>PKRV01001119.1:121134-363708 GCA_003709505.1 Hyphantria cunea
ATATATATATATATATATATATATATATATATATATATATGTATATTCTAAATGTCGCATTCATAAAAATGTTAAAGATTCTCAAAGATGTGAAAAGAAGATGTTTGATTGCCTAAGTGGCGCAGTGGTAGTGAATGCGACTGCTGTGCAAGGGGTCTCGGGTTCGATTTCTGAGTCGGGCCAAATGTTTGTATGATCTGCAAATATTTGTTTCGGAGTTTGGGTGTTTTCTATGTATAATATGTATGAATTTACAAAAAAAAGTATATAAGTATTAATATCAGTTATCCAGTACCCATAGTACCAGCTCTGCTTAGTTTGGGACTAGATGGCGTTGTGTATTAAAATGTCTGAACATATTTATTTATTTATATATTTAGTGTCATTGGTATCTGATCATTAGTTTCCACAATCGTTCCATGTTCAACTGTTTTGCCAGTTATATTATTTTATGAGCGTGTAGGTGCGCCTAATTTTGTTAATAAACGAATTAATACACTTATCTGTGACAGATTACAAAAATATTTATTCGTATTTGTTCCGCCTTTAGGTACAAATTTTTTAACACTCCTCGTGTGATAACACATGACTAAAAATCACTGGGCTTGGTTGATAATGCCTATTATAAATTCGATTATTCTAGAACTTCTTCTTTTTGTTATCTTTTATTTGCTTTGTTTTTGTTTTAATATTTTTTTTGCTGCTTCTTTTTGTTTTATTTTTTATTTGCTTTGTTTTTGTTTGATATTTTTTCGTAAATGTAAAATACTTTGTGATTAAGAGGCAAATAAAAATTGATAATATAGATTATGACTATTTGATCTGATGTTTAAATCCTCCAAAACGGTAGACAGCATCTTGAGTTCACAGTAAATATTGGTAATATAACAGCATAAAGAGCTAACTTATTGCTGTCAATCGGTCATTTTTGGATTTTGACAAGTTGACGGTATATTAAAATAGAAAGACAGTTAAGAAGGTAAAGGACAGTTAGGTTCTACGATGATTAAGGAGTGTATGTAATAGTTTAAGCAAGATAAACTTTTTGCCATTGTGATTGGCGATTCCTTTGAAGAATTTGTTCTTGCAATATTACCCTTAATTTAATACTGTTGTAATGCTCTTTTCAAATATTACTTTAAAAATTGTTAAACCAAGAAATAAATTCAGGATAGATATGGCCCATAATTGATTATATCGGTGTTATGAAATATAAAAGTTATTTTGTTCTAGATTTCATAATTCCTATATCTCACAAAGTTTCTGTTTGTTCAATGAAATTATATAACACTATAAAAACATAAAATATCGGTTTTATAAGGCCAAATAAGGTATTAAATTAGTTAGAGATAATACATTTCAAATATATTTTAAACTCTAAATCTCTCCTTCTTTTTCAGAACATGCTTGGATTCTCTCAAGGTCCAAAACTTTGGAGGGGGACGCAAAAACTGCTGTTGACAATTTCTTGAAAGAAAACCCCAAGGTCATTGATGCAGCCAAACTCGTTCAGTCAGACTTCTCCGAAGAGGCTTGCAAGTTTACATCTACCAGTGTGATGGAGACACCAGTAGCTAAGCCTTGAATCTTGCGTGGATGTATAAGAAGATGGGATGCTGTAGTGTGATATCAAAGAAATATTTCTGTGTAAAATTTTAGTGAGAGTAGAAATATTTTAAATGCATTTTTTTTCTATTTTTTATAAGTATTCTTCAAGTAACCATAATACTTTTAAATGTTTTTTTCTACGTTGATACACCATGCCTTCTAGTGAAGATACGGGGACTATTTATTCTGTAACATAATTTAATTTGATTTGATCTAATTCTAAGAAATAATCAAGAAACATTTTTTAAATAGTCATGAATATTTTGTCACTTGTTACAGTATTATTAACATTATTTACAAATATTATTGCTTAGATTTAAAAATGAATTTGCAATACAAATCTTAATCTAATGATGAAAATAAAAAATACACGTAATACCTACAAAATTTGTGTTTCACTTTTAATCAACATTTAAAACACTAGCTGGTCAAATAGAAAAACTATTTTCTTTCATGATTTCTGTCCATATCAGACTGATACGAGAAACAGTAGAAGCACTAATATTTACAAGTAATAATTTCGTAAAATATTAAGCAAACATAATATGAAAATTGATATAGTGGTTTTGATAAAATAAATGCTGAAATAGCAACAATCACATAAAATAAACAATCTTGCTTTTTGGCTAGTTTATGGCATGGCTTAGTTTATGGATGACCGAGTTTTGCTTGGATTTTTTTATTTTAATTTTCTCAAAATTAATAATAATAATAATAAAGCCTTTATTTCCGAAAATTTTTATTTTTACAATACCCGGTCTTTAATGAAATTAAAGTTTTAAAAAAACTAAATTTTAAAAGAATGTTAACTTTTCTAAGAATTACTAACTATGTTACAAATTATCCCTTATTTCTGTGTGCCATATGGCGAAGACCTCCTCCATCTCTCTCCATTGTTTTCTATCTGCCGCTACTCTCATCCATAGTGGTCCTAATGTTATTTTAAGGTCATCCTCTCTCTTTCTCTCTCTCCCTCTCTCTCTCTCTCTCAAAATTAATCCTAGCTTTCTTTATTTTGTTTATTTATATATTCATTGTATCCATGCAAAATTACAAAGTTAAAACAGAGGATGAGTCACAAATATGCAAATGATACAATAAGTGGTCTTATCGCTCACGGCAATCTCTGCTATACAACCACCATTACTATTAACCAACCAGCTTTATCGATTAATCACCCCTGAAAGTCCCTGTATACTAAATGTCATGAAAATCATTGGAGCCGTTTCCGAGATTCAGATTTTAGTGCCTCATAAGCTCAAATTACGTTACTGCAAAAGTTATTTTCTTAATTTCCTGGTAGATAAACCTAGAGGTACCAACAGTTATCATTTAGCACCACCTTGATACGCATAAATTTAATGACTTAATCTAATCCATTTCATTCACTACTGTGCAATCGAAGAAATCTTTTATTGTAACGCAACTATCACCTCGTCATTTTATAATATACATTAAGCTTTCAACCTCAATTATTAACGATTTATATTTTAAAATCAATTCTAAGTAGGTACTCTTTTATCAATGCATTTATATCATAATCTTCAGAGACTATTCTCTGATTTCTGACGTAGTATCTGCTACAATGAATAAAACTTCTGAATCAAATCTGAGTTTTTTATTGCACTTGGGCAGGTCTGTGCTCAATTTAGAACTACCCAACTATTGACCGACTTTTGAGTTCTGGATCGTATAAATGTAGTATATACGCATTTTATAAACGTAAACCTACATGCATTTAAGTTAATCTTCAAGTAAATTACATGTCTTTCTACTGTTACGAAAGTTTTAATTCGTATATGTTCTTTTTTATAAGAAAATAGCCAACCTACTTTACTTAGTTTTTGGGAGTCTAAGCTCACAAATACAGAATGAACTCATGCTAAAACATTATCAGGTAAATGTCCTTTAAATATATTTTAAGGATTCCTGCTCAAGCGAAATAAAAAAATATAAAAGTCAAGCAAGAAAATATTTTATTCAAAGGTTATATACAGTTAACACATAAAAGATTAACAGAAATAACTATTGAAGAAGTCAGTTGCAACCTTGTGTTCAAAAGCACAAGTGGCGTTGTCAAATTCTTTAAAGACAAAGTCTTGCCTGTGTTCAGCTAACTCCGGGTACTTGGATAGTTCTTGTTCAACCTTCTTCAGGGAGTCGCCGTGAAGCTTTTCCTTGTTGCGTGTCAGGATCCAGGTAAATACTACCAATAAATAGATAAAGTTTAACCAGTGTCACTTAGATAAGATTTTTAGAACAACTCTAATTTATTTATTTTTATCTAGGAGTACATGTGTCCGGTTGACGATAATTAGTATTACTTAAAAAGTTTTAAATTTTGTTTGGCATCGGTGGGCGTTGAACTACGCTTCTGTCTGTTCCCTCGAGAGAAAATGAATGATATGTGAAAAAAGTAACTGAAATTGTTTCATTTTTAAATTGCGTATAGACAATTATAATGCTAGCCTACTCACAAAAATGGAACAAAATAGTTATGATTTAGGTTTGTTAGAATGAGTGGTAACTTTGCTAACCACCCTCAAATCAGTTTCTTTCTTATTGCCAAATATTCCCTTTTTTACATAAAATACAATTTAATATCTAAAAAAAGTAGCAGTTACCAAAATGTTTTCGCTCTTTTTCCTTCAGCCAAATGCAGATATAAGCAATAGCGTAGTTGTCATAATCAGTAGATAGGATCATGAACGGATATTCCAACACCCTATCTGAAATTAGTTCAAAAGCAAATGAGTTTCATTAGAGTACTATTATCTCTACGTGATGTGGTAACACTTATAATTGAGAGCTTGTACTTTAAAATTACAATAGAATAACAATCTTAAACATGTAACAAACGTAAGATTGACAATATTTTAACTGAACGGTTAATAGTACAAAATACAGAAACAAGTTAATTTTTCGATGGAGGCATGCATGAGATTGCTTGCAATGTGATCAAGATAAAGACGGGCTTATTATTGGAGGTAGAGTTTTATCCACCTCGGATTGTACTATATGCTTACGGAGCAATTGAAGTATGAGGAATCTTTTGACCTCAAAAGAGGCACAGGAATTTGGTTTAAGCAATATTTTCCCTCCAGTGTACCAGAAACAGGGTAAAACTAATAACAACTATTTATCTAAAAGAAGTGTAAAACTGATTTTTGGCCCACATCCACCTTTATATTAAAAATTCTTACCTAAACCTTCAATTTCACGATGAACCATAAATTGAGTATAATTTTCAGGATCTGTTGTAGTACCTACATTCGCCTGATACCACTTTTGCGTTCTTTTCCCTTCTTCAACTACAATATAAGTCTCTCTTAAGGTGTAGCCAATATCAACTTTCTGTAAATCAAGAATAGCACAGTCGTGGATGGGCTCACCGTCACTTGCGTACCCAGCCGCATGATGCCATAAACCTGAAAACTAATTTGAAAACTAATTAGTGGTTAAAAATAATTGTTTCGATAGTTTTCTGTAGTCTATTGTTCTAATTTTAATATTTATAGATTTTTTTTATTGAAGATTGCTGGAAATCCTTGGGTACCTTCCCGTGGGAGCCGGAGACAGGACTGATATCACGGCCTCACAGAAAACGGATGTAAAACAGCAGTTGCGCTGTGTTTCTCCGAGTAAATGAGGATACCTCAACCATATCCTACTCCTACAAAGGCCGGCAACGCACTTATGATGCCTCTGGTGTTGCGGATGTCCATGGGCAACGTATTCGCTTACCATCAGGCGATACGTACGCTCGTTTGCCTTCTACAACATAGTAAAAATTGCAAGAAGCAAAGCACTGATTGTTGTGAAGAATCGTATGTCCAGGAATGGCATAGTATTTAGGTTTAGATGATGGAAAAAGTGTATTTTATCGCTTTTCAACTATTCAATTTCTAATCTATATTTTACATTTATAAATATTGATATGAGTCGGTTATAGAACTAAATTTATTATATCACGTAAAACAATATAAGATTGTGGTATATCTGTTGTTGTTAAATAAGATTAAATTTTAAAATTTAAAATTATATAAAAAGTTTAATGGTAAACGATAAGATACGATTAGATGTGTACAACGATAGTCAAAGAATTTACTAAATTCTAATTTGTTGGATAATATTTCAATTCTTCATCGCAATTAATCTGCGTCTATGTTCCTAATGTAACAAATTGCAACCCTTCTCAATAAAAATCCTTTGCATAATCATCTAATACAAAAACTTAACGAGAGAGATATTGGTGAGTTCACTTTTAAGAAGTATTTTTGTTTAAAATATATATTATACAAAGAACCATACAATGCAACAAAAATATTCTCTTATTATTAAATAGTACTTTACTGACTTACCCTATCATAATCAAAGCTTTTCTGCAACGTTACATTCGGACAAATACCTGGTAGGGTAAAATCTGCTCCGTAAACTCCAACCAAACAAAAGGTTATAAAAAAATACATCTTCTCCAAACAACTGAACCCAGAAGACGCAGACTTATGACTGATGCGTATGTCCTAGGGTCTTATTATCCAATAATGAACAATAAAGGCAGTTTATGCTGAAATTAAGCGAATTGTCTGCGTTTATTGTAGTTATCCTTTTTCCTGGTTCATGATTAAAAACGGTCTTAATGTAACAAAGTCATCTTGAGGTCATTTTATTTTACTCTTATAGCTAAGAACTTACATCGGAGATACCTGGAATCTGAGCCACATTTTTTGACGTCCCGAGGAATTTCATTCGCTATTGCCGATAGCACAGCTTAATACGGAGATGGTTTGATACCTAGGGCTATATATAAATTTCATTCAAAAAGTTAACTCTTATCTCTATCTGTATTTTCTGAACGCTAAGCTAAGATAATTGTTATTAACATATATGAACGAAGAATGAAATAAATGATAGTATTATGTATACTCACACCTCAAACGGGTATGTATACATGTTACTGAAATGGTTTTAGTTACGTAAGTCACACACACTCTTTAAATGCCTTCTCCGAAATACATTTGATGATGAATAGCCTTCTACCGCCAAAGGGTCACTAAGTAATTTAATGAACACAATGTAAATATATAAAGAAAAGATATATGCAGCATACGATAGCCGTACTTTCCAGCTGGCTGAAGGACTTGAACCTGAAGATTAACGCGGTGAAGACTCAAGCGATCTTCATAAGAAGCGTGACACTGCCACAACTGAAGCTCATGTCTCGGTATAACCATCTACCGAACTTAAGCAAGGCATATATCAGCAACAGATTTACTTATGGAGGCTTGGAGTTTACGATCGTCTGCGAGACGTACAGCCCTCGGCTGTTCGGCGTGTTCGCAGCAGTTACTCTCACTATGAATCCTTGTTAACGTCTTTCACTTAGTACGGAAAAGAAAGATCTCCAGGAATTTGCACGTGGAGAGCATGTACGAGTATATAAGCACGTTCACGCATATCAACTTCTGGCAAGCTTGTCATCTGCGGGAGCTTGCACGGTACCAACTGCAAGCTCCAGACGGGCATCGCCTGCTGTGAGACCACATCTTCGTAGCAACCCCTACTGGACCATCCCCAATACCTATCGGCCCATCCTCAATACCTTTTTTTTTACGTGTGGGAGCCCCCTCGGGCCTTCAACCCACCGGGGTTTACGGCGGGGTGGTGTGTCGGAATCGAATCGACTAAAAACACACGGTGTGCCACTCAGCGCCTGGGACGGGAGAGATCCGGAAACCACTTTCTTACGCCATCCGGACCCCTCCCAGCGCTTGCCCGCACTGTCTGATCATAAAAACTCTCAATTTAGGCGACGTACGGCACACGCGTAACGTCACCCCCTCGCAGCAGATTGGTGCTGGATGAAAGAGTCAATTCAGGGCAAAGTGTGTACATTGCCTTTAATTTAGGGCAAAGTGTGTGCTTTGCCTTTGGTTTTGGATAATCACAAATTTTGTACTTAAACTACAAACTACTAACTTAAATTGGAAAAAGGTAAGGGAAGTCTTTCTGATACTAAACAATCTATAGCGGTTTCTTTTTCGTTTTTTGAGTAGCTAACTTCCATGGGTTGGATTTTTTTCTATTTTGGAAAAGAAAAAGCAGCAAAAAATCTCTACTTCCGACTGCAATCACATGTATCACAAAAATTGCTAGAAATGAGTATAGAGAAGTAAAGTACTAAAGGTGTGACTTTAAAAAATGCTCTGAATGTCAATTCAGAAAAAGAATAGAGCCTGTGTAGATCGGTGGCTTATGGAGACAAATTCCTAATGATGTGGTATGATAAGCAACAAGGGTGACGATCAGAGCTTACTCTAAAAATATCATACTTTAGGGATTTGCATCGAAAACACATTTAAAGTATTTTCTATTGATCAAATTTATAGAAATATCACGATGGGACTGCACGGTTAGTCAAGGGGTTTCACCGCGAAGCTTTCTACTGCGATGAGTGTGTTGTGGGTTTAATCCCTGCATGGGAAAACACTTTGTATGTTTTCCCATGCGGGGTGTGTGTGTCCACAAATGTTTGTCCTGAGTCTGGATGTTCTTTGGGTCCGTTACATATTTGTTGCCTTTTGGTCAGTATCAAGCTAAAAAATAAATAGATAAAAATATGTGATATTTGTGTCTTTGCAACTCTGAAGTTGTAAATCGTTTTTTGGAAAAAATATCGAAGTTAGCATATAATTTAAATGGTATAAAAAAAGTATTAAAAAAAATGTTGTATATTAAAATCTGGTGTATTTTCACACATTGTTTAACAATGTAAAATTTTAAAAGTATCTAGACCTACATGAAATATAAGCTTTTTGATTTTAATTTTACTATCTCGAAGGCGGTGAGATCAAAGAGCAATAACCGTAGTTTGCGGTCAGTTTTAAGGGGAGCCCGTTAGACCTTGATTATTTTATAGGAACACCTACTAAATTGTTTTCCTTCGATTTGCCAAAATTTTCATAATTTATTCCACTGAAGCAAAGAATTGAATTTTACAATGAGACTCAACTGAAAGAATTAGACATGCAGAAAGCTTCAAACGCAAAAAAACAGAAATTAATAAAT
Source organism: Hyphantria cunea (assembly GCA_003709505.1). Lineage (NCBI taxonomy): Eukaryota > Metazoa > Arthropoda > Insecta > Lepidoptera > Erebidae > Hyphantria > Hyphantria cunea. The sequence goes on from PKRV01001119.1 coordinate 129,811, forward strand.
TTAAAACTTGTTTATTTTTGGGGTTTTCTAGTTGCTCTTTAAGATAGCCAGCTTGCGCTGTAAACTCTACTCACCCAACCCTCCCCCCTTCCCCCTCCCCATCTCCAAAAGGCAGATAACGCAATTATGACGCCTCTGGTGTTGTGGGTGTCCATGGGCGGTGGGAATGGCTTACCATCAGGTGATACGTCAACTCGTTTCCCCCTATTCCAATAAAAAAATACTACAGAATAAGTTTCGGCAGTCGTCCAAGGATTCTATTTAGGTCCGATTCCGTTCCGAATTATTAACGGTAAGGTATGCGAAAAAAAATGTTATTAAGATCCTTACGTGATAAGTCTTTATTATCGAGAGTGACGTCACCGTGTATTGCACAATAATCGTGTAAAAAAGAACTTTTATTTTACAGTAGTGTGATTATGCTGATAATGGGACTTAAAAGTAAGATATATATAGTATGTTCGATAATGAGAGCCAGATATAAATTCTAGAACATTTTATTTGATTTCATTCAAGTTTTTAGGGTTCTGTTTTCGAAGTCAGAGAAAATGAAATTAATTTGTACGCCTATCTGGCTATCTAACCATCTGTCGATCTGCCTGTTTGTTTATCTATCAGATCGTCTGTTTATCGATTTATCTGCTTATCTATCACAAGTTTTTTATGAACTCAAACAATTCTGCAGCTAAGGAATCGCTTTGAGATTGCAATTAATTTTTTACAATCAACTAAAAAAACCGGTCTTGAAGAAGTTATGTATTTCGCCTCTCTGTATTAGGCTGAGTGAGCTGGGTTCAAATCCTATTTAGAATAACACTTTGTGCGATCATTAAAATTGTTTTATTTTATTTATGTATATGTATCTCTACTGTATACATGCAAGTTACAATAGGCGGTTTTTTCGCTAACGGCGAACTCTTCCATTCTCTCCTGTTTATTGTTTATTTTAAAAATAGTTTTGTTATGTTAAATATGTTCCTGGTATGTTTATAAATATCAACGCGACTCGCGCAAAATCCATTTAACTGTTTTCTAGTAACGTATAACTCTCACCATAGGTACTTGTTATGAATCTAAAATCACAACATTATCAGGCAAACGGCGAGATAAAGAAAAAGTAAATGTTTGTTGCTCAAAAGACAGAATGTAGAAAGGCAAAATAAAATATAAAGACTATTACAAAATTTTATTTAATTAATTATCTAATCACAGTCAATTATAATATCGCAGGTTTTTAGCAGATTACCAGAAATTGCTAGTAAAGAAATCGGTTTCTAACTTTTTCGTAAATGAACAAGTTGTATCCTTGAACTCTTTAAAGACAAATGCCTGTCTATGCTCAGCAAGTTCTGTATACTTGGAAAGAGTATCTTCTACCTTCTTGAGGGTATCGCCTTGGAGGTTTTCCTTGCTGCGTGTAAGAATCCAGGTGTAAACTGTTCATAGAAAAAAAACTATACATTAATATATCAAGCAAAAACTTTGATCCATTTTTTACGAAAATTGTGCTAACGGAGTAGTATTAAATTTGGCATGGTTAAAGTAAAGGATTGCAGAAAACTGAGAAAAAAAAACAAATGAATAGCTATCTTCTAATTTTTACCAGTGGCGCTCAGTAGTGTAAATAAAAGGGCCATGTAGTGACTGTATCGTTAATCTATCTATTATATAAATAAAAATGAATCACTGAAATGTATGTACTCGCATAACTTTCGATCGACTGCACCGAAGTGGATAATTCTTTCTTTTGTGTGTTTTTTTTGTCAGGACACAGTTTTGCATATATATGGCCTTAACCCTCTCCTGAGAGGAGACTCGAATCCGGCAGTGGGACATTATAGGTTGTTGATGATGATGATTGATGACGGTTTGCATAGAAGAAAACTAAAAGATAACAAGAAACAATTTTTTTCCGCGGTTGTACACCTATGGGAAGCTGAGGCGGGCATAATTACTAAAACAAGTCTCACAGAAATTTAGGAAATATTCAGGAAAGAAAAATATGGCGGTACGAAGTTCGCCGGGTCAGCTATTTTAAAATATAGAGGGAAATGAGCAAACGGGTCATTTGGTAAGTGAGTACAGGCCGGCGCCTTTTTTATTAATGCTCGGGTCCTATTGGTTATAGCGTAATTTTATATATCATATTATCTTCCTTGATAATTGGGGTATGTAACACCAAAAAAATATTGAAATTGGTCCAATCGTTCACCCCTGGTGCCATGACCAATTAAAATAGGTTCATTTATATTTATACATTTACAGTTTCTCAAAATATCGTAGGGCACTATGAAAGAGCAGTTTAATACAGTCAAACTAACTACCCACGTCTGATTCATGTTAAATTGAAACAAACAGAATTCTTCACTAAATAAGAAACTTTTTACTATGAGGGTTTATATAGAACTGAATATGTATTTATCGTCTTTGAGTAAAAGATGTTATACATAATCGCGATTAAATAGCCCGTTAATTTCTTAAGTTTTATAGCTTTCCTTCTTAAAACATAGCTGTTGATCAAAAGGCGATAGCTAGAACTTCTCACATAGGAATTTGACTAGGTAAATTTAAGTACAAATATTAGCCTGGGATTGGTTACTTGGATATTAGATCCTCCTCCTTAAAATTTGAATGTGAAATAAGTACTGGAAACTCTCTTACCATAGTGTTTCTTCTCTCTTCCCTTCAGCCATTTGCAGAAGTAAGCAATAGCGTATTCATCGTAATCAGTAGATAATATCATGAATGGGAACTGTAATACTTTATCTGAAATCAAAAAGTACCCAAGTGAAATAATTATCAAAGGACGTAAAAAAATATTAAAACTCAATCAATCATTATTTTTTTGGGACACATGTATGTATTAGCTAAGTCAGCAGATTTGTATAAGCCCGACAGAACGAGAGCGATACATGGCAATCGTTCTCGGTCAACTGTAGTCATGTCAACCATTACGTTATTAGTATATATTTACCACGTGTGAATAAATAAGAATGAACGGACTAACTCTTTAATTTGTCACCTTGCACAAAAGCCACTACATTGATTAGTAATCTCTCATAGTGATAGAACCCACTACCATATAGGCTACATCACCGTGGGAGAGCCACGGTTAGGCATGCATGGGCCGGCTCGACCGGAGTGATACCACGACCTGACAGAAAACCGGTGTGAAACAGCGCCTGCGCTGTGTTTCACCGAGTGAGTGAACCCTTCCCCTCATCCCCCTCGCCACCTTCCAAGGCTGGTAATGCAGTTGTGACTCCTCTGGCGTTACGCGTGTCCATGGGCGCTTAATAATCGCTTACCATCAGGCGATACTTCTGCTCGTTTGCCCAACTATTCCATAAAAATAAAACATTAAACATCGGTTTTACAATTTTTATGTTTGAAATCAAATAGAAAAGGGGCATTGAAGCAAAAGGGCGCTAAAGTGTAGACTGCAGATTGGAAAACGGAACAAAAGAGTTTCCAACTAGATATATTGAAAGTAGTTAGGTAGGTCTTGATATTATAATAAATAAAAATAATACTTTATTTATACTCACAATTGCGTACTTAAAACTAGTTATTTTATACAGTTTATTGTGAGGGGCTGATGTCTGTGACAGGCATTGAATGCCTGTGTTACGAGTCACCAGGTCCTCATCCCGAGGACTTAGAAGTACATCTTTGACCAGTGCGTTTAAACAGCCAATTTAAATGAGCACATGAAATGGGGGGATCAGTAATGAGGGGGCAAAAAGTAAATAAACAAAATTGGTATTTATATTCTATTACTGAGACAGCGCCCAGCATGCGAATCTCCGTGGGTGTGTGTGATGTAAAGAGTAACGTATCAGGATGTAGTGTATTATTTTGGTGTATGTTGTGTCTCTTTGAGTGTATGTAGTGCGTGCGGGATAATATTTGAGTCAATTACAATGAAGAATGTATTCTGCAAAGTCATTATTTAACACTTGTAACAAATTTAAAGCCGAATACTTCACTATATATAGTCTATATGTTTGAATAAAGGATACAAATTTAGAGCTCGTTTTAATTTATAGTTCATATTTGGACCCTGGTAACTGAAAAATCGAAGTGCAAAATTTGTTTTGCACAATACCATAGCTCGATCCTTTTTTTAGTCTTTATTAAAGTATTAAAGTTATAACTTCTACTTGTTATTCTGGTCAACCGTCGGATAGTAAAATAGTAGGAACAATTTTACTTTCAAATAGCTCTTTGAGCTCCTTAATTTAAAATTTAAGTAAGTAAGGAGAGATTGACAAAACGCATAATATATGGATTTACTAACAGTTTTTGGCGCAACTTGTCTTAGAGCTTTGATTAAGACAATTATTTTACGTAATCTTACGGCCAAGAAATTAATGTGCTTATCGCTTCAAGAATAACTATTAATAGTATATTTATGGATTACACTTGTAAGAAAGCTAATATACTTAAATTCTTGGAAACTCCTCTATCAATAAGCTCAAAAATGTAATTCATTAATATGTTATCTCTAAAGATAACTTTGTTTTTGTTTTGTCATAATTGTATGACATATCTTATAAAAAGAAAGGTGTATCCAATTATCTAAATCGGGGAATCCCCTAATCAAATATTTCTATTTGAGTAAAAACATTCTTACCTCCGGCTTCATGACTGACAATGAACTGAGCGCTGTTCCCAGCATCAAAAGTAGGGTCGACCCTCGCGAAATACGACTTCTGTGTCCTGTTCCCTTCATCAATGTCTACATAAGTCTCCCTCAAAGTATACCCTAGGTTATCTTCTTGGAAATCAAGGGTGGCACAATCATAAATGTCTCTGCCATCACTTGCGTAAGCAGCAACATGATGCCAAATACCTGAAAACTAATTAAATTGATAATTAAAAACACTTAATAGTTTATTTGTGGAATAGGGGTCAAACGAGCAAATGCACTTTTATATCTAAGTTACTACCGCCGCTCATAAATATGTTCTCATAGAATGATAGTTTTCAATCTCTCTCTATATGTTTGATTGATTCAATACTTTTGTTTTGTATTATTTAACAACTTTCACTTGTCAAAAAAGAACAAATATTATTTTTGAGGGAAGCTCAGACCGTTTTCATTATTTATCTCTAGTTAAAACTGGAGATTAGTTATTGAAAACGGTTGAAGTACAACCGAGTAACCTGTTACTCTTTGTGGAGTTCTCTCTTCCAGAACTCCTCCAGTTATCTCACCCAGTCGATAAAAAGCAACGAAACAATTTTTAAACATCGATTTCTTAATGTAAGATCATGTCGGCATTCAAGGTCGAGTATGCCTTCACACTTCATTCACTACTATTGTTTTCTTTTAGAATTATTAAAATCGAATAATATTTTAAACATTTTCGGATATTTTAACACACAACGCCATTTAGTCCCAAACTAAGCAGAGCTTGTACTATAGGTATTAAAACATATATACAATTTTCGCAAATACATACATGTAATACATAGAAAGCACCCAAACTCCGATACAAATATTTTCTCATCATACAAACATTTGGTCCGACTCAGGCATCGAACCCGAGCCCTCTACGATAGCAGTCGCCTATGCTACCACTGCTCCACCGAGGCAGTCAATTAAAAATAATTGATCAATATCATTCTCTAATTTGAGGATAACGTTGGTGTATTCTTACAAAAGATAATATTTTGTTATCAGTAACTTTTATTGCCGAATGTAGGTGAATATTCATTCGCAGTAATACTTAATGTTCTGGCGTCATTATTATGCAGAAATATAATTCATTATTGGTAATTCCCGGTAAACGCAATATGATAAACAGTGACGTGGCAAAGAATAAATATTTTTATTATGTTTTTGCTGCCAAAATGACTCTAAATTGCCTGAGGGAAAGCATGAGTAGAATCCAAAAGTGGTGGTCAACGCCCTCAATGCAAATGTGGACAATACAGTATAGTGATCCATACTTTTTTTTTTTGACGTGGTGGAATGCCTTTACGCACTTCGCTCCCCCCCCGCGGGCACAGGGGGTTCGCTTTGTGTGGGACTCCTGACTAACTCGCCAGACTACCCACTAAACCACCACGGTGTGCCACTCTGCGCCTGAGACGGGAGAGATCCGGGAACCGCTTTCTTACGTCATCCGGACCCCTCCCAGCGCCAGCCCGCACTGAAGCGGGCTCCGTCGTGTGATGTTAAACTCTTAAGGTGGGCGACGTACGGCACACGCGTAACGTCGCCCCCCTCGCGGGTGGCCTATGTAGCGGATGGGGAGGAAAACCCGATAGTGATCCATACTATGGTAACCTAGTTAGATGCTTTTTCACGCCCAACTTATAGGATTCGGGATGTGGTAGTCGTAAGGAAACACTAGTTAGTTTCGGCAGAGATTTTGATCAAATATTTAAGCACTGATACCAAAGCCAATATTTATATATGTATTTTCATTTTCATTGATGGAACATTTTCGCAAACTAGGCTCGAGGTCGGCTTTCAGTCTACTAAGACACGATTGAACTTTGATTTTCCTCTTGGAGCGACTTTTACTAACAATAATTTTGAGTAGATTGAACAAAAGTTTGGTAGTTTTACAGAGCCAGATTCAGTAAATATCTTGGAGATTTGTAGCAACGAATGATTAGTGAATAATATTTATTAGAAACATTAACGATCTTCAAAGCACTTCTTAGTATGATAATATTATCGAAACGTGTGTGTGCGTAAGTGTTTCGATTACGAATTAACAAAAGGTTTTTATTGTTAGGCGAGGAGGACTGGGATCAGTAGTCTTTCTGTGAAGGTGCAATGCTCAAGAAATATACCGTTGAACGGGATCGGACTGATTCTGAGCGTAGACGATACCAGCCAACCTTTGGCAGCAGTTTAATTGTTACGGTCATTGGTGGGAGGGTGGCCTGGTTCCAAAACTACATCAATATCTCATCATATAATAATATAAAAGCCGAAAGGCAGGATGGTTTTTAGTGAAATCACCACATACCTAGCTCCTAAGCCCCCGATAAGTCGGAGATCTGAAGGAATTCTCTACCAGTCAACAAAATATAAAAGGTGTATTTAAGCTGGAATATAAATTCTCGTTTTTGTATCACGTGTAGCTGAACTAGTAATAATATCACTAAAATTTCTCCCAATCAATTTCGTTATCATTTAGATTCATATATTTATCAAAATAAGCAGAAACGTAAACACACAGAACGAGCGTGTGTGTTAAAATTGTGTCTCGGATTGTGGGATCATCAATTATTACATCATGTCTGGGCGACCATTTTTTTTTTTATTTACATTATCAAACTATCATAGATATAGATAAAGAATATCCATTTTATTCGCACCAGAATAGTTTTTACTTAAATTAGTATCCTACTAAATCAAACAGCTCTACATCAAAAGCAGGTGCCCGCTTTTTATGCAGGGCAATTGTTGACATGCTGATCAGCTCATCTTGTCACATAACATGAGAGTGACATATACCCCGTTTCTTCCAATGAGAAAATATTCGTATTGACGTTATACATTTTAATTTTTTTTAAAAGCGGTACGTATTCGCGATAACATTATTTAAAAGGTAACGTTACTTTAAAAACAGTTACTGTTTTATAAAATGTGAACACCTAATAACTACTTGCGCATACTTTCTGAATATCGTGGAATAGTTCTGATTTCTAAGAATACTTGACAGTAAGCAAACTGATATTAATATATATTTTATTTTTACGTTTTTGCAATTGAAGTGAACGTCACATGTACTTTAATATTCTCATAGTAATTTGTATTAAGACTGTAGACTTCGATCACAACATCCTGATCGTCTATAGTAGTAATTGTTTGACCTTGGTGTGCATAAGTGAAGTTCTATGCAGTTACTCCAATAACATAACAAAAAGTATGAGGAATGCCCCATTTGTGATAATTCTCGTTAATTGCTAGAAAATTGGTGTGCCGTTGTAAGCAATCCAAACTGAAATCTGAATATTTTATGAATATGCTGTATGAATGAATTATACACTTATAAACCCAAAAAATACTGGACCGATTTAAAAAAATCTTTCATCATTAGAATTCTACCTTATCGTTGATATCATAGGATATATTTTATTCCCGTATTCTTATGGGAACATGAACTACGGAGGTGTTTTCAGAGTTCTGAAAAGTCCAAAGTTTAAAAACAACAATTACCTCAACATAGGATTGTCGGATTATCTTACTTGCCACGACTATTTTTAGTCGTTTTTTATCAAACTTAGCGTATAATCCATATCGGATTACACGTAAAAAATATTTTAAATAAATACCCCAAATAAAAAAACACTATAACCACAACAAAATATAACATGATTCCTAGAATAAGTAAAACGTAAAGAGTATATATCTAGCTATAAATTTAAATAAATAAATTTAGATGCATGGCATTATAAATTGATTCTAGATTCAACTTTTTATTATAATTGAATTGAAAACAACTATTCATTTAAAAAAAAGAACTCAATCATACATACCCTAGTATAATCCAAATTCTCCTGAACCTTTACATTCGGACAGACACCTGGCAAGGTATACTCTGCTCCTAAAACTCCGGCCAGACAGAGAGAGAATAAAAAGACTATCATATTGTCACAACTGAACCGCGCTGAGACGAGATTACGAATGATGCGCACATCCCACAGTGTAATTATTCAATGTGGGTTTATAAAGACGTTTTACACTAAAATAGACTAAATTGACCACGTAAAGACCTTAAATGTGGACATCCTTTGTCTGATTTATTGCCAAAGCGGTGTTTATGTACCGTTTGGAGTAGGTGATGATCGTAATTTTAAAACTAACTTTAAGTGCCTACTTGTAGAATGCAACAAATATATGTTTGTATCAATTAACTATGTGTCAGAAGTTATATAATATTTTATGAGTAAATATATTTTATTATAAAAATCTCATTTATCAATGTGAGCGAACAACGAGCTTTATTGTCAAATAGCCGAATACAATTCGGTACGTCACTTTTTCATCTGTGTATATTTAATATGAAATTGAACTTAAAAGTAGAGTCCTAAGGTCTTTAGATCTTGTTCCTAAAATTACCAACTGATTATATCGCAATAGACTTCACACAACAAATCAATAAACTGGCTAGTGAACCACAGTAGACTAACCGTAGCTACTTTTCCCGATACAAAACAATCATTTTTTTGCGGTGGGGGTCTATACACATACGCATTTTAGACATATATACAAAAACAATTGCATATCACTATGAACTCATACATAAAAATAAAAACAAAACATTCACAATTTCATAGCAGTGAAATGCATAGGCCCATTTGAGCTTATACTTTGATAGACGGGAACACCTATGTATGACTACTCTCCACCGCATTATCTGCATTGTTTTGAAGCAGTTTAACGTGTATTAATCACTATGGAAATAATGCAACGCTAACAATATGTTATATAATTATTTTCTCCTATGTGACGCACTATAATCACAAAGGATTAAATGACATGTATTTCAATCACGTATTTTTAATCAAATTAATATTATAATTACTTAAATCGAGCCATAGTTGTTTAAGCCTTATCACTATCAAAGAATTTGGAGCATCGGATGATTTAGATTACCTACACGAATCATAAATTACTTACTTACAAGTGGGAGAAATGTTGGGGAAAGTCTAACCCTAAAAAGAGAGCCATTATCTTCTTAGTCTTTATTATTCCCAAAATTATTTGGGATCGGAATATCAGTTTTTCCACAGACCTACTGGTATCGGACCTCCGCATCGAACTGTATTCGAAGGTCGAACTAGTCGTTAGTAATTTGGGAGTACTGACTTCCCAAAACTGATGATTATGACAACCGTGAGCAACAGCTTAGGAAGAACACTTTAACCCGACTTGATAATCAAAAACTTGACTTCTCGATGGCTAATTTCATATGCTAGCTATAAGGCTATGTCGAAGAAAAATGAAAAAAAGCGTTTTCATTTCTAGCACGGGTACTTATTAATCCATTCACGTATTTTGTCATATAATAGTATATTATGGTCAATACATTATAGGATCAAAGGGCAAACTCATATTGACAACTTAAATGTTTTACAGATTACGAGTTCGGAGAAGAGATGTTGGTAAACATAAAAGGCTTGTGGAATTTAATATGCTTATCAGACACTTAAGAATAAGAGGATAAACTTTTTATTTAAGAATTTCATTTATTGTTTACAAATAATGCCATTTATTTCTATGTCTTTTAATCATATTATCATTATATTTTGATTAAAAAGTACTGGCATAGAGCTGCGCCGATAATCAGGATCAGGAAGAGTTAAATATGTGAAAACTCGATTTTTTTAAATATTTGCAAGTATCAGAGAGTTCCAAATAAGGCAGAAATAATTCGAAATTCCTTCGAAGATTTATGTTTAGAGTTTTTCGGTTTAATGACCCAACAGGATTGCCAAATAGGTTGTGGTCTTAATGTTGGAGAGTTTCATTTTTTAAGAATGAAGATATTCATTAAGACTTCAATTTCTGAAATAAGAAAAACGTAATGACACTTTTTGACGCGAGAATCAAACCAGAGACCTCTTGCTCTATAGTCGCATTACGTTAATCGCTACATGCAAAGGAGAACCAACATAAATTACAGAAACAATAATTTTATTTCTTTGCATTCGAAGAAAGTAGCAACACAATTATTTAATACTCAGAATATTGTTATTTATTTATTCTTAGAATATGTTTTATTATGAAAACAACAAAAATCCGTATGAACTCTTTGATAACCTTAGATTAAATGAGCAATAGGTATCTAAGTATATTAAACAAAATATTACTGACGTGTATTTCACGCTCTGTCTTTGCGAAGATCAGTTATTTTTGAACTGGAGCCTGACAAAATGTTAAAGTTAATATTCACTGTTTTCTTTTTGTGCGTGTGCAGTACTTTTGGGTATTTCACTTTGCCTGGAAAATGCCCGGAAAATGTTCAGCTTCAAACGGAGTTTAGGCTAGCTGACGTTAGTATTGTTTTTTTGACTATTTATTTAAAATTAATTGCACAGTTGAACAAATTTATAGCATTTCTGTGTTCTATGGGCGTTTTCTTTATTTGGCCAAATAAATAACGATATATTGTGTTTGATTCTATTTTACAGTACATAAAATGTTATGATCTTAAAGTGTCTTTGTTCACTGTTTTTAAAGTATAGAACATGTGTCAAGTTTAGCTCTATTTTTACCCGACTGCGCCAGAGGGAGGATTATGTTTTCCGAGAGTATGTATATACGTATAATTGTTTGGCACGGCCTACAGCTCAAACCGTTGGACCGTTTTTCATCATTAGAACCGTGGTAGTAACATAGACTATATAAATTTTCAAAATGGCGCCCGCAAACGCAAAAAAAGGGAGGTGAGATTGGTTTTGTTTTTTGTCATATTAACATTTCAAAAAGATCGGCCAGATGAACAACATTGTTGAAAGATTTGCACAGTTTCGAGATTTAAAGTCATTATTTGAACAAATTTTTTTACAAATATTATAAAACAATAAATTCGGCTGCTTAAATGTAATGAACTGAAAAGTGAAAAACAAGTGTTACAATATACATATGTGAGCATAAATTATTTAAACTAATTTTTTTTATGTATCAAAGTATCTCTGTTCTACCTGATGAAAAGCATTAGCAGAATCCAAGACTTTATAGTGGAGGCGGGGACATATAGTACTTTGTTAGCTACGGAAAAAGAAAAATCTGCGAAAACGTTTGTCTTTTGTTTTTATTATAATATATTTTCTTCTTTTGGCCAATATATTTTGCTGCTTCATCTTGCACATGTTTTGGTAGATAATCAGCATATGTGGGAGTGTGTGAGGCTTGTTTAATAAATGCAAGAGCAACGGCAAACGGCATTAGATTTACATTAGATATATCACAATATACTATTATAAAGACAAAGAGTTTTTATTTGGTTGAACGTGCTAATTTCAGGAAGAACGAAGAAAGTATCATTCAGTATTTGGTATGGGTTACACCTAAAGATTTTTTCTAATCAGATCAGTACTTCCTGAGATTAGCGCGATTTTGCGTTATCGAGGAAGGCTTTATATCATCACGATACGATGAAAGAGAGTTGAGTATCAATAAAAAATATTGCGAAAATGGAGAAAAGTTATTCGTTCCAATAGGTTGCATTGCGTGCGCTCCGTGAAACATTAAACATCTTTTTCCCGAACAAAATGTGTGAAAGAATCGTTTGCTTTTAAGAAGTTCTTAAAAAAATACATAGCACCATATGCCATTTTTTTAATTGACCTTTTAACCCTTTTTTGTGTCAAAAGGGTTAAGCGTGATAAAATAACACGCTACGGGTAATTGGAGACGTAGAAAGGATTACGTGGCACAGTTATTTTAGGAAAATAAAATTAATTAATCATTATCATCATCATCATCATCAGACCGTTACAGTCCACTGCTGAACTTAAGTCTCTTCCAACAAACACCACAAAGCCCGGTCTTTCTGCATCCAGTCACTGCCAGCCCTCTTACGTAAGTCACCCCACCATATAGCGCCAGAGGACGTTCCACACTACGTTAGCCAAGACACGGTCTCTAGTCTAAAATACGCTTACTCCAATGGTTTTCTGTTCTGCGATATATGTGACAGCCATTGCCACTTCATAATACTAACTTTCAGAGCTATGGCGATCACTTTCACAAAATCCACTGTTTGATGAACTTAATTACCCACAGTTCTTCAACAAATGGTACCAAGTATACCATTACTCCAGCGACGGTCAACAGCTGAACAACTGCTCGGTTCTGGAACTATCAACCACCACCTTTGGAATCTACCTGAACCAATCAAGGGTAGACCGTGGACTGTTTCATAGATACAGTTTGGGTAGGCTCGAGATACCTACAAGCATAGAAGATGCTGCGAATTTGGATGTTACATTTTATTTCAAAGATCAGCCAAGAAGATGTAAGTATGGATTAGTTTAAAAGAATAAGGGCCAGTTTCACCAGTTCTTAATTAAGTTTCAGACAGTTATCCATACAAATTATATGAATTCGAAAGTAGCTCTGTCTGTCTGTCACACTTTAACTGTTACACACAAACTGTTACATTAATGAAATTTGGCAGCCTCTCCGGCGCATGAGTTTCAAGGTAAAACCATTGCCCTAAACCTTTTAATTTCAAAATACAATCAGGGACGGTTTAAATGTTCTCATACTATTTCCTACAACTCCGCTTGTTATGGGATCAATCTCAACATGAGACAACACCATGAATGATTCACATGTTGTTATTCTAAATCTGGCTATCGTTTGTGTCCATTTCAGGAAGGTTGTAAAGTTCTAGCCATTCAATGTATATATATATAGATAGTGCGGGGGTAGGCTTTAAAAATAAACCGTATGTCATCTTATATCTTTTTATAATCGAATCACCATACCATGTAAAAGAGGTTTGCTTTCCTGGAAGGAAGAATGAATAAGAAGCGACTTTACCGGTCGTTAGTTATATTTTCTAATCGAAAGAACTATTTCTCAATCTCGTGACCTTAATAAAAATACTACTGTAAGTTAGCCAACTAAAAGACATATTTTATTACTTTCAGTGGAAAACAGAAGATATCCATTCCGAGTTTTACGTACCGACTATAATAATTATGCCAGTGTGTACACTTGCGAGTACAGTCCGGCTATCGATAAACATTTCAGTAAGTTAATCGATTATTAATCGAATTTATATAGATAAGGATGCTTTTATTATGTCCGTGAGAAAACTTGAGAGAATTGGCTCGACCGGAGTGATACCACGCCCTCAAGGAAAACCACTGTGAAGCAGCGCTTGCTCTGTATTTCACCGGGTGACTGAAGATACCTGAGGCTCATACACTTACCCCTCCCCCCACTCCAAAAGCCGGTAACGCGCTTATGACGTCTCTGGTGTTGCGGGTGTCCATGGGCGGTGGTAAACGCTTCCTATCAGGCGATACATATTTTCGTTTGCCATTTATTACATAAAAAAAAAAACAACCAAAAATAATATCAAACTTCTCTCATGCTCAGAAAGGAATGGCCAAAGTTCAGTATCTCTTTTGTTTTTACTTGTAATGAATTGAGAAATATATAAAATGTATATTATGGTCTGATTTTTACCAGTACAGGTTCTGGCTGGTTTGGGAAATGTGTTAAGAAAAAGTTAGTAATAAATCATTATCTATGTGGTAAAGGGTAAAGAATACCTACAGAGAGTCACTTCCCCTATTAAACCCGTGAATATTGTAAGAGCCGAATAAAGGAGCCAACCTGCAGGACAAAAACACTACAAAGAGTAGGATAACATGAAACAAGCTCTATGCCAATCTCTCTGGCCAGCAGAAACTTGTTGGTTTATATAGTCAAATTTCGTATTTATTTGTCGTACATCTGGATCGACATGAAATTCAAGAAAAAAGCTATCAAACTTGAAATACTAGTAACATATTTGTGAAAACTTTTGGTTCTTGATCGGAGGTTTCAATTACGATAGGAGCCAAATAACTAATCAATCTTTTCCTAATTGAAATTGCCCAATTAATTAAAAAAATAAATATTTACTACACCCGTAAGTAAATAGCATAGATATAAATCTAATGAATACATATACCAATAATTATAAACATAAAATACGTCGAAAAATTCAAATAGATTTATGCTAATTGAATTCAAGATTTTCTTACTAGATAGCGTGATAAGATCAATTAAGTAATGATAAATGCACTAGTCCATTTGTATATTTTCATTTTCTTATCTTTTTTCTTTTATATTTTAGTAATCTTTGGAATAATCATTGAACAGTTGTTCAATCAAATATTGATTCAAATTCAATCAAGTTTCATATATAGGTAGCTGCTTTTTAACCTTGAGTAGTTTAAAATTACCTTATCTGACCTTGGATCCTCTATCACTGCCCAAAATAAGATCGAGGATGAAATCCGTCCGTGTAACAGTTGTTTTTACTCATGTAAGAAATTATTAGCGTCAAAGCTGATTTCCAGAGCAACCAAGCTAATATCTAAGACTTCTATACATACTCTGTTGTTACACAAGGATGCGAATCCTGGGCTTGGACCCTGAAAGGAGAAAGCCAGCTTACAGTCTATGAGAGAAAAGTCTTGCAAATGATCTTAGGGCCAGTTAGGGAAATAAATGGAGTGTAAATCGCCTGATACGAAAAGAAACCATCGTTCGGTTCTGCAAGGCGTAGAGGCTACGGTGGGCACGTCACATTGAGAGAATGACTGACTCAAGAGCGACAAAAGCCGTCACAAACTAGGCCTCTTAACAAAAAAGACCGCGCGGTAGGCCAAAGAAGCGGTGGCGGAACTGTATTGAGGAATATCTGGCTACTCTAAGAAAGAAGACCAACTAGAGACGTGCTGCCCTGAATAGAGATCGCCGGAGACAAATTGTGGATCCACACCGGGTCGTAGCGCTATAGGAAGAAGTTTGAAATTAGATGTAGGTCACATATCCGAATTTTTTTATTATGATTATTACACAATATTTGAGTTTTTTAAGGTTTACCAGGTATTACCCACAGACAGCCCGTGTCGAAAATACGTTGAAACCACAAAACAAGTTAAAATAATAATAATAAGTATTAATTATTGCCTCATTTTTTTACTTTCTAGTTTACGTCTGGATTCTTTCAAGAAAACCTGTTTTTAACGTCGTTTCCAAGGAGCTCGCCATTAAACCTCTGTCACAGATAGGCGTCGATTCGAAGAAATTGATAAAAGATGACCTCTCAAAGTGTACTCCAAAATACTATGAAGATCGTAAAGCTGAACCAATGACTTTCAGATATGCTGTCAAATTGTAATTGAAAAAATATAAATTGTAGTATAATACTGTAATAAACAATGAATAGTAAGTGTACAACGAAATATTATTACTTATATTTATAAAAAACTTTTAGATAATGTTCAATACGGTTGAAATATAGGTAGCTGGCCTACCTATATATATTTGATATTTCACATACGACATTCTAAAAGCTGCGGCAATCAAACTTTGAATTGACGTTCATGCGCGCTAGGATCAACAATAGGCATTGCCGTTGGAAATGGTTGGTAAAATGCTCAAAAAGCCAAATTAACTTTTTGGGATCATAAAAGTGAGTATTTAAATATCATACAAGTTTACTCACTGTGGGAGAAAAACACAGTGATGTGAATTCCAGGTAATTATATCTCGGCACGGCTCGGTGTATAACATAGGCCAAAATAAAACTATATCGCCAAAATGTAGATCAATACAATTGTATTTACCTACATATTTTTTATAGTCAGTATGTATTACCACAACCCTCCTAATAAGCCTACTTCCCTTGACATGTTGTTATTGATTTATATCTCTTTTTAACTACAGTTTCAAGTACATATAAATGAAAATGAGTCATAATTAAGCGTGTACAAGTACCATTTATCTTTTAGTAAGTTTAATAATATTGACATAAAAATATATCGATAGTATTCGAGAATGTTCAACGAATAACGATGATGTTATTAAGTTTATTTGTTTTTAGGGACATATTTGGCTCGTAAGTTGACAAACTCATTACTTTAATTACATGTATTACATTTTTAACATTATATTTGAGTCATAGCTTTTCATTTCATTAATTCATAGTGTTTCAAGGTGTGAGGTTTAACCAAACGTGTGCTGCGGCGGCCGCAATTTTCAAGTAAGTTAGCTATTTCTATTTAAGTAATTTTGGAGAAAAATTCATTAGCTATCATTTAGAGAAAGTTTTTCATAGAATGAAACTTATCACAGTGGTTAGATTTATTGTATGATAACGCAGCTCCCCTAGTATTAGTCGTGCTGTAATACGATGTATAAAGAGTTTTATATCCAGCCACTACAACGTGATCTACGCAGCCCTATCTGCGACTTCCTTTGCCAGTAGCGTGAAGTTAAATCGCAAAAACAAATTTGTTTCCCTTAAAAAATAATACGAACAGCCATAAGAGATAGACACAGGTTTGCTGTCGCAGACTGTTGTTCTTGGAACTTCGTAAGAGGAGCAACCCTTTCATATATTATTTTCGTAAAATATCAACGATTTTGAAAAATATTCCACAGATACTTCGCTCCTTTTAGTCGATTCAAGAGCTGGCTTTTGTACACCTTGAGATTGATTCAACCAGGAGAACAAAGGCGACTTTTTTTCTTGTGTACTTTTATCACTTACATAAACCAAATATCAACCAGATGAACAAAGTGGAATAAATCATAGCTAACGGTGACGATGACCACAGTAGACATGTTAATATCACTTTATACATAATTTGAGATTTTAATAATCAATTGTTCCTTTAAATTACAACAATAAGTACTGCCTCGTTGGTCTAGCGGTTAGCGTAAGCGATTGCAGATCAAGAGTTCTCGGGTTCAATTCCCGGGTCGGACTGCTGTTGGCTTTTTCTTACAAGAAATTTTTAATAGAAGCCCGGAGTATAGAATATGGCTGTGGTTCCCGCCCGAGGTTCGGAGAGTACGTTAAACTGTCGGTCCCGGTTATCATGAATATCTATGGCAATCGTTATTGGAAAGTCAGTGTCCTCAAATATACTGACAACTTTTTTTTTTTACGTGGTGGAATGCCTTTACGCACTTCGCTCCCCCCCCGCGGGGACAGGGGGTTCGCTTTGTGTGGGACTCCTGACTGACTCGCCAGACTACCCACTAAACCACCACGGTGTGCCACTCTGCGCCTGACACGGGAGAGATCCGGGAACCGCTTTCTTACGCCATCCGGAACCCTCCCAGCGGCTGCCCGCACTGGAGCGGGCACCGTCTAGATATTATACACTCTCAATTCAGGCGAAGTACGGCACACACGTAACGTCGCCCCCTCGCGGGTGGCCTGTGAAGCGGATGGGGGAAAACTCGTCCCGCCCATCCGCGGCCACACTCAGGGTGACATGAGGCGCTGATAGGCGCGCCTCCGCCGCCCGGTTCACCGGCGGCGGATCGGGTCCGAGTGGAGATCGTCCTCCCGGGCCTTTTCCGCCGCCTCCTTCCGCGAGATGACTTCCTCGCAGAAGGTCGCGACCGCGGTAAATATATACTGACAACTAGTTTAACCTTCGAATTCAGTTCACCCTCAGGGTTGCGGAGGTCCGATGCCAGACGCTCAAAGTTAAAACTGATATTCAGGTAAAACCGGTTGAAATAGCCGACCCCAAATCTTGGGAATAATAAAGGCTAGGAAGATGAAGTAAATTAACATATCTATGTTTTATAACAGTATATGTTTATAATATATGCTACAAAATTAAAATATTTTTCTAACGATTATAAGAAGGCAAGAACTCCATCATCTGAAATTGTTTGGGTTTTCATTGTGTCTGTTGCATTTTCTGCTGCGATTACGGCGGTCCAGTGAAATCTGCAGAGACTCGTTCTCTGCTCCACTTTCTGTAAATACGCGATATTGGCGAAAGGTATGTTGTTAAGTTCCAAGTATGCTCCTTGCAGTAGTTCTTCACTTAAGTCTGAAGTTCGTGACAGTATCCATGCTGACACTGTAAAATAAACACAACATTATTATGAAGATACTGAATGAGGACAAAATCTCGGAGAATAGACCAGTAAGATTAAATGAATGTAATTTCATTTAACGGACTTGAAGATACTTGGAGACCCTTAATTCATGTTCAAAGAAAACATTAGAACTTCGTTATATCTGACCTAAGCATTTTTTTGGGAACTATAAAACAAAGACCCAACAATGACTCAAACATTAATTATCTTCTTTTATGGTTGGGGGATGGAGACGGGATTAGGGGGAGAGATTGGGGTACGGGCCTCCGGTATCCTCACTCACTCGATGAAACACAGCGTAAGCGCTGTTTCACACCGGTTTTCTTTGAGACCGTGGTATCACTCCGGTCGTAGCGTGCCGAAGCCCTCCCTCGATCAACGGTCTTAATTGAGAACTATAAAATAAACTATATTTAGGTTCATACTACTTTAGTCGCATACAAATTGAAATAAAAGTACAATAACGAATAAAGGGTGAAAACTGCACGGTTGGCCTAGTGGTTTAAGTGGTCACCAGTCCGCTTCCTACTGCGCCAAGTGTTGTGGGTTCGAATCCTACATGGGACAACACTTTGTGTGATCCATAAATTGTTGTTCCGAGTCTGGGTGTACTTTGTGTCCGTTTCATGTATGTTTGTAAAGTCCCCCGCGACACAGGAATGTATATTCCGAATGCGGGAGTTGTCTTTTTAAAAAAAAAAAAAAACTAAGAATACAATTAATTACAGTTTGTACATACATTGGGTAAGAAATGAGCAATTTGGCGAAGTTTCTTAAGATGTCACCTCAATTTAATTTAGTAAGCAACTTTGCTTTTCTTATCTGGAAAACCCACCAATAAAATCGTATTTAGATATTTTTTACAGGCGCCTAAGTTTTTGTTTGAGTTAGTCCTTAGTGAAATCAAGATATACAACTTCGGCATAGTAAAAGACAAATAGTTTTACTGTAATTGAATATTATCGATTAGATTCTAAAAATAATGATTCAATTTATATGTTGATGTTATCGAATTTATGACTTACGATTGTCACTGTTTTGGTGAAGGTAGTTTAATTAAAGACAAACAATTTACTTTTATTTATTATTTTGAGTGACCATGACCTAATCTTGTAACAACGATGGGTTCTAATAATAATTATAATAACGGGTTCATGGATTTTTGTTCACTGATTGATTGCCAAAAGCTTTGACCTCTTAAGAGATGAGTCTCTTATAATGTTAGTAATTTGGTGGTTAGGTTGGATGGTTGGCTGATTTCTCTCTGACGTTAGCGTCAAAGGTGTGGATCAAGAGTCTGATGCAGAATACAGTCCTCCTAGACACGGCACGTATAGTGAGTGGGTTGCTGTAAATATATAACTCATATGTTTTGTGTATGATATTGAAACAGTCGGGTTTTATTTATTTAATAATTCAGTACTTGTTTATAGTTTCAAATATAAATTATTGTTAACCTTTTATGCATTTAAAAATGTAATTGATACGTATATATAATTATCATAAATAGAATAATAAAAATATTGTAACATAAAATGAAGCAAAAAACACTGTACAGCCCTGACTCCCTCAGAAGCGCTAGCTGTGTGTTGGGAATTAGTGAAATTAATTTTTTTTCTTGAAACGAGTTGTTTTCGGTATTGTTGTTTTAGATACTCACCAATATCTTGCCAAGCCAAGCCAAGGGACAGGTATGTACATACGTCCGCCACGTCGATTACGTGTTATAAAAACACATATCTATAGTTTTATAAAAAAAATCTGGCTTTTATAACTTCAAGTCGATTTTAGTTACCCAGTACATTGAAATAAATGAATATTATTATTATTAAGCCAGCTTATTTTACGCTTTTTAGTGTTTCTAGGCAATTTCCGTGTGGTGTTTGTTTGGGACCTTTTTTATTAAAATACCTTTTTTATTTTTAAGGTCAATAATCATAGGCAACTAGTAAGTTGAACTATTTCATTTAAGTATTGGTCATGATGGCGTGTATTACGCAATGTGTGTATCGATGACATTATGTGTTTGTTTATGTATATATGTACGTAATCATGTTTGTATATATGTATTGATCATTACTTAGATTACTTCTTACTCGGGTACATATTAGACTATCCAAAATCAAAATACACAATATCCGTACAAAGGTTGTCTGGAAGAAATCGCCGTAACGATAAGACCGCCTATTGTTATACCAAATGTATCTTGTAATTTAGTTATTTCAGTAATTTTTTTCTGTACTTAGTGGTGTTCAATAAAGCTGAATAAATAAAAAATAAATAAATAAGTAGCGAGAAGCAACCTAAGAAAGCAATCACCATCAAATGTTACTCCTGCTGATGTGAATAACTGTAATGAAGCACGTATTAAAACTGATCAGAGGCTACAAAAAAATCAACCTCCAACTCCTAACCTTTAAGAATTTGTATCTTCCATTATCGGTCCATCATTGTCAGATTACGACTACCAGACGCAAACAGTTATAGGAATAGCTTAAGAAAACTTATATACGTATTATGACCTGCTTATAAAATTTGAGAGTTCCCTCGATTTCCTTAGATTCCCATTATCAGATCTAGACATGGTGAAGATGGGACCTCCTGGAAGCTACACTAACAAACCCTGCCTATGTAAAACTACCGAATGTAAAAGTACTTTCTAAAATTGTTGGATAAGCGACGAAAAAATTTCATGGTGCCATAAGGAGAAACCGGTCAGGTGTAATCATAAAAAAAATAGTAGAATAAGTACAAGTGATTTTAATTCTAGAATGTATTGCATTAAGTTCCATCAAGTGCCTGCAATCAAGAGTATAAATTTCGATAAAAATCAACGAACATGCATAAAAAACCGAGAAATTGAAAACCTTTTTCCTCATTCGGTGTAAAGAAAAAATGGATCCTGCATATCAATGAAATAACTAAAGCAATCTAAAGGCTATCTCCAGTTTTAACTTGAGATAGGTTACTAAGAACGATCGTTAAAAGGCTTACAATGTTTATTGATATGAACCTGGATTTAGTTTTAAAGACTGTATTAAAAAGAAGGCGAGGCAGTCAGTTACAAGTAAATGGTAGGTAACGGTGGATTAGATTACACATAGGTTTAGAATGTCCGTTTTTTATCGCGCGTCGGTTATAATCCTTACTAAGTGTACATATAACTTCAAAATATTGTGTATCAGTCATTAACAGATAAAACTCGAGTAAGTAAAACTGCCTATTTTTGTAACTTGTATGTAAAATTTGGAAATAAAAGATAAAACTATACAAAAGATTAAATATAGATTTCATATATGATTATGGGATTGCACAGAGTATTATCGATCGAGAAAGAGAAAATAATATATATATATATATATATATTAGCTAGCTGTCCTTTCGGAAGTAGAAAGCTTCTATGGCGATTTGTACGCTTCGCATGCATCTCGACCTGATCCCGAAAATGAGGACCCTCGGGCCAAATTAACACGCCACTTCACCGAAGATCTGCCAGAAGTCAGCATTGACGAAATCGAGATGGCTCTTAGACAGATGAAAAATGGAAAAGCCCCTGGAGAGGATGGCGTTACTACAGAGCTGTTAAAGGCTGGAGGTAAACCCGTATTAAAGGCGCTCCAAAAGCTTTTCAACGCTGTCCTGTTCGAAGGGAGGACTCCAGAGGCGTGGAGTAGGAGTGTGGTCGTCCTGTTCTTCAAAAAGGGAAATAAAACCATGTTGAGGAACTATCGGCCCATTTCCCTCTTGAGCCACGTCTATAAGCTGTTTTCAAGAGTCATCACGAACCGTCTTGCGCGAAGACTCGACGAATACCAGCCACCGGAGCAGGCTGGGTTTCGGAGCGGATATGGCACCATAGACCACATCCACACAGTGCGGCAGATAATACAGAAGACCGAAGAGTATAATCAGCCCCTGTGTCTAGCATTTGTGGACTATGAAAAGGCCTTTGACTCGATTGAGATCTGGTCTGTTCTGGAGTCCCTGCAGCGTTGCCAAGTAGATTGGCGGTACGTCCGAGTGTTGAGATGTCTCTACAAAGCCGCTACTATGTCCGTCCAAGTACAGGATCAGCATACAAGACCCATACCATTGCATCGAGGAGTGAGGCAAGGGGACGTTATATCCCCGAAATTATTCACTAATGCAATGGAGGACCTGTTTAAGACGCTGCACTGGAAAAGGCGCGGTATCAACATCAATGGCGAATACATCTCTCACTTGCGATTTGCAGATGACATCGTCATCATGGCAGAGACGTTGCAGGACCTACAACAGATGCTGAACGACCTGGCTGACTCGTCTGTGCGCATCGGCCTACGGATGAACTTCGACAAGACCAAGGTCATGTTCAATGAACATGTACTACCGGAACCGGTTGCGGTACACGGTGCCGTTCTCGAAGTTGTTCAAAAATATGTATACCTCGGGCAGGCTTTGCAGTTAGGTAGAAACAGCTTTGAGGACGAGGTGAACAGAAGAATCCAGCTAGGTTGGGCAGCGTTTGGGAAACTTCGTCGGGTCTTCTCATCATCGATCCCACAGTGCCTAAAGACGAAAGTCTTCAATGCGTGCGTCCTACCCGTAATGACTTACGGAGCCGAAACGTGGACACTTACGGTTCGACTGGTCCATAAGTTTAAAGTCACTCAGCGTGCAATGGAGAGGTATATGCTCGGCGTTTCTCTAAGGGATCGCATTAGAAACGAGGTGATCCGACAAAGAACCATATATATTATATATATATATTAGTGGCCCTAGTGAAGTGACTACTCTGATGGAAAGCATGAGCAGAATTCAAGATTAGTATTCACCATATTCCTTGCGTATGCAGACAGTGCAACAATACGTCATAGTTACATAATTAAGATGCTGTTTACCTTGGGAGAGCCATGTTTCACCGTGAGAGTGAGAATACCCGAGGCCCATACCCTAACCCCTCCCCATCCCTCAAAGGCCGGCAATGCGCTTATGTCCTTGGGCGGCGGTAAACGCTTACCATCAGGCGATACCTCTGCTCGGTTGCCCGCTATTCCATAAAAAAAACGCTTCTGCATCATTACGCAATGACAATTTAATACTTACGATATTTAATATCTAGATCTTCGTTATATTTACAACCATACAACACTGCGTAGTTAGAATAATCTGTGTTTATCACGTATAGCGGTATACCGATTGGATCTGAAATAATAATGGTATTGATTAAACCGCTATCATTATTCAATTCGTAGAAATCCTTATACTGAATTTTATTCTTTTATAGGCGAATTTGTCACAAAAAATATATGCTATGTCGCGTAAGACTTAACATGAAACGGATACAAAGACGCGAAATAAGAACAATAATTTGTGAAGCACGCAAAGTGTTGTCCCATGTGGAATCGGCACCTACAGCTACAGCACTTTACGAAGTAGAAGCGGCGCGGCGACCGCTTAAACCACTAGACTATACGTGCGGTCAAATATCGTTTGTAGCAGTTAACTAGAACAGTAGGGTGGTTAAAAATTAAATCAATTGATTTATTATTTTACTGAAAATCAAAGTTTTGAAAGGACGGATTTTTAAGAGACAACAGCACATATAATATCTGGACTAAAATACCACGCAGACGAAATGTTTAATAGTCTGAACGATTTCGTTTTTACGGCCATTAATTTTCCGTTTCCAAGGACTATGAATGGCGCTACTACCGTGGTTGTGCTATATACCTTGGCCAAATCATTCAACTAAGCTTTTACAACTTTGATCGGGAAGCCGATAGAAGAATCCATTTGGGCTGGGTGGCGTGCGGGTATTTTCGCCACATTTTTGACTTATCAATACAGCAATAATTAAAGACCAAAGTATTTAATCAACCCGTAATGACGTACGGAGACGAGATGTGGACCATCTCCACTCACTATCGGACAAGTCTCACAAATTTAAAGTAGCTCAGGATGCATAGCTGGGTGTTCCTTTGTCCGCAAAATTCGGAATGATGTAATTGGACAGAGAAATAGAGTAACCGTATGACGTAGAATCAGTACGTTGAAGTGGATATGGCAAACGTAGTGCAGGGTACCCTGCGGCACGATGGACTGAAGAAAGTCACGAGCAGCGGATGGATCAGGACGTGCTAAGACCGGGATAGATGGCGCTCCTCGGGAGAGGCCTTCGTTTAGCAGTGGACGGCAATTGGTTGATAAAATAATATATAAAAAATGCCACGCAGACCAGACAGGTCGGTATAGAGTTCAGGTTATGTTTTATTTCTTTTTGCAGTGATGTTATTCTGCGTAATTCTCTCCCTTAGTCGCCTCTTATGATACCCATGGGATGAGAATGGGTAGCGACACTCCGTAGGTTCTATCTATCACAACATGGAAAACATTCTTTGTAAATATTTAACATTCTATCCAAATGACTCGTTTCAAGGATTATAAAAATCATATGACATTTCAAAAGCATATTAAATGGATTATGTTATTAAGATTGTGTTGATAATATTTGCGTTCAATGTATTATAGGCGCCTATTGATTTTTACAAACTTTTATTTAACTTTCAATGTTGGCATGTAGAGAAAAGCATGGTCGCGTTTATATATATAAAACAATTTTAGATTTTTGACAAATATAGGGCGCAGACATTATAAAATAAAATACATTAATGTAATTAAAACTGTAGGCAAAAGCTAGCTCAATATAATGCTCACCGATATTGCTTGAATCTGTCATAAATATAGCTTCGTCCCCAGGCGCATAGCTACTGTTTCTTTGTAGTATAAATCGTATACCAGTTCTTACGTAAATATGTTCGATTTCCACTCGTCGTTCGCAGTACTGGAATCGTAGGTAAGCGCAATCTCCATAACGCTCATACCAATGCGGAAATCTTTCTATCTCGTACCATTCACCTAAAAACTGAAATAAAAGATAAGAAACAATGATTCATATTGAGAAAACAAATAAATTTAATGTAACTTTACTTTTCTGTACAAATTTAGGAGCAAGTTTTGGGAATTACTCGTAAAGTCTCATATGAGAGATAAATATCTAAAACATTTACAGGAACTGGCAATAGAGGCCTATAAAGTTGTGTACCTTATTAAATTGTTATAAAATTCTAATTGCCAGATCAAAAACTTACCGATAAAGTGTCTGATAGACTTCTGTCAAACATGGAGTTCAATATCGGATATGCATGTATTCAGTACTTTTTATCTGCTGCTTTTTATAGCAGAGTACTACCTGACACAATCATCAATTATCAAGGAGTGGTGGAAGTTACCCTTATACTTTCACATTCAAAGGGATTTTCTCATATGGGACTATACCTAGGGACCTAGGAATCTAGCTCGAGAGTCGGTGCAAGAACTGTGGAGAGCGCCAGTCCTCTTTGGTGACAGCCACGGTAACATCGGGGTTCTCACACAGGAGGCGGCTACTATCTACAAACCGTAGGTTCCAATTTTTTCTTTACTAAGGCATACCTGGTTTATCGACTTTACCCGAGACGGCGAACAGTTTTAGTCGGTTCGAATCCAACATAGCCACCAGCAGGCGGTTTTCGGGGGAATTTACGCGCCGGAAAAAAAGGGGAATATACCTAAGCAATAGCTTTAAGCTTTAGGGTCGTATAATATATGTGACTGTTTTAAAATTAAAAAACTTCTCTAAAGAACAAAACCTGGTTTATATTTTATCAATTTGAATTTGATATTCAGTAAGATTAGATTAATTTAGACTATGTTCTGGTCATCAGCTAAAACTACAATAGATTAGATTTATTTCAAGAGATATGTAGATATTAATCATTTATTATGGCAACAATGAACAATTGTATCGTTACTGATTTCTATTATAGTAATATAATTGTGAAAAAGGGTGTCATGCTCCTCCAACACAAATGGAGGATTCTCTCACCCGGAAAAGTGATCATGCCTGGAGGGCCACGCATTTTTGTTTCTAATTTCAAATTAAGAGCTTTATACTTTTCATCAAGTATCAATTTTTGGCTTTTTTTCTATCTGACTGTCGATCCGTCTATCTGTTGATTTCAGCTAACCTCTAAAATGGCTGTACCTTAAGTGGTAGAAGGCTGATGGTACTAGGAATAACTTAGACTACTTTTGTAACCAGCTTCAAAGCTTCACCCTTAAAAAAGAAACTAACTAACAAAAATTGAACGTAATCTCCTAATGTATATTGATTACAATTGATAAAGTTAAAACGGTCGAAGAAACAATACTTAAGTATAAAATGAATATTTTTCTCAAAAAATTGTAATATAAGTATACTAGCTGACCCAGCAAACGTAGCGTTGCCATATAAAAAAATGCTTAAAGAAAAAAAATTAGGAGTGGGTCCCTTAACATTTGGGGGGATTGGATGAAAACTTTGTTCTAAAAAAAATATTTGAAATTAGTACCTCACCCTTTCAAGATCAAAGAACTGCATGGGTGATACATTAGCGCAATCTCCAAATTGTATAACCTGTCCTGCACATAATTTTGCACTTAGAACCAACACAGGAATTAATAAAATCCACTTTTTGTACATAGTTTTGGTCGCTTTACGATCTATATTGACAAAAGACTGATATTTTTCGTGATTGCATCTTGCGTTATCTCAAATTGATAGATAAAAGAGAGTTACATTTGCTATCGTTGTGTAGAATGTAGGTCTATCTTCAATATTATGATTTATAATAGTGACTAAACAATAAATACATTGTATTTATCTTTCCTTATACTTATTGAAAGAGATCTTGTACTGTTTCAGTTGAACGATTCTGCATATTACATCTGTGAAAATTATATTAGTTCAAAAACGACTTACGGCCGATTTAAGTAACCCATCACTCGTTAGAATTTGAATAAGGTTATTGAAAACGGGTGGTATTCGACTAACTTGATAGTCGCTTCGAGGACTGTCGAGTCGACTATTGGCCAAAGAAAACGTGTATGTTAATCTAAAGTTAAATTTAATAGATTAAACATCATCTTTCTGTTTAGTCTATTTACTTAATGATAATTACATTTCAATTGGCCGGTTCAATATTCTTATTCCTGAATATTTTTATAGTATACGTTGGTAGTTGTATAATGTAAAACTAATTGTCGAATAAAGATCGTATATTATTACTACAGTTGTATCAAAATAACGCATAACTGGGATGAAATGTCAGATTGCAATAAATATTTCTGATATTTTACCGACATCTAACATACAACGCCATCTAGTCCCAAACTAAGTAGAGTTTATATTATGGGTAGCAAACAATTGATATGAAAACACACGTCCTTTTTTTGTAAATACACACAAATTATACATAGAAAACACTTAAACACCAAAACAAACATTTGCAAATCATACAAACATTTGGTCCGATCTGGGAATTTAACCCGAGACCTTAAGCACAGCAGTCGCACAATACCACTGTGCAACCAAGGCACTCAATCTTGTTAATGTAAATATATACTACGTAACTAGCTGTCCATACTCAAATGAGATGCTTCTGTATCATTGGGCCTCCAGTCACGCACTCAGCAACGAAACACAACAGCACGAATACTGTCATTATAAGTTGATTTTCTCTGTGAAGGTAGTATCACCCCGGTCGAATGCAACAATGCAGTACGGCGTTCCACACTATGGCAGCCTATTGATGCTTCTACATAATTAGGCCTCCGGTCTCCCAATCAATAGAATACGACACACGAATGTTGTGTTTAGGTTGATTTTCTCTGCGAGAGTAGTATCGCCCCGGTCAAATGCAACAATGCAGCACGGTGACCCACAATATGGCGGCCTATTGATGCTTTTACATAACTGAGCCTCCGGTCTCACAATCAATAAAATAGACCGCACGAATGCTGTCATTTTAGGATGTTCTGCTCTGCGAGGGTAGTATCGCCCCGGTCGAATGCAGAAAATACAACAATGCAGCACGGCGACCCACACTATGACGGCCTATTGATACTTCTACATAATTGAGCCTCCGGTCTCGCGACCAATAAAACACGACGCACGAATGCTGTCATTTTAGGTTGGTCTTCTCTGCGAGGGTACTATCGCCCCGATCGAGCCGGCCCATTAGTGCTGAAATCAGCGTGGTTCTAATACCTTATTACTTGTTTGTATGTTACGCTTACTACTCTCCTCCTCAATCCCTTACTCTAATCGCTATAACGATCTCTATAATATACGATATTTCTAGAAAATGAATAATCTTATCTTATCTACTGCGATGACATGAGTAAAATCTAGTATACCAAAATTGTATGTGTATAATTAATTAATTTCAGGGTTATAGATATCTATAATGTTGACATTGCTTTTAATGGTTGATTGAAATATTGGAAAAGACAATTAATTGATTTTTCTTATACCCGTGTGTATTGTTATAGTGTGTATAGATAGGTATTTAATTATATAACTTTACTAACTGACCCGTCAAACGTTGTTTTGCCATAAAGAAATAAAATTTAGGGGTGGGTCACCATTATCATTTAGGGGTATTAAAAATAGATGTTGGCCAATTCTCAGACCTTCTCGTTATGCACACAAAATTTAATAAAAATCGGTCCAGTCATTTCGGATGAGTTTGGTAACAAACATCGCTGCACTAGAATTTTACATGTAAATATATTAATTTTTAGTCTACTTTTAGGAGAGATTCCCTTATACAGAGGTATTTTTCATATATTTCACTGTAGGTGCATGCCGTGTATATTTTGATTATAGTTTTTGAAGATAATCGTCAATTTATCTTTGCGTTGTCCATGGATATCAAATGAGAACAGTCTGCGCGAACATAGATAGCATCGGCCGGGACAAGCGGCGAACGGCTTGATAACTGGTTTCCTATTGATAGGTATTTTAAGTGAATTGTTGGTACTATCGTGAAAACATTGTTTTCGGTTTTTGAGATACTTGTAAATGTATATATGTTAACAGATTGCTCAAAAGTGATTCCAGACAAACCTGCCAAGGTTTTGTGATGTTTTATAGCTAACACCTGTATTGTATATGTTGTATCAATAAATTTAAAAAAAAAAGAAAAAACAAATGTACATCAACGGTCCTACTAGTTTAAATCTAAATAGTTCACAGTCATTAATAAAGAGTTACTACCAATTTGAACAGACATCTAAGATCTCGAGACAGTGACTTTAGTGCTAATTCTCTTGTTGCGCCACTAAATTAATATTTCTCTAAATTTATCTTCTATCCTCTTATTTTAGTGAAGAGATTCCTAAAATACTATTTTTGTATATATTTACTCGCTGACTCAGTGAACTTCGTACCGCCATATTTAAATATCTGTCTTAGCTTCCTACAAGCAGTATACAGTCTGGGACAAATAAACGCTTTCTGTTATCTTTTAATTTTTCTTGTATACAATCCTAGTCCTAACAATAACGAATACATAAAAAAGAATTATTCAGTTTGTGTGCAGCCAATCGAAAGTTTTGCGGGTACATATTTTACATTTCGGAGATTCATTTTATTTATATAAAATATTAAAAATAAATGTTATAGAACATTTATTTTTAATATTTTATTAGATTGTCATATTCACTTTTATCTTTGACATTAAGAACCTCGTTTGGCAAATCAAAACTCATTATTAGTGATTTTTACCTTAGCTTAGCAGGTTTTCAAACAACAAAGTTAGCACCTATGTTTTTTTGAAAACTTGATCGTCCACAAAAACAACCATCTTTGATTTTTTTCATTCAATAATTGAATAAATCGAACTGTAGTTCCAGTTATTTCATTTCAGCTTTAATATTCGTTTAAACGGGCAAAAAAATCGTTATATTTTCGAACAAAAGTCTATTTAAGTAAATAAAAACTAGATAGATGCAACAAAAGACGGCCTCAGTCTTTTTTTAACGTTTTTAAACCGGTGGATGAGGAAGTTATTTCCGATTTAAATTAACAGTAATTGTCACTATTGTAAAAGTTTTATTACCTTTATATAATATCTGTAGATTATAAAACTAACGGTTTTCCACTACGCTCGCGTTTATGAAGGTTATTGCAGTAAAAAGTAACATATGTTCTCCGTTTAGGGCCCCCGCAAACTGCAAACTTTCGATCGGCCGATAGTTGAAATAGAAATAGAAATTTGAAAGAATATTGATTAAGAAATCCAACCATGGTTTCGTAATCAATATTCTTTAAAAAGTACGGTTTATATTTTGTTTGTAGGAAGAAAATGAGTACAAGAATCATATTTATGATAATTTTAACTACCATCCCCGTATAGACACTTGCAATTAAGAGTTTTTGTTTATCGAATCAGGAGGAAGCTTATAAGGCTATTGTAACCTGATGAAACATATTGGGTGAAAAGAACAAAGTTGATTAAAATGAAAAAAGTATGTTTAAAATTGTTCTAAAACCCATAGTAAAAGCTATGCTTAGCTTGGGCATATACAGCATCGACAAAATATATTTCGAAGTATAATACAATTGCGATGAAGTAGATACAATACGTGATATGAAAGTCCGATAGTCCAGCTTAGTGACACTAAAACTACATCGGTATAACATACAATTAGGAATGACAATTGAAATAGATATCACATCGAATGAATCTTGAAATAAATAAAAGCTATAAATAGATAAAACCGAAGTAGGTTATATCAGGCTTTGACATCGTTACAATAGCAATCTATTGTCATAGCTATATAAAAGATAATAACATACTTTGTTACAGAATAGCTTCGTGTCAACAAAAGTGATCTAAAAGTTTATTATTACTTTCATAAGCAACGCTTGAGCTGCAAGCATTCGCAAAGAGCTTATCAAATGATTAAAATAATATAAACATTAAATATTGAAAATACAATCTTCAGTTCTCCTGTAACTCAAATCTGCCAGTAAAATTCCCCGGAACTACTAAGAACTAGTTAGAGCAAAAAAGGTACGGAATAAAAGACGAACCTATTTACGTCACATTTCAGTTGGCCGCCAGCATCCGCAGTTAATGTTCGTGAAAATGTTGGTGTCGAGTTTCTTGGTGATGTTTATGGTCATGAATGTGGATGGTGCGACCATGAATTCCTCGTGTCCTGTTATCACTCCAAGGAAATTGGATTGGAAAGCGGTAAGGATCAACTTCAGAATCAGAAGTATTCAGAAAATTTATGCACATGCATTTGTACACACATCGGTTCAAACGTACACACAACACTGACACGCATTAAGGGTTCAGTAACGCATACTGAGGAGGCCAGAAACTTTATGTTTTTCCTGGAACGTCAATATTCGTTACTATATAAGATGCAACCAAAGTTTTGGTAACAAAATTTCAACAACAATGACAGCCACATTGTTATATCTTCAGATAAAAATAAAACGTATTTTGAAATTTGGTTATGCATTTTTTTGCCGTGCATATATTCAAGACATTATTAATAATGTTAGAAATTTTAAGATAAGATATTATTTTGTTATTATGACAGTAATAATCAACATCCAATTATTTCTGGTTTCTTGTGCTGTCGACTTTGTCTGTTACTAAGATTCAGGATGCTGACTTCAAAACTTTATCCACATAAGTCATTGAAAGCTGTTATGTCCACTGTCCAGTAATGTTTTGCTACTGATCAGATGAACATTAAAAATTAGACATAAAATCATAGTAGTTAACCATATCTCATTTATCTGTTTGAATTCAATAAATTTAACCTATGGCAATTAGAGATTTGGTTGCTCTAGAAACATTCAAATCTGTAGAATTGTTCTCGATTTGATGTCCTATCACATGACTATCTCGCTTGTTTTGATAAAAATTACTTAACTTATTTAGCATTGTTACGTTAACTAGTCTATTTTAAATATGTCAATTATCATATAAGTGTTGTTTCCATAAAACGATGTTGGTTGATTGGTCTTCGCTAAGATTCTAGTAGATTTTAAAATAAAAAGAAAAAGATCGAACAACATTTTGTTCACGATATGTAGATGTATAGAAAATGTATATAAAAACATATGAAGGTCGCTCAGTGTCTGGAGAAAATTTCTTGGCCAAAATTTACCACAAGGCTATGAAGTCCATTATTATTATTCCATGGTTCATCAAAAATTGAAATAAAACCAAGAATCGTAATGTTTTTATATCATATGTATAGATTGTACAGTACTTTTTAGTGTGCAATAATACTTATTAAGTCTAGGTGAGTAAAAAAATTTATTGACATCGTCATCCATGACAATAGCCATGAAGAATTCAGATTACTTATTCTTGCAAGAAACTTTACTCCATGAATGTATTTCCAGCTTGACGGAGTGTGGTACCTCGCAGCCGTAGCCACAAAAGATCTCGAAGTTAAAGGAGACTGTGCAATGGTCCTATTTGATCATCAAAATATCACTGATGTATCAATCAGCTGGATCACTAATAATACGGCATCATATTACAATGGGACTGTATCTCTAAAGCAGAATCCAAACACGAATGCTAGCGCTGACCTTTTGCAAGTTGATTATAACGGTAATGTTTTTCGCTAATATCTTTGATTTAGTTAATAATTTTGATATATCAATGTATTTTATCATAACATCAGCTTTGGTATTTTGTTTATTTTGAAACAAATGATATACATTTTACGCACCAGCTTTAAGATGGGGCGTTATCAAAAACAAGATGAATCGTGTTACATCTTTGCAGTTTTTTTAATCTTTTCATTTAACTATCGAATTTAGTCATAACATTAAATTATATTTTACAGATAATAAAACGGAAACGTATTCATTCTTAGATGTAAATTACGAACACTATGCAGTGATGTTCGCTTGTTACGACAACGCTGACGGCTCTAGCAGTACTTGTAAGTACAGACATTTTAACATTTTAATATTACTAATAATTACTTTTTCACAGTTACTTTTCTTCTTCGTTCTTCGTCATAATAGTAACGTTATTATCCGACGACAACTTATAAATAGAATTTAAATCTCAGGGCTTAGACAACAGTATTGATATTATGAACGAAGTGTAAATGACAGTTAATAAAACTTTTTTTGCTAACCGGTAGCGGTAACAATTTGCCGGTCAAATGGAGGCCAAGCTCGGTGAGACGGAAATCGCGTGATGCTGATATTCAATCAATGCTGAGTTCATTTAATTGAAGAAAATTTATTAAATATATTGTCACATATCTTTCTCGTAAAATTTTGTTTGAGGTTTTCGAGTGCATGACTGTATCTGTATTATGCTATAAATTAGAAAGTAGCTTTGTACGTCTATCCGTTACGCTTTCAAAGCTAAACCACTGACTTAATTTCTATAAAATTTGGCATGAAGATACTATGATTCTTGAAAAAGAACATAGACTACGTAAAAATCGAACCCACCACACTCAGCACAGTACGGCAGCGTCACGGCGGAGTAGCGCATGACGGCGTTAACCACAACGCCATCTGTACCATAAAAGCAAATCATTAAAAACAAAACAAAATGAGTCGAATGCATAAATATGTATAGGTTCTTAAAGATGATAAAGCATTATAGTATTCAAAACGACAGCATTCGTGCTGTCGTGTTTTGTTGGTTGCGAGACCGGAGGCTGAATTATGTAGAAGCATCAATAGGCCGCCATATTGTGGGTCATCGTGTTGCATTGTTGCATTTTCTGCATTCGCAATGAATATGGTGACCATTACTCTTGGATTCTGTTTATGCTTTCCTATAAACCAGCTAATAAAAAGGAGAAACCTAAGATTATATTGAAAAATAATTATAAAAAATAAAAGCTGATTATTGGGTGTTGCTTACGGGCTAATAAACTGCTATGTTTTGTAAGTTAAATTTTTAAATACTAGTTCTTAGTAAAGATCTAATACTAGATCTGATTAGATAGCATTATGTAATCAGCTTATAGATACAAAGCAATATACAAATAGGTTGGTTATCGTTAACATCAAAATGGTTTATATTCGATAACATTAACATAACTTTGCTGTTTTCATAACCATGTAATATTTGTGATTCAAAAATGCCGACAGATAACTGATAAGTTCAGAATATTTTTATGTATCAATGGCCTAATTGTTAACAAAAATAATATCATTAGTGTCATACAAAGTCTCTTTTTGTTTTAATATGTTTACTCGTCATAATAAACGTCATATAAGGTAAACGGTGATATCATTAAAAGTTTAAACCAAGATTTATTCAAATAATTTATTTTAAAAGCAAAATAATTTGAAAAAATGACATGGCTTCGGGTCGTTTACATTTTTTTGTTTGTTTGTCACCTTAGAACTTCGGTATTTACAAACAATTTTCGCCCCGCTTCGCGGTGTGTATGTAGGTTATCACAGTAAATAGTATCACATGTCTTTCTTCAAGGATCAAAGGACCAAAATTATAAAATTTATTAAAATCAGCTCACGGGTATACACTTTAAAACGTAAATAACACACACACTCGATTCCTGAGTCGGACCAAATGGTACGATCTGCAAATATTTGTTTCGGAGTTTGGGTATTTTCTATGTATAATATGTATGTATTTACCAAAAAAAAAGTATATAAGTATTGATATCAGTTGTCTAGTACCCATAGTACAAGCTTTGCTTAGTTTGGGACTAGATGGCGTTGTGTGTTCAAATGTCTGAACATATTTATTTATTAAGATTGAGTTAATTTCTAATGAGTAATATCAAGTATGAATTTCAACAAGAATTTGATGTCTACATAAAAACACCTGCTCTAAGAGTCGAAAATTAAGTAATAAAGAGCTAATGAACACTTGTCGAAAAATTATCAAAATCTTATTCGTCCGATATTTCTCTCAATTCAACAGTGACCAACATCTTACAAGGACTTGAAACATCAGTTTCCACAACCGGAAATAAATATAAATTTCAGGAATACATACTGCCTATATATTTTACAGATGAGATTTGGAAGTTGACTAGGACGCCGCATTTGAAAGATACGGACGCAGCTCAACTTGATCAAGCCGTGGCAAACTATACTCTCCAAAATACAGTGTTTTATACCTTCAACAATACGGAGGACACCTGCAGATTGGGCAACAATGGACATCAGTTAGATACGTCAAGTCTTGTACTGACGTCTGCAGCCGCTCTTGCACTCTTCAGAAGAATGTATTGAAACTGATTTCTTGTAGATGTCAATAGTTTTTTTGTAGTTTAGCGAATCTTACTGCACTAAGTGTAAGTTTTTTTACGTATTTTAGGTGGTTTTGTAAACAACGTTTTACTGAAATGTACTTAAGTGATTCGTAAGAAACAAAAAAATCTCTTAACTGTAATCGGTTCGGCTGATTAACTGGACATGGAGGTTTTTTCTCAATTAGGCTGTTTAAGATTTAATTGTATCCGTGATTGTGTTTGTTTTTGCTTGTTAAGGAAGTACTGCACCAACGATAAAACCATGTTTGTTGTTAAAAATTGTGGGTGCTACTGAATATGGTACTATCACATTTACACCATAGAACAACAGAGGCCTGCGCAGCTACCGGAGGGGATTAGTCATAGCTATTTACACTCGCATCCAAAAACAATCGCCTATCACGAAGAACTCACACATAAAAATTAAAACAAAACACGCACAATTTCACACACAAAATTATTCTAAGTCTTGGTCGAGTAACACACAGGCCCATTTGGGCTTACACTTTGACAGAGAAAAGCTCCTGAGTATGGCTACTCCGTTGTGTTGTTCTGTATCTTCTTGACATCGCACGATTGTTAATATCGATACTTCTTTAACGATTTTCTTGAGAATCTTAGCACCAAGTAAACGTATAAAACCTGATGTAGTAGCAAATTGCAATAGGCCAGTTTCTGATGCTGCTGCTAGATGATTATGATGAATAAGCAACAATTTTTTTGATGATTAAAAATCAAGAAGCCGTATTAGTCTGAATTATTATCGGTAGAAAGAGACGATAAAAGGATAAAGCTATCAATAATATATTCATCAAACCGTATTACACATCTCTTGAAAAGAGTCAATAGTCCAAGCGAATGAGAGAAATAAAAATGTTTGCTATAATGATTTACGTGAACTTTATAAAACCAGGTAGTAAAATAAATATGTATTCTTTCAATACTCGTAGTCTGTCAGTTTGTAAGGCTGCATTTACTAGCACATTATGATTAGGTGTGTTTAAATCGTGTTTGTCGTGGCAATAATTTATTGTTTTAATATAAGGAATAAATTGATTACTGATTATTTTCTTTTATTTCATTGTCATTGAGGTTTCAGGAAGAACTTCTAATTGTAAAAATAAGTTTCAAGACCAAGTTTTAACTTATACTTTTTTTTAACTTGCAATATATATATTTAAAATATAAAATCCCTCACTACATCCATTCGCGTCACAAAAATGATATGTATTTTATTTCGATCTATTAAAATCAGTTCCGATATATTAATGTGTGTGTTCGCGCCATCTACCGGTTCTACTCAAAACTATTTTCATAAACCACCAGTAAGTTACATTATTACAGCGGAATTGTGAACGAACATGATAAGCAATAACCAAAAGTCTGTAGGATTATAGTTACAAGAAAACTCAAGAGATGGCACTTTGATAAATTTAGTAAATTATTTGCCAACTTTAAAGAATCGCGTAAATCGATTACACATCGTTAGGGCTTATATGATAAGCCCTAACGATGACGAATTGACAAAACACACTTCTTGACTGTCGGTTTTCGAGTAAAATAATTTTGAGAATTTCGATATTAAAACAACTATTTGCATGAGTTGTAACTAAAACAACAGCCCATTAAATAGGGTGTCAGTAAGATGGCACTTTTTAAATATAGTGTTATTTTTTCTTGTGCAGGTGACAATTCTAAAATTTTCTAGCTGTGACATATATATTTTCCGATTTTTAAAAATAGAGCGCTTTAAGAGAGAACAACGCGTTATAATTGTGAAAACTTAGAATAAAAAATTTAAAATTTATGTTGAGACCGCTCGTACACTTCGAAGAATTTTCGGTCGAACGAGAAAGGCACCTTTTTTGGGGTTTTGTGAATATTCGCATAAGCCCAACGCAATTCCTGAGCCCAAACCCGAAATCCAGTGCGTCATTGGTGAGATACAGCCACAACTGGAAAAGGTCATGGAAAATTTTATGAAAAGATTAATGGCCTATCATCAGAGCTGTAGAACACTTGACGAATATTTCGTTCCATACTTAATCGGAACATATCTTCTTTACAATCCAATAAAAAGGTATAATTCTCTAAAAAATACATGTCTTTATTTTATTCCAGCCACGGTATAACTTCACCTGCAGGTAACGGATCGTTTCAATTTATTTGTTAGAATCTAAAACATTCTCTAACCCTCAAAAACGCAGACGTCTCAAGAGAACTTGCTGCATAAAAGTATGGCTTATGACTTATGCATACTTACAGTAACGCTTATATCTCATAGCAGTAAGCACAGACAATAGAGAGATCTCCACTTACTACGATACTAACACGCCTCCTGTTCGTCCACATTGATCAATTGTGTCTGCATCGTCGTCGCTTCCTGGTGCTTTTCAAATGAGCCTTTTTCAGAATGTTCACCAATTTGGTAGGTAAATGCTCACGGGCTACCTCCAACGACACTTCCACACACATTCGCTCTGTACATTTCTTTCGTGAGTCTTCTATCACAAAATACATCCTCTCTATATAGCCAAAAAAAGTCATCCTTGTTATTATCATTAACAGTCTTCAATAGTACACTGTTCTACAAAGGCTTCTTCTAAAATGATGAATAAAAACATCGCCAACTAGTCACTTAAAAATTCCTATTTTTATAATGAAACTGCTTTCCATGCCTTTCAGGAAGTCTCATAAAAAATCCATTTTAAAATGCATCTGTGCATGTGGTACAGTGGTTGCATTGTGTTTCATTTAATATTCGTTTTATATCACTGTGGGGATTTCCTGAGAGCTCGGGATAATGGATTAGGCTTACAAATTCGTAAGTAGCCCGGCATAAAATGTTTGTGGATATTGTAATCCTCTGTTAAACTGTAGTACATCGTTTTGTTCTGTAGTCAATACTTTCCGCAGCGCACGCAATATAGGGAACTTTCGGGTACCTTTTTTACACATTGGGCTTCATTTTCGAAGTAATCATATGGATCCCAAACTGTTTTGCAACTATAATATAGAACTCGGGGATGATTTAGCTTTTTCTTTCTTTAATGATTTCTAATGGCGGAGATTTTATACCAATCTAAAAGGCAATAGAAATGATGACAGTAACCAAGAACCGCTAAAGTTATATATTTACCCAATGAAATAGGGTTCAAAGAGTATTTTTTTTTTTCATGTTGAGAGCCAGATTAACAAAAGTACAAAATATAGCAATCTGCCATATTAAGTTAAACACCAATCAGAGCGAATTACGTCACGTGTCTATAAACATCATTTTGTTTGGATATAATCAACAATCAATTTACTGTTTTAGAATGCTATAATTGACAGTGATTGAAAAATGGTGACCTCACGTCTGTGACGTGACGTCACAAGCAGACGACATGACAGCGCCGAGCGTTTAGCGAGAACTTTATGCATAAATTTTTTCCTACTAAAACTTTATTTATTGTAGAAATGATTGTTTTTGACAATAGAAGATACTTCTGAACCTCATAAAACAGTTTTACAAGGTTAGTCACCATGCCTATTACAACTTTTGTCTAAGAAACTTCTTGTAAAATATCCATGACTGCACATTGCAGTGTAAAACAACTGTTTTACGCTGCAATGTGCAGTAATGGATATTTTATTTATTTTGAACTTTATGCGCAATGTATAGGCGCAGTGGCGGAATTAACGCTAAAAGCATTCTCTGCTAGTCTACCGTAGGATGATGTAAATGTGTTATGGAATGTGGAGCATAAAAGTTCTAGGAAAGTATTTTATGTAGAATGGAATGATAATAAATAAGTATATAGAAATCGAACCAAGTAGCATGTTCAGCAGTGGACAGCGATAGGCTGATGATGATGATAGATTTTAGTACATTAAGAACTGCATTGCTTATCACTTCCAGTGATTCCGTCACCTACGATCAGCCTCCATACATTTAAATTAAAAACTTGACAGTGCACCGCCCCAAATTTTAATGAACAACGACGTCAAAGCGCGATGTTGCATGAAAAGGGGTAAATATTCAACGCTTAGTAACATTTCCCAGACGTAGTGCCATTTCCCAAAAGTAGTGCAATATTGGTACATAATGGGATATTGTTGCATTTGCTTTGTTTTGGTAGACAAATCGGGCAGTTGTCTACGTTTGAATTTCTTCATGCATTCGAGAGTTGTATTTAAAAACAATTTTAACTTATTTATCACTACGAAGCTGACCTGGTGAACATTTATTATTCGTAGATATCTTCTAGATTTCTAATAATAATTTAATTTGCCTCAGTTTACCATAGGCAGTGTAGGCGGACAAAAAATATTTTTCCAGCTATCTTTTATTTTTTTATATAAAAACCTTTACCTGACAAAAACGATCAAAAAAATGAATTATCCTATTCAGTACAATCTATCGGAAGTTGTGCGCGTATATATATATTTAAGCTATTCATTTTAAAAATATATTTAGTGTTGGATCACCCATATCATTTAAAGATATAAAAAATAGATGTTGGCCGATTCTCAAACCTACTCGATATGTGCACAGAGTTTTATAAACATTATGTCCCGCCGTTTTGGAGTAGTTTGGTAACAAAACCCGCAACACAAGTATTAGTAGAATAAACACATTGAAAGTAAATCATTTTATGATAACTACGTCTGAGAATTAAAAGTTCTATAAGCGACATTCATGTTTGTAAAGGATATAGAAAAATAATGAGGGATGTTGTGGCTACAAGTTTCTTTGCCAGTATTTTTCGCATAAGGCCCTACGCATTTTGGTAACTTGAAATTATGGATCGACACAGACAGGCAATGAATTTTGGTGTGTTCATTTGAAGCTTCAATGTAACGTTCATAAAAGTCACTTTAATTGAATAAATGATTTTGATGAAAATGAAATGTTTTCTCTGCTTTTTCCCATTACATCAGAATAATGCTGTTTTTAGACTTTGCTTGCCTTTGCCCTTCCGTCACAACTCCTACGAATCATAATTAAACATACAAAATAGTAATTATCAGACCACCGACTACGATGAACATGTTTCGGGGACCAATCGCCCCCTAAGAATCTTCTATAGCCGGGACGTGCTTGTTGATAAAATGAAAACCAAAAAACGATAACGTACATACATAGTTGCTGATTAAATTTGCAAAGACATGTGCTCCTTTACATAAAATTTTTGTTGAACGGATGGTATGTTTTTAAACATTAGGTAAGGATCTACTCGAAGGTCCAACGCCTCATGTGAGTCATTTAATAGTAGAAAGTATTAATAAAAGTAGTTCCCTGATGCCTCTTATAAGATGCAGTTTGGCATGTTGTGTGGTTAATTTGATTTTGTTCCGACATACCAGAATACCGTAAACCCCAGTATAGTGACGGCCTGAGGAATTTCATGACATAAAAAGAGGTTGCAAATATACTTATCTATCATTAACTCATGAAAACTTTCATAGTGCGATATAGGATATTTATTAGATGTGGTAGACATAAAATGAAAGATTTTACATATTCTAAAAACAAGTTTAAAAAATTTATTGGTGATACATTTTTAATCATTTAATCATGTTTACAAACAATCAGTATGTACCCATAGTACAAGCTCTGCTTAATATGGGTTTGCAATATGGTATAATGGGTACCTATGTTCTGTGCCTCAAACCATAGTAAAATGCTTTTATTAGTAAAAATAATAAAATCATGTTTTATTTTATCAATATAGTGTTGAAATAAACTTATTTTCTCCCTAAGTGACTGAAGCCAATAATTCCATTATCGTGACTCATTGTCCAGATTTTTCTTTGTCTCAGAAGAAAAATGTTGACCATTGTGCTGTAATGGAGGCCAAGCGAGGCCAAAAAAGGTATTAAAGCTATTGTACTACAGAATTCTTTAGGCGACATCATTTTGTATAATTTAGAGAACTTTTAGAGAATATTTTGTTGAAGGTCCGTAAGGTACTTTAAATGGTAAGGTGTCGTGTATTCAATTGTTAACCAGAATGGTAGATTTTATATACATATTTAAAAAAGGAACATTTAAAAATAATGGTAGAGATATACCTTTTCAAAGGTCAATATTTCTACCAAAAATACTAAAAATTAAATTAATTCAAAATAATTGTTTTAAAACTAGTTTTTTGAAAACGGGTAATTTTTTTGACATATAGAACGTTGGTTTTTGCTGTGCCAATGTACTTACGTTACTTAGCGGTCTTTTCAAGATTTGTTTTAAAGACACATAAAAACAAATGGCTATTTAAAAATATAAAAAAAGAACGCTAACAGAAGTCGATTATATAAAATACAATTAAAGAATAATACAGGCGATATACATCTCAATACTTAATATAAGAAACTACATTCAATTGTATAGAGTTTTGTATTCAATGAAATATATTAAATAAGCCAAGCAAATTGAAAATCGGCTCCTTTTGGAATCCGTTTGATAATAAATATTATGTTCACCTTCCACTATTTATTCTAAGAGAACTGTTATTTCTTTTTCCAACTGTCTCCAACAAAGTGGACATTTTTAATAAAAATCCATCCACTGCCCGTTCCTTTGACCACTGGCAGTGAAACGCAAAACAAATTAATGAAAACAGGTAAGAGAAGTACTCCCGTTACGTTTATACATTTTTTTATGTCACGGCCCCTGCTAGCTCTCGACACAAACACTGTGTGCATTGAAAAGGATTAAATCGATCCAATTTGGTGCGATACTCTGTTGGGTGCAGATTTTTCGTCGAAGTGAAATTTTCTGCAGGTATCGACCAAGAGAGAGGTGATTTTGACTCTCTCAATTCATCCCTTTACTTCAAAGGACTGAACTGTTTTATTATATCTATAGAATCGTAGAAAGTGTAAAATTTCATCCAGCGTGATTAAGATTTATGCGTTAATATTGACTGCTTCGATGGCACAGTGCTGGTGTATGTGACTGCTGTGCTTGAGGGTTCCGGTTCGATTGCCGGGTCGGTCTAAATATTTGTATGATCTACAAATATTTGTTTCGGTATTGACATTGATTGTTTTTTATGTATAATATGTATGTACTTAGGAAGAAAAAAAAACGTATATATTTATATCAGTTGTCTAGTGCGCACAATACACATATGCATTGCTTTGTTTAGGACTAGATGGCGTTGTGTGTTAGATGGCTGGAATATTTATATATTTACTATTTTGAAATTTTCAAACAAATATTCTATTGCCTCAATTAATTATTGTACGATTTATAGATATATAATTGAAGCAGGGGATCAATACATTTGCTAGACATTTATTTTAGTAGTTTTTTTTGTTATCTTTAATTAATTTTACATGGCACAATTATCTAATGCATATATCTTAAAAGAAAAATCATCATTCTTTATGACGCACGCAAGTGCTCTTCGATAGCCTTTTGGCTTTTTAGAGTGCCTGACAGAACCAGGTATTACAAAAATGAGAATTTCATTCGGCAAAAATCTTTCGTATGAGATTTTTTTGACATTTTTGAGAACGCCTGTATGGACGAGTCTGATAGAGTCCAAAATATATATACGTTGGATTATACTTTCAAATTTTATTCGTTAAGATTGATATTTTGATTCACATTTTTAACTAGATTGCCTGAAGGTGTAATAAATAAATATTTCGGACATTTAACACACAACGTCATCTAGTCCTAAGCTAAGCAGAGCTTGTGTTATGGGTACTAGACAACTGATATAAATACATTTTTTTTTTGTAAATACATACTTGATATACATAGAAAACACCCATACTCCGAAACAAATATATGGATATCATACAAACATCCGACCCGGGAGTCGAACCTGAGACCTCAAGCACAGCATTCCTATACTCTACCACTGCGCCACCGAGGCAATTGAAAAAATAATGTAGTATTGACTGTTTTGATCTTAATATAATGTCTTGTTCTATTTCATTGACCTGACAATTATCTGTATCATGATACATATAAACAGCATTTCTTTAAGGCAATATAAACACTAGATATGCGACATATTATAAAACAAAGTCCTTAGCTTGTCTGTCTGTTCGCGATAAAGTCAAAAGCTACTATACGGATTTTAGGTCGTTTTAACCATCATATTGATAGTGATTCTTAAGGAAGGTTTTGGTTTGTATTGTGTTATTTGCTATATTACACTTTCCGTCATGAACCGTCATAAATAATATACTTACTTCTATGCTCTATATTTCGTATACAGTATAAAAGTGACACCTCTGGTGATTAATGTAATATATTTTAGGTTTTTGGCCTCATGATGTTATCAATAGTAAACTTGTATACGATATTAAAGTGATTAAGACAAAATAATTCTTTAACCATATTTTCTACCCGATTTCGGGGTTAAAAATCATGCTAATCTTCCTTTTGGAGCTCAGATATAAATGGACAAAGATATTACGATGCTAGTATTTCTTCATCCGTTCCGTTAGTTGCCAAAAAGTAATGAAAAGGGCAATGTTTGAAGTTTCTCAGAATCATTGAATCATTATTAAGGAGATTCGTAGAAGAACCAAGTTCACTGGTCACTTACTCAGAGGATTCCCAAAACTTAAGTGGCACTGGGCGATGTACATTGGACGATCGGGTCAAAAAGTTCAGGAGTGGCACGTTTAGGAAGACGGAGCGAGGTAGGGGATATCCTGAGGATCTACTGAAAGTTGCAGCAGGCGGACAGGACTGGCTTTTGGAGAGAACCTTGAGGAAGGCGTGTGGCCAACAGTGGTCTTTATCGACTGAAATGACAATCACAAAGTTCCTTTAAAAAGCTCTCTGATTTGGGCAGCTAGCGAATATTTTTTTATCGATCCTTTCTGGAAGTGAAATTGCA
Organism: Hyphantria cunea; assembly: GCA_003709505.1. NCBI lineage: Eukaryota > Metazoa > Arthropoda > Insecta > Lepidoptera > Erebidae > Hyphantria > Hyphantria cunea. Next base: position 174,415 of record PKRV01001119.1, read on the forward strand.
AGTATCATTGAGGAAACGACAAAATTAATTGAATTAAATACTACAAAAGTTGCTTTTCTTTGCAGTTCTATCTTCTAAGTAGTACTTACCGCCACTGAAATTACTAAACAACTTTTAATCACTCACTTTAAAAGACGTTTTATTTATGTTTCCTTCGAAGAATTTCTCAGAGCACAAAAATTCCTCGACTATTTTGCGAGAAACCAATTCTAGTCTCAATTCCATAACATGTTTGCTATCGTCCTACAAAATAGAGCATAATATATCGAAAAAGATTTTATCAGAAAACTAGTTATTAAAACTTCCATTCCCACGTCGAGGCGGCGCAGTGACGTATAAGTTTTCTGTTAGGTGCGGAAAAACGTCGTTTTACCTTATATAAATTGTGCGGGGTATGTGTAATGTGAAGTTTTATAATTATTAGTTGAAGTAAGTGGTGAACTGAAAATTAGAAATATTTCTGAAGGCCTGATGTGGCCTTTGTCAGTGTGTAATTAATTAGTAATATGTATTTGTTATATGAGGAATCAAGCCTTCTTTCAAATCTTTATCTTTGAGAAAAGGTAAGTGTATAAGCGCTACTTATTTTTACTGATAATACGTCTCAAAACAGACCTGGTCTTAACATCTCAAACGCACCGAACCCCGTTTCAATGACACTTGCTACTTTTCACTGCTCATCCAGATTCAGTGGAAGTACATTTTTAAATCTTTTTTCTTGGAAGCAAAACCATACTCTGGATATAATTTGTCTATATTTTTTTTGTATTTACAAAAAATATAAATATGTTTATCAGCAGCTGTCTGGTTACCAGGCTTAGCCTAGTTTTGTCTGAAATTGTGAGGATATATTTTATATTAGTATTACATTATACAATCTTTATAGAAGTCGCTGTCTTTATAGAAATAAACTGTTATAATATATAGTCGAAGAATCAGATGGCCTTGCTTATGAATAGTATCACTCGCTAAAGTATTAATACATCTGAAAGTGAAATAGAGGCAATGCACCACGAAATTAAACTTAAAGAAGGTGTCAAAAGTGTTTACATAAAGTAAAAGTTAGCATTTGTACAGATTGTTCCGCGGCAAGCGACTTTCCAACTAACTAAAGAATTGCGAAAATACGTGAGATACATACAGTTCCTGCAGTTTGAATGCGATGTTTATTTTACTATCTTTCTAATAGAAAGTAGTGATTCAAATGAGGGTACTTTCTATTTTTAACCGTCAATGCAAAATATAAGGGATTATAAGTTTGACGTCGATGTCTGTGTGTGTGTGTGTGTGTGTGTGTGTGTGTGTGTGTGTGTGCGTGTCTGTCTGTGGCATCGTAGCTCTCAAACGAATGGACCGATTTTAATGCGGTTTTTCATTTAAAAGCCAGGTTTCTTGCGGCTATTCTTAGCCCTATGTTTAGTTATGTTTCGGTCTAGTAGTGTAAGACTATCAGGTTTATTCCAAAATTATTTAATGTATTTTTGGTGTAAGATTACTAGATTAAGTGCTTGCGTAGGAGATTTATAATTTTTTAATTTTAGCTTGTTATAGCTCAATTATATCAAAGGCGGGTGCAAAGGTTTGGGAAGAAAGTAGAAGAGGTGAAGTTAACCTCCTTAGTTCTTACTAGAACAACAAGAGTGTAAATTGTAAAAGGTAAGTAGCTAACTTGAAGGATGACCTCATCTCAAATGTTATTAGTGTAATTATTAACTGTACCCTGGCCTTCCTTAACTATCCGCAATAGATAGTATTGCGGATAGTTAAGGAAGCAAACGGGGAAACAAGCCGTCTATTGCTGAACGAAGGTCTTCCTTAAAGAGTGCCATTCATTCTTGTTCAGCGCAATCTGCATCCATCCGCTGCCAGCCAATTTCCTCAAGTCATCGATCCATCGTGACGCAGGGCAAGATATCAAAAAGAACGGGCCGGCTCAACCGGAGCAGCACTACCCTCGCATAGAAAATGAACGTAAAAAGACAGCGTTCGTGCTGGTTTGTTTCGTTGGTGAGTGCGAGACCGAATGCCCAATGTTGCAGAAGCATCACTTGGCCGCCATGGTGTCGGTCACCATGCTGCCTTAATTGCATTCGCAATATATATGGTGACCACCACTCTTGGATTCTGTTAATGCTTTCCATCAGGCAGAGTAGAGTCATTTTGGCAGTACCATACATAAATAAAAGGTTATCCTGCACTAAATTTGCCCAATCGCGGTCTCCACTGAGCAAATGTTTTGCCTAATAGCAAGTAAGTACCGTCGTCCATGCACACCTGCAACTAAATATTCACGAGTGCGTTACCTCCCTTTGAGGGCTCTAAAATGAAACTGGAGAAGGTAATTTAGGCTTCGGCCACCTCACTCCCTGGAGTTCAGGAAATTCTACTTATATGTCGAAACTTTGCGTGGGAGAGCCACGCTTCGGCAGAAATAGGCTGGCTTGACGGGAGTAACACTACGGCCTTACAGAAAACGGATGTGGAACAGCACTTACCCTCTGTTTTACTGAGTAAGTGAGGATACCAGAGGACCAAATCCCAACCCCTCCCCCATCACACTCCCCATTCGATTAATCGTTGTTATAGTAGCGTTTGATGGCGTATTGTAGTTGATTGAATAGTATATTGGCAGTCATTATTATATTCCTGTATTTCATTCATAGTTGCCAAAATTTATTGTCAGTGTGTCACCATAAGCTTAAATAAAAATACATACAACATACACGACACTAGTTCATAGCGTAATAGCTCACTACCTATTCAATTTCAAACCTAATACAACGTCAGACCAGTTTCATATTTCCATTTTATTCTTTAACTTTAGATGTTGTTTAAATTCTATATTTACGTTTCAGTGTGAGTTGAACTTATAAATACGAGCATCTATATCAGGTTAGGACAGTGTTTATTTGGCTATTTTGAACAGCACTGATTTTTGTAGTTAGACAAAGTGTTCAATTGCAAATACAAACCTGAAATTAGTGACAATGCTTAATACAGTTATAAAACTGAGAGTGTCATATGTTAGGCGGATCCGAAAAGTGATAATAAGTATTTTTATAACCTGAAATAACTTGTTAAGATTTTTTTTTAGGACGTCTTTGTATTGGAATCTAACGATACATATTAAATACTTCATTCATCTATATATTCTATACGCGTTAATAAAATTGGAATGCCTGTTTGTAACATTAAAATAACCATTTTTATATTTAATGCATATTTATGTGTGTACATGTACCAAAATAATATTTTTATTTTTAATATTTGTCTGTCTGTCTGTTTATTCCGGATAATCTCTGTAACGGCTGTACCGATAGTATGGACCGATGTAGGGCTGAAGCGGTTTGGATTATGGGTGTCTTAGTCAGTCACCTTCCTCTTTTATACATAGATCAAACAATGAGATTTGAACAATGAACTACAACTATTTAGATACTTTACAAATAATATACATAATGTATAAAACACTGAGCAGTTTTCGTACTGCATCAAATTCCAGCGCACAATTTGCAGCATGTACTGAACTTTAGTTCAATAACTCCAATCTATTCTACACGAAGGCAATATCCGGTGATCCGGTTTCCGTAAACAATTAAAAGTAGTTATATTTCAGAAACAGCTGTCGTGCGCACATGTCTTTGTCAGCCTTAAAGTTTAATGTGTTGTACACAGGCTTTAAAATGTGTAGGTACTAAAATATTTTATCAATGTTACGTAGGTTTTACGACTACTACACCACTTATATTAATAATTTTAACTTATTTTACACATATAATCAATTCGATGACAAAATGTTTGAAAACTGCACCCCTGCTGTGCCTTCATAAACAAAATGAAGAGTTAAGGGGGTTTAGTTGGAGAGGGTTACTTCATAAAGTTTTGAAAACTGTAGATTTTACGATGAATTTTTAGAATGGTGATAATTAACTTAGGACGGTATCAAAAACTTGCAGGATTGTGGGTAAAGACTACATTTAAGCCTTTGCTAGTTTTTAGTGTGGGTAGCACAGGATCGGTTGTTGTGGAGGGTTGCAGGGAGCCTTATGCCATGGGCATTTTATACTTTATATTATATATATAATTCATCATCGACAACCCATAATATCCCACTGCTGGGCTTGGGTCTCCTCTCAGGAGAGGGTTAAACCCATACGTCCCCACGCTGGCCAAGTGCGGGTTGTGGACTGGCAAGACTACGTTGTGGCTACGTAATCTTGCCATTGGATGTTTTCAAGCCGCCCAAAGGCCTCCAACTAAGCTTCACGACTGTTATTCTATGATAACAACCCGGACCGACTGCTTAACGTGACCCCCCAATCACGGAGACGCTCATGGTAACATACTAGCGGTCACCCATCCAGGTACTGACCGCGCCGTCGTTGCTTACCCTCGGTGATTGTTTCTAAACACCGAGTGCAACTGGGCTATGAGCGCCTCATATATATCTCATCATATAAATCATATATATAATTAATTTATTTATAATTATAACAATGAGGATAGGGTCAGAAAGTAGAAGAGATTTACAGTGGGAGAGCCACACTTCGGTAGGGATGAGCCGGCTCGACCGGAGTGATACTACGACCTCACAGAAAACCGATGTCAAATTGCGTTTGCGTTGTGTTTTACCGAGTGAGTAAGGATAACGGAGACCCATCCCCCACCACTAACCCGCAATCGGCCAGCGTGGGAATGTATGGGTTGTTGATGAAATCCGTCTCATTCTCATTCCTCATTCTCGGGGAGTGTACAATGGGCGGTAACACATTTGTATCTTTAGAAATACAGTTAATTCGCCTGCTCGGTGAGTCTACCATAGAACGAATTTAAAATAAAATCAAGAATAAGTCAGAAATTTTGCTTGATATAAGCGAAACATTAAATAAAATATAAGTGTAAACTATAACATACGTCGCTTCGTAAGCAACAACTGTGTCCTTTTAATTACAGTAAAACAGTGTACATATTTCTTTACCGACCCTCAAAAGAGAGTCATTAGACACATTCTGGTATATCACTCGTGTAATGTTAATTTATTCACGTATTTACACTCCTTTTATGATTGTATGAGCACACAAAATGTCACTAATTATACAATAATCCCTCTTTAGTACGTATCAAATTTTCTTTTTTTATTTTGTTTGTAATTTTTGGCGAGGGTTATGCACGCACGCTGGGATGGGTATTTTGTATTTAAAACTACACATGAGCGAGACGACTACATGACGATTTTGTGTTTGTTTAATGCTTACTCTTAAATTGTATTTAGATTCCTATTTATTTATTTATTTCAGCTTAATGCAAATCTTTTACATAGGCGCACTTTATGTCATGGGGCATTCTCTGCCTTTCATCCTTCGGATGATGTTAAATGTGATGCGGTAAGTGCAAAAAAAGAATTTAAGTTTTGACTTAGTACATAAAAAACATAAGTACCAAACACATTGTTTAAGATTATGGATACAAAAATAGAAGTCCAAATACATAAATAATATATACACAATACATACACATACATATAAACATATAGATATTATCTTTATAACTGTTCTGCCAATTCACTCCGAAGTAGATCACGTACTGTCGTTTTGAATGTGAGGCGGTTTGTGGACTCCTGATTTCGGTAGGGAGCACGTTCCAAAAAAGAACTGACTGTACAAATAATGAAGAATTTATGAAATCGGTATCGTCCCGTTCGATGTAAATAACGAGTGACGCGTTGTAAAATTTACTACTTCCCGGTTCGGATTTGCTCACGTACGACACCCTCGTATCACTCGATGTATGGGTCACCGTGTTTTTTCACCAAAAAAAATCCAGAAATTTACATTTTGTCCCAAAAGTTTCAATGTAAAAGTTGCGATCTGAAGTGTTGATTTTATGTTTGGAATGATTTGAATATAAAGTATCTCAGAATAGGTAAAAATGTTTTATTTTTTGATAACGCGGAACGTAATTTTTTTTCCTTCCTGATTAAACTTTCTTTATTTTTCGTTGTTTGATAAATCATAATCACCAGGAAAATTAATTTTAGCTTAGTACTTGTAAAAACAATTCCGCAATATCAACAAAGAAGATTTTCTACTACTACATTATATATAATATATAGAGGATACTATGTGCATATACAGTATTGAGGCCTAGGTTTATCAGAGTCAATCAAATTAGCTTACCTAAAAGCTACGATTTATGCTTTATTTCACTAGCTTGTCTATGATTCATCTCAAGAGATTACATAGCCTTTGTCGTTGTTTTTAATTATAAAAGAAATCAATATTTGCGTAGTTTTTACATAATTATTTCTCTTGAGTAACGGCACGTCGTAACGAATGGTTTTCATAAAAGCTGCTAAGCTTTTTTGTTATAACTTCGTACGTTAAAAAAAGTCTTCCTTTAGTAACATCACTCCTGCGATAAAAAAAAATTATAAATAAAAATGATAAAGTCGAAAACACTTTAGCTGGGGAATTCACCACAATTTCGAACAACACGGAAAACACAAACGGGAACAATTAAGTTTAAAATCGCCCTCATTAACATAATCAGATAATGCTCTGTTCCATGACAAATATTCTACTTAAAGCATATATTGGTAGTTGTGAATGTGTTTCAGACATTTAAAGCCACAGTGTACCTCAATTTTAAAGGTTTTAATTAAAATTACAGTTAACTCTCATCATCCTCTGGTTGTTTAAATAAACTACGAATTGTGAACACGAAACCCAACTATGCGAATAAGAACACACTATGACGGCCTATTGAAATAAGTTTTCACGCCCTGTTTAAAGGAACCTGGATCATAGTGAGAAGGAAACACGTGTGCTGGTTGTGAGTTCCAAGTTCAAGAATAAAGACCTTCAAGAATAACGGTTACTTTAAAGCACTGACGCACAATGATAGTGATACTTATTTAACATCAGGAAACGTGCTTATTTATTTGCTTCCTAAAACACTCTCAAACCTTTTATCTTACAACTGTGATCGAAAATTTGTCATCTAAATGAACCTACTAAAAATTATCTGCTATCTGTTCGAGCCTCGATTGTCCAGGCAGGTCCCGCATAATCAGATTACCAGCGCACAGATGACGGCAAACGATTCCGATTTGCATGAGTAATGTCGCTAAGTGCGCTTTTAGCTCGTTTTGTTCACACTTTGATAGAGCATGTGTTAGCAGGCGAATCGCTACACGATTAATTAGACCATTCAAAAACCTCAATCAATTACTGTCTTAAACAAAATTTAAATATATTTTGTTCATGGTGTGGGAAGGATAAACAGTAGATGGAATTTATAAAGATAATTGAATACTACTGCCCATAGATACCTGCAAGTTAAAGTCTCGAGTGCATTGCTGCCTTACTTCGCAATAAGAAAGAGAAGGGGAAGGGGTTTGGTTTCCAGAAACGTCATTCTCGAAGTATTTACTGTAAGAATTTACATTCCTATCCTAATTCCGAAGATTAACTCTGTCACAATCAAATGTGAACTATTTTATACGGATATACATTGCTATGAAGAAAGGTTCAAAGGTATTTAATGATTTCTGTTGCATTTAAAATTTACAGATATGTATCCAGGTGTGTGTAGTGTATATGGCAAAATAATAATAAATAGTGCAGTTCTTAGATGCAGAGCTAGAACTAAATGATGACTCTGTCATGCACTGCAATGTATTTTGAAAAAAAAAAACAAATCTCGTTTTTAATTTTATACACCATACTAAATTCAAAATTATATTTAGAATAGAACAACATCATAATACAAGCTTTAATTACACTGCATCATAATAAATTTAAGCACTGCATTCGTTTCCTTGCTCTGAATAACTTGCCTATTAGAAAACTACACCCACAGATTGATACATAACCTATAGTTTTATTGTGGTCGTTATACTCTCTAGAAGTCAAAACCTCTATAAATTAAGTCATTATCGTACGTATAAATCACAAGTACAAAAAGTATTAACTACGGGATTAAAACGTAATATATGCGTCATTGTTCCATTAAATTAATGATAATATCCTTTAATATTGCATCTGTATTCCAAAAACGCGATGACACTGACAGCTTTGACAGTTTGTGGCAAGTACGGAATGACAAATAAAATAAGCTTTATGCTTATTAAATGACATAAAAGTAAATTGCTTTTTAAATTGTTACTGAATACATTTTTTTGTAATATAGTAAGTTCTTTGTTTGGAAATAAATTATTATTATTAGATAATTATTTCTTTTTTAAATTTGTGTTTACTTTTACCTAGTTTTTGTTACTTCCAATATTATTTGTGTTCTGCTACAAGTTTTACCAGAATATTAATACTTCCATGGAGAGACTGGTCTGCGCAACCCTGACGGGGAATTGAATTTGAAGATTGAACTAATTTTCAGTATATTTGTTTGCTCCCAAGCTGGTCGACGCTGTCTCTGCCCTCGGGCGGCTCTTGCCCAACTTGGATGGAGCAAGCGTCGCGACGCAACACATCTACATGGGGGTTGTCCGGTCTATGGTGCTGTACAGCGCACCGTTGTGGATGGCGACCCTGCCCGCCCAGAATAAGGCGCGCCTCTAGCGTCCTCAAAGACTTTTCGATCATAGTCATACGCGGATAACGTACGGTGTCAACAGGGGCAGCGTGCGCCTTTGCCGGAACACCCCCGTGGGATTTGGAGGCGGAAGTGCTCGCCGAAGTTTATCTACGGGTGACTGAATTCCAGGCGGTGAGCTGACGCAGGTTATTTCCGAGCACGGTTGCTTCGAGCAACACCTGCACTCGGTCGCCAGCCAGGAGGGACTGAGACTCGCTTGCCACCACTGCGACTGCAGTGAGAACTCGGCTCAGCACCCCGCCTGGATGCCGCAGAGTCGTCGACCCTCACTGCAGTCAATGGAGATCTTTCGTTACCGGCCGTCGTACGCTCCATGGCCAGTAGCGACAGAAGTTATACCGCGGTTGCAAGGCCCGGGAGGACGATCTCCACATGGATCCGATCCGCCACCGGTGAACCGGGCCACGGAGGCGCGCTTTCAGCGCCCCATGCCGCCAAAATTGAGAGTTTAACCAGCAGATGGTGCCCGCTTCAGTGCGGGCGTTTCCCGGAATACCTCCCGTCTCAGGCACAGAGTGGCACACCGTGAGGTTTTAGTCGGTTTGATTCCAACACACCGCCCCACCGCAAACGCTGGTGGGGTGAAGGACCGAAGAGGTTTTCAAACGTAAAAAAAAACAAAACTGTCGGTATATATGTTGGCACCGACTTTCCAATAACGCAGTGATGCGTTGTCATAGATATGTTCATAAGAACTGAGACCGAAGCCTTAAATTGAAGTAATTTGACAATTTTTTTTTATTTATATAAATCTACTATAAAATGGCTTTCATTCCTCATAATATTAAATTGATTAATATTAATAAATAGAATTTTATAATTTTAAAAGTTTTCGTATTTGAGACTGAATATGCTAAGTTATCTTTCTATCGTATATTAGTTATTAGAGATTTGAAGCTAATTCATTTTTTAAAAGTATAAGAGCTAAACCAAACAAATTGTTGTGCAATGAATATGATTTTTTTTTATATTCGGGTGTAATTTATCTATTATAAGTTTAAATTCAGAAATACATAATATATAATTATATTCATCAGCAGTGTGGTTACTATAGTTAATATAGACTCGGCTTAGCTTGGGACGAGATCTTAATATTATCATTAAAGGTTCAAAACAATTTTCGCTCAATTATCCTCTACAAAAGGTATATTGGATATACATTTCAGACACTAAATGCATTCTCAAAAATTGCCACGACATAAAAAGCATGAAATCACAAATACGTGATAATAAAATCAGTGTAATAGACCGTTTAAAAAGATAATTTAGAAAAATGCAATTCATTCCATTCCCCGGTTTCATCCCCCACCCTTGAGGGGTCATTACGCTACGAACGTGTGGATAATGTCTTCCACTGTGCTTTGAGTGCTCTGAAATGATCGTTCAACAAAATGGTAACAGCAGTTAAAATTCGTTTCATTTTTTACTGAAGAACCATTTGCATACGATGGATTTAATTACACCGGTGGCAAAGTCGCGTAGTTACGTATGAGTTAGGTACTTGAGTTGAAAATACGGTCCTATTTAACTCCAGGTTGTATTAGACTTTATGTTTTAGGTAATGAGTTGATCTATGTCGTCATAGAAGGAGAAATTAAAGTGATTATGCGGGTAGCTGAGGAATTTATTTAAACACTCAAATGTCGTATGAGGTTGTTGTTAAATACAAACTAATAGTCTCTGAAAATTATTCTTCTTCTTTTGATGATATGGTAATCAGCCGGATCAGCTATTTCTGCCAATGTCAAGTATTTTAAGTCTTCAATTCTAAGTCTTCGAGTCTTCAAGTCTTCGTCGTGATGGAATTAATGATAAAAATATAAAAAATGTGGATGACATGAAATGGGGACCGTCTTTCGCAAAAACAAAAAACAATCTCCCTCTGAAATTTAGTTTGCCTTCTGCTACAATCGTCACTACTGACGTTTTAAAAACTATGAAGTATATTTTAGGTGTTTTTTTTGCATATCATTTCCTGCCGTTATAAAGATTAAACAATATAGGCGATACAAGATAAAACCCCTTATTCAAGTTACGTGGTCAGTTTAGTAGCCATCAGTCAAAAAAATCAACCTTTATTTCAAGGATTTTATTTTTTTTTTTTTTTATTTAAATCTTTATGCACAAAATTGGCAAAGGCGGACTTAATGCCGTAGGCATTTTCTGCCAGTCGACCTTAGGGCGATGCAGAGTTAGCCATGGTAGATGCACAGAANGGACCAACGCTTTGGATTTGTGCCTCAAGATCAGCCATCCTCCTTGCAAAATTCTCCTCCAGGGTCTTCTGCGCCGTCAATATATCACCGACTTGTGACATCCTCGATGATTACTTTATTCAATTAAATGATAAATCACTATATAGCAATGCACTGGCAGGTGGTGTGTATTTAGTGGATTATTGGCACATTAAATGTTCATCTAATGTGAACACCAGCACTTGAATCGTATTTAGTTGTTCTAATATATAAAATAAGACATAAAGTATCATAAATATAATTAATATAAAATTTCGAGATTTACGAAACGTCTTTAGTTTTCAACACCTACCGCCGAAAAAAAAAGGATTATAGATGTGTACGTTTCTCGATCAAACTAGAAGGTTTGAGTAAGCTTTTGCTGATATCAGCGCTCTGATATATGAGAATAATGCTTAAAATAGATTCTAAAAAGCCAATAAAGGATCTTTCTTAAAATGTTAATTATGTATTGATTAAAAAATTAAAAGACTAATAACCAAATAACAATGATAGCATCACACAAGGTAAATAATAAAACAATACATAAATAGTATGGATATTACATCAGAATATTCATCACATATATGTTGACTGCTTCCGCGGCGCAGGGTTCGAATCCTGGGTCCGACCAAATGTTTATATGATCTGCAAATATTTGTTTCGGAGTTTGGGTATTTTCTATGTATAATATGTATGTATTAACCAAAAAAATCTATCTATGTATTGATATCAGTTGTCTAGTACCCATAATACAAGCTCTGCTTAGTTTGGGACTAGATCGCGTTGTATGTTAGATGTCCGAAATGTTAATTTTTTTATTTATTTATATTTCTTTTCTGAATAGAAATCGAACTCATGACCAATCAGGATCAATAATAATAAGATCAATAGGTCCACTTTAAATAAGAATTTGGTTTTACTTCAACGGGTCTGGGCCAAAGTTCAAACATTTGAAGTTATGACTTTACATCATAAGTACATACATACACACATAGCTTACATGCGGACCAAGCTACAAATAAGGAACCTATCTCTGCATCACTAACATTAAAGCCGTACTCAATTTCCCATTCAAATTTTATCTTAGTATCATAAAATATCACATACAAGGGGTGAAACCAAGCGGTGATTTCAGCAGAACCGGGGCTTAAAATCCTTAATCGAAACCTCATAACCTTTTACATCTTATATGGGAGCATAATAAAAACGCGCAGAAGATTTGAATATGCATTAACAATATTTTGTTTTCACCCCTTCGACACATAAACAGGGCTGTCAAAAAGATAACCTATTTTTAAAATTTTGTACATCCTAAATGAAATAGAATATGTTTTGATTCCCAATATGTACAAAGAACGATCATATTCTTAAGATGGCGTGAAGCTAAAGTCAGACAGGAGGCTGGTTTAAAAATAGACAAAATCATTTTGCAATTAAATAATAGTCTGTTTGTCTGTCTTTCACGCTTTTGCGGCTAAACCTCTGCACCAACTTCAATGTGTTTGATATAAATAAACTTAGATTCTTGGCTTAGGGCTACTTTTATCACTGTAACCGAAATAAAATGGGCGAATCTGCAAGCTTGTAATGTATTACTAGCTTGCTTTACTGTAACTGCAGTTATGAAGTTTAAAATTTATTTATTTAATCAATCTATTGTGATAACCCTAATGAAAGAGCCATTAGATGAAGTGTTATTTTAACGCGTACAAGTTCTGAAAGTGAAGTTTTGTAACTTGTTCTTGTCATTAACTGGCTTAAGGCTGTTAATTATTACTGTTTTGAGATGTTCCCCCTTTTAGCTGGATACTAAATGAGTATGAATTACCAAAGAGTTTAAACCTAAAATATATTCAACATCCCGACTAGTCGCTACGTACAATTCAACCGTTTTGACATATGGCTTAACCGTAGTGTTACTAGCACGGCCGAAACAGAATATCTATAAATTTTTATAAATTCCTAACTAGGTTACAAGAAGCTGGTTGCCACTTACTGTCTCTGTATAGAGGTGATGAGGGAAGGCAATATACTTGTGACTCTCCCGTTGCAAGTAACAATAACGTCATTGGTCTAGTCATAAGTGGAATATCCTGCTCGTACTCTCCTTTACCATAAACTCCACTACTGAACCAAGGCGTCTCTAAAACTCAGCCAGCTATCCCGGTCTTGGGCAGATGGCATTATCAGCTTCCAACTGTTTTCTTCAAGGTTTTTTTATTTAATAGGGGCAAACGAGCATACGTTGGCCTGATATTAAGTGATTACCGCGGCCCATGGACAACGCATCGTCGGCCTTTCGGGGACGGGGAGGAAGATAGAGGGAAGCGTTGGGTATGGGCTTCCGGTATCCTCACTTCCTCGGTGAAATTATATAGATAAACAAAGATATATATTCAAGGTTTTGTAAATTATATTATTTCAATTTATGTATTTTACGATAGTTTCAAATTGACGCATTTTGTAGGCTACAATTGAACAAACAATCAGTTGTTCGTATTGTTAAATGAACAATAGATTGCTTTTAGAAGATATTTATAATTAAATTAAATACGTTTTACTAGTAATCTGTTATATTGATTAACCTAATTTTCATTTATATATACATTTACTTATGTAGCTAGTATTTCGTTTGCAATTAATTATATTTTCAGTTAAATTATCCTACTGAGTTCACTTAAACTAGTTCAAATGGTTAAATTATATTTTATATATACGAATATATACGAATTAATTATTTTATTTAGTTTTAAACATTTCAAAGCTGATTTACATCACGTTCTCAAAACTGATTAAGGAAAAGTAAAACTGCAGGTCACACAAATACTTCGTTAAACATGTCCCCTAAGCCAGAATGCAAGTGTTTCGCATCGAATCTCTTTCTATAATCGCTAACGCCCCTATACTTATATATAATTAGCTAATATACTGTTTTGATCACGTGATTTAGCATTAACGATGACGTCATTCCCATACATTTATTACTTTTCCATTATCGTGTACGTTTGTAAAATTTCAACTTGGATAGGGGGATTAGTCCGTTTCCTATTCTTATTTACTGATAATTATTCTAATTTATGCTACAGATATACGTATACTAAAAGTAGTATTTAAAGCAACTTTTCCCCCGAAAAGCGAATAAAACGCTTGATCAAACAAAGTTATTCTTAATGCTTTATTTATATTTCAGTTAAAATTAAACTGTCTGTAATATATATACGCGCATAACTTCTGAACGCCTGCACCAAATTGGATGATTCTTTTTTTGTGTTTTTTACTGTCAGGGCAAGATTTGTATAGAAGACAATTATACGGAAACCAAGAGGGTTACATTTTCTTAGTCCGCGCCTGAACACTATCCGTAAAAATCTAAGGCGTACATAAATTCTAAAACAAGAAACTTAGGGACGGCGGTACGAAGTCTGCAGGGTCAGCTAGTAAAATATAATGTTTAACAGTTATTTATCGGACTCCATTTGCTTAAGAGGTTTCGATTTGCATTTTTTCTTAATCTATACTAATATAATAAAAAGATAAAGCTTGTGAGGATACAGGTTTTTGTCTAGATCTACAAAACCAGTTTCGAAAATTCTATTGCCAATGGAAAGCCCCATTATTTGTGCAGCTCATAAGCTATATATTCGTCATCTGCGCGCTTTAATGACTATACTCTATCCATAACTCTCCTAACTCACCTACCTACCTGACTTCGTCCTTCCAGTTCTTGGGTTCCAATCATGACCAAACCCTCCACTCCCCAAATAACCTCCCTCTATTATGCTCCTCCCACACTTCCACAGGCGTCCATTCTTCCTTCCTAATTCAATCTGTCCTCCTCTGGAATGCTCTTCCCAAGGCAATCAGAATAGCACCCAGCTGTGATTCATTCAAGGCCAAAGTACGGGCTCTCCTCATCCAAAACTTAGCAGAATCATCACAAATTTGATACTATTTCAGTATGTATATGTATGTATATATGTTTTATGTGTTTATGTTACATTTTTTTGCAGCTCCAAGGGTCAGTTGACCTAGGTATTCGATATGAATTTCAGCTAGTCACCTCCATGCGTTCCTGACAAAAAGGGTCTTGACAGACAAAATGACAACAAAAAGATTTGCTTCTTCCTTTTGAGATACTGCACCCTAAGAAGGATATTACTGTTTATTAGAAGCCAGATGATTTAACAGTATCACAATGGACTTGACAATGCTATATTGTAGTCCACAATCTATAACCAAAAACCACTTACACGGATTTTAACTAAATATTTCTAAAATACAATAAAATAAACATCAACTAAAACCTCCTTACAAGTAAGTACTTATTCCAGCATTATTTATTTCGCCCAAATTTTGGCAATTCCGTTCCGATGTCAGCACAAAATTCTACTTTGGTGTCCTATTAGAGGTTTGTTCGTTTGTGATTGAAGTCACGTCCCGGGGTATGGACGTAAGTAATAGCAACACGCTACCTCTTCCTTCGTGAGCGTCAGAGAAATAGCGAATGAATTTGTACTAATGAATAATTTCAGAATTTATTGGAACAGTATTGAGGAAGTAAAATATGAGAAACTGCCAAATTCCTTTTTAGTTAGATCTTCGGAACCGACTTTTTGTGATTGAGTAATATTCAATCTGTCTATATAATACCTCTAAACAAACAACTCTTGTAGATATGTTGTCTGAATTTCAGAAACTGCTCCAATGATTTTCATGAAATTTAGTATACAGGGGAAGTTCAGGGCAACGAATCAAGGGAGCTAGAATTCATTTCTTTATATTTACCAAAAAAATACCGGTCATTCAAGTACTCTTATAACTTTAAACGAGATAATTATTGTTATACATGTAGGTATGTCATTTTATTCTTCGTTTCAATGAATCTATGAGCACACTATTGTTGAGCACTGATTATAGCAGTCTCTATTATACGATATTATATACGAGATGGAAAGTAAAGCAATGCAGTATGGAGACCCATATTATGGCTGTCTATTGAGATGTTTCTACATCATTGGGTGTAATAAGTATCGTTTATCACTTATCTGTGTACCTGAAGTATGATAATCAGATTTGTGTAAGGGTACCTGTAATTCTTTGTGTGACCTGCAGTTTTAATTTTTTTTTATTAGAATATTAAATTCTATATAAACTATAGATGAAGATATTTCAACATAGTTCTTCTATGAAAAAAAAAGTTATTCAAGTCACAATAAAATTCACAAATAGAAAAATATCAAATAAGTTTTATCTCATATCTATTTATTAAGTAGAGTGCGAAGTGGCTAATTTTAACCAATCTGTAGAAGTAGTATCATGATGATGAATGATAACTTAATGGCTTAATAGCCATTAAGTTGTATTATATATTATAAATTATACAATACAATTCGAGCATTCATGTTGCATCAAACCCATATCATCGTCTCTGCCAAAACACGTCCTATGTCGGGCAAAGGCCTCCTCCAAGAAACTCCACAAAAGCCAGACCTACAAACACACACACAAAATGTAGGAAGGCAGATTTTGGCGAAGTTTGGTGGTACACTTTTGTGTATAAAATGACGAGTATAGTTTATTTAAAACAATATGAAAAGAAGCAACGCTTGAACAAGATAAAATTATTCGGAATTTTTATTATCACACTGTAATGTTTTACTTATCTTAATTCTCCGGTTTATTAAATAATAAAATATCAATATGAAAGTTTACTAAAATTGAACAGTAAAATCAGTATTTTGGACTGTAGCCATTAAAATTTTATGAGGCAAATGGTAAAGGTTAATGGCATGCTAACCTCACACTTTTAGAATCCCTATTATATTTAAGAACGAATCCCTAAAAATTATGTACGTTACGATCCGATTATTCTATAAATGGAAGACAAAATTCAGTGTTTTTTAGAAATTTAGAGGATGTGGTAATATTTTTCATAATCAAACCAATTAGAGCTTGTCTTATGGGTACTAAGACAACTGATATAACGGGGTCAGGTTGGGCCTCCGGTATTCTCACTCACCATGCCCTCATTCTCCTCACTCCATACACTACAGTGTTTTACACCATTTACTGTGAGGCCATGGTATCACTCCGGTAGAGTTGGCGCATTCGTGCCGAAGCGTAGCTCTCTTACGGTTCTCACTTTGAGTAAGTATTGTATGATAAGTTGGAATATTTTATGTTCTGTGTCTAGAAAACTAAAGCGATCGACATAGCCCACTGAATTAACCAGTTGAAGTGGCAGCGGGCTGACCAAACTTCCAGCTGAACCGAATAGACAAGTTCTGAAGTGAAGACCACGTCTCCACGACGCCCACAGGATTGACGATTTGCACAAGATGGCTGACAGGAGCCGAATGCGAGTCTGTCAAGATGATGTGATCTTTGGTAAACTATAAACAAAAAAATATTGATGTGGGTCTCACAAGCAGTTTTACAAAATAATCTAAAGCTTTTAGATTACCTTAATCTTGCTGTTTTTTTTTATCATAATATAAAATATAAAAGGCAAGCGTCTTCCCGTTAGCCAATATCACGATGTATTGAGCCGGCCCGTAACTGATACGTATAATATAACCGTGGTTCTTTTACAGACCCTCCTCTATACCGATACATAGATTAGTTAATTGCGCAGTACAGATCTCTCAGCCAAAATGTGTTTCGAGTCATTTCTTTCTGCAATCAAATACAATAGAAATATTTTCTTTTCTAATTACTTAATGTTGTGTTTTAACAGCGGGACAGAGATGACGTCGTTTTTATAAAGTTAGTCTTCTTGGTTACATTCAGGTAAAGCAGAATCTTTGATAATCTCTTTAAGATTACTTTAATGTCTAAAACGCCAAAAGGTAACATCTTTTTCCGATTATTCAGTTTTTCTTCAGATATATTTTTCAATTATATAACAATCAATATCAGTTTTTTTAAAAGTACAATTAAAGTTGTAATTTTGTTAATCTAGTTAGTCTTATTTTATTACACATCCAAAATTATCATTTTTGCAGAACCAAGCGAATAAAAGCGTAGTACAAGGATATGCAATGTTACCACCTTATGTTACTTAGTTACATCCATAGGTTGCAATACAAGACGATATAATCTAGAAAAGTTATTGCTAGCACTCAACGCACTCACAATACAAAACATGAAATTTGGCCCTTACAAATAGATATTATACTTCAATTTATTGTCACAAGCCATTTTATTTTCTTCACAAATTCATATTTTTCATTTTATGTCATTATCAATTATGGCATTTCATAAACTATTATAGCGTTACTCTATAATACTCTGAATAGCATTACTTTAAATTATAGTATAGATACTTATATTTTTCAAAAAATAGGCAATAATCTACATTCATCAAAACTCTCAACTAGTCTTTGGTAAACTTTACTCAAGGGACTTGTAGTTTTGAAGAGTAGGGGACTTGAATTACAACCAACGTTTATCTGTTATGACCCGTGCAATCTGCGGAAGGCTGTTTGGGTAATCTATGGCAATTGCACCGGGGATGGTCCACCTTTATTTGTCGGGGCTGTATAATTTTACTACTCAGACTTTTATATGGGTTAGGGGGAAATGCAAATAAAATAAATTTACAAGAAAATATGAAAACCGTTTGCTTTCTAGTAGCTATATTATAGCTTATTTAAAGATTTACCTGTTCAGTAAT
The DNA here is from genome assembly GCA_003709505.1 of Hyphantria cunea. Lineage (NCBI taxonomy): Eukaryota > Metazoa > Arthropoda > Insecta > Lepidoptera > Erebidae > Hyphantria > Hyphantria cunea. The sequence goes on from PKRV01001119.1 coordinate 192,940, forward strand.
TGAGACTGCTAGAGATTGTGGTCTTCATTCTCCAAGAGAAAAAATATTTGTGTCTTAAACACGGTATTTTTAGGATTCCGTCTGTCGGATTTCGACAATTCCTTCCGTCTGTGCGCTCGTCCGTCCATCCTCGGCTTACATTCCAAACGATTAGTGTTAGAAAGATGAAACTTTGTATAGATATAAGTATATACTGATATTTGACTGCCTCTGTGGCGCAGTGGTAGCTTACGCGACTGCTGTCCATGAGGTCTCGGGTTCGAATCCTGGGTCGGACCAAATGTTTGTATGATCTGCAAATATTTGTTTCGGAGTTTGGATGTTTTCTATGTATAATATGTATGTATTTACAAAAAAAAAAAGTATATATGTATTAATATCAGTTGTCTAGTACCCATAGTACAAGCTTTGCTTAGTTTGGGACTAGATGGCTTTGTGTGTTAGATGTCCGAAATATTTATTTATTTATTTATTTATTTATTTATATATTTACCACGTAGATAAAACGCTAAAATAAAGTGAGATAATATATTTTTAGGTTCTTCCCCTTTGCATAAAGTGAGGACGATTTTTTTTCTCGCGTCTGACCCATAATGTGGGGTGTCATTGCAATAATAGTTATAAAGAGAATAAGAATAAGACATATGCAAATATTTAGGATATTTGCAGAGAACGGGATTACCGTGACCGATATCACTAAATATACAGATAGGTTAAATAAAATATTAGAAACAGGATTATCGGGCAGAAATAAATACTTACGCAATGCCCTTTTTGACATTCTCTTCTGGAATTATTAGATGGACAAACACTTAATAGGTTCACACTTACCACATTTTATAAGCAACATGTATAACGTACTCATTCCGCAGTAGATACGTTTAACCTTAAGAGATATCCAGAAGTTAGAGGATTAATAGATCAATTAAAAATAAAAAATAATAAATAAATATTTCGGATATCTTACACACAGCCTCATCTAGTCCGAAGTGAGTTGATTCGTTAGTAAGCGAACGAACTCACTTGGTGTAAACCCGTGATAGGTTCGCAGCTACTAGCGTCACAGCTAAGTAAATCACTATTTTGTACAGTTTCTTATTTATATTATTATTGATTTTATAGGTCTTTTAAAAATATTAAGAAGTTACTAAAACGAGGTTTTGATTTAAGTATCTGTTTGGTTCTCTAACTAGATGTAGTTTATTGATAATGTATCTTCTGAAACATCTAAGTACGTTAATCAGCAGTATCTTTACAATAGTACAGATTTGCCCAGTTTGAGACCAGACGACCGTATTTGAGCTTTATAAAATTATTATTTGCAATATTTGTCGTTTTCATAAGGACAAAATGATTGGTCTGTTAGTGAAATCCTAGATTTAAATAGTCATCATCTTCTTAGCCTTTATTATTCATAAGATTCGGGGTCGGCTACTAGTTCAAATGGTTTTACCTGAATATCAGTTTTAACACGAAGCGACTGGCATCGGACCTCCATAACCCTGACGGTAAACTGAATTCGTAGGTTAAACTAGTTGTCAATATATTTGAGGGCACTGACTTTCCAATAACGTTTGCCATAGATTTTCATGACACCCGGGACCGAAGGCTTAACGTGCTCTCCGAAGCACGGACGGCAAACCCCATCATATTCTATACTCAGAGCTAAGAATTTCTTGTAAGAAAAACTCAACAGCAGTCCGACCCGAGAATTGAACCCGATACCTCTTAATCCGTAGTCGCTTACGCTAACCACAAGACCAACGAGGCAGTCACATTCAAATAGTAATGGGGGTAATTCTTAGCAAAAGCAATAGTATGTCAAAAAGTTCAATTGCTGTAAACGGCTCACGTAATTATAGGGTGCTTACATCTCTACTTATATCTTGAGAGATATGCAGGACCGATTGTGTAATAAAATTAAGAATGCGGGTACGAACTAGATGTGACAGTCAAAGGCTAGTAGAGCTAAATATGAACTGTGATTGTCAGTTTTCTTTATTTTTGTCGATAGTTAAGAACGCCTACCCATGAAATAAAATCCAGAACCATTAAGCTTAGGAACGTAGCATTAAGGTAAAGTCATCATTAATAAAGGCACTAATCATTAGTTAACTTTATTTTAAGTAATAGCTACATGATTACAGTAAATCAACAAAGCATTAAAAAATATGACAATGATTTAGTTATTTATTATTATTAGCATTTCTTTCATTAATTCATTCATCAATAGTCAAAGTTCTTCACTGTTTTTCACAGCCATTAACCCACCAAGGTCATTAACCTTTGGAAAAGCGTTAATGAACCGCTACCCCACACCCTCATTTCCTACGAGAAGGTAAAGATAAAATGCTTTACTTAAACATTTGCAAGGGCCTTTTATTTTGCATAATGATTTTTTCCCAAAATTAGTGAGGGGTATTACTTTAAATGGAAAAGTCAGGGGAGTTGAGAAAAATGACGTAATTAGGCAGACATTTTCAATTCGTACGTTTGTGTGTTCCTATCTTCGTAACGACGATGTTTCATGAAACAGCTGGTTTTCAGCAAGACGGCTTAAAGAATAATCTTCTACTTTTCAAATCTGTAAGGATTTGCGTTATAATCTTTGAATCTTTACATTTTTCAGAGTTATTACCCCATTTGTTTATGTTTTTACTGCTTTATAGGCCGTTACTAGCTCTTTAAATTATTATCCAGGTTGATATACAAGATATGAATATAAATATGTTGTTGTTATTGTTTTACAACTCAATTGAGCACAGAAAATAAAATTTTGCATACTAATTACCCATATGAAACTGTGCTTCTGAGTAAAAACTTTATTCCTTTACAGCTTGACGAATCCACGGAAGTGAAATTTCAATTACAACTCAGAAGAAGTGTTGAAAGTCGAATATGTAAACAATATGTAAAACAAATTTAATCATAAAAGTACCTGTCTGCGCACGAGCACCGAGCAGCAACGGGAACAGGTCAGCAGACGCGATCCTTTCGGTGCGAACGTTACTCCGCGCAACATATTGGACAGCGACATTCGCCTTATAAACTTATTGTATTTAAACATAATACAAATCAAATTTATAAATTCCACTATATTTGATTTACATACCAAAGTAGTAAGACCCAACTTGACGTTCCGAAGGCAGTACCCAAAATTGGCATCGCTCTCACACTTGCCATTGTGTTTCTATCCACGGAAGAGCCTTCGGTAAATATGGACTCCACTCCTCGAGGCAGCCGGATAGTACTTATTTTCTTCCTTTTTATCCCGAAAGTGACTTTTATCCTAGATCGAATCAAGTAATACAGTCAGCGACTGACGAATACTCAATGGAAATTGCAACAATGACGGTAGTCAATTCACACACAAAGCTGCTATAATTGTAATTATGCCTAATTTATGACTTTTACGCGAAAGTATTGTGTAAGACCGACATTTAAATATTTGATTCATTCATTCCACTGGATACATGACAGACTCAATATAAACAAACATAATAAATATATAGTAATTTACATTTGTAAATTATATATATATATATATATAAGCTCAGAGCTCATAATTTAGTTTATATATTAGCTCTGAATATTCATCTAACTAATTAGTCTAGATGTGGACCATGGAACAACGAAGTAATATTACATCAAAACAGAACATTTATACTTATATATACTTCATTAATATTGATATGCAAACATTTAGTTTGCTAATTAGCTCCGTCGTTGTGTTACGATGCACAAAACAATATCGGAATATAATTTAGGCTCGAAGCTTCACTGCACAAGTGAACATCCATTTGAATAACACTATAGCGCTTATGTTAAATGTTATTTTGAATAAAGCTTGTTGAGCTATGTGAAAGAAAAGCGAGAGCTATGTTAAGAGTTTGTGATATTTAATTATCGCTTAGAGTATAAAAGGTTGTGAAGTGGAGCGTGCTGTATAAAATGTAATACAGAAGTATAATTAACTTGAAGTAACAGACATTTTATATGTGGTTCCTTTGTGCACTGTATGATCGACACTTAAAATTAAATGAAAATAAAAGAGCTCCATAAACGTCTCAAACTATTTGAATCAGCCTTAGCTTTCAGTTCATCAAGAAGTTTCGAATTTATACTGTCACCATCCAGCATTGTCGTGTATCTCATTCTATGTCTAGTAGAAATGCGCATAAAAATCAGTTTTCAAATTTTGCATACAAACATAGTTAATAATAAACTTATTTACAATAAGATTATATTCTTCTTCTTCTTCTTCTCCGGGTGCCTCTTCTTCTTCCTGTACTCCTCCTTGTCATTGGCCAGGCGGAATAGTTTCTCAAGATTATATAGAAGGTTACATTTAATTCTATTTTCTGATGTTTCGAACGGGTTATTCTGTTCATGGTCACGGAACGTGTGATGAGAGCTTAGCGACGCCTTCTTGATACGCAAGGTGTAACTCCTCTAACTTGTTTACAAATCAGGAAATTCAAATACTTTTACGAATTAATATTACAAACTAACTAACTTGAGAGACCATTTTCCTCAGGCTAGTTTCGACATAAAGTATAATTGACTGAAGCTTCAGTAATATAAAATTTAATTGAAATATATTTTCGGTTAGCTTTATTCTATAGCTTCCACTACACAACAATATTCCTAACTCTCGCTCACCAAGTTTATGACATAAACAAGTAACATCTGCTTGTCTTATTGAGTTTGGAACTCAATATTGACTCTCAATAGTAAATACGTACCTACAAATCAAATTTAAACTTTGCACTGGTGTATGTAATATTGTATATGACAGTCGATGTTTTATAAAAAATGTAGGTATTTGGGTTTTAGAAACAGTATATTAGCAATTGTAGAATATGTTTACTTTAACAATGGAAAGTCGAAACAATATATTTTAGCTGTATTAATTGTGGCTAGTCAATTCGGTAAATGGATAATTTATTAGTTACTGTATTGATATTGAATTTTCCTTCTATAAAAGAGTAATTTAAAGTCATTCTGAATGTGATTATTATACGTCTATAAGTTCTGGACTGCCTCTGTCGCGTAGTGGTAGTGCATGTAACGTATTCCCGTGTCGGACCAAATGTTTGTAAGTTATGCAGATATTTGTTTCGGCGTGTGGGTGTTTTCTATATATGATATATCTGTATTTACAAAAAAAGTATATATGTATTGATATCAGGTATCTAGAACTCATAACACTGGTACTGTTTAATTGGGACTAGATGGCGTTGTGTTAGATGCCCATTTTTTATTTATTTTTAAAGAAAGGCTAAAATTGATTGTTCTAAAAGTGTTGTGACAAGTTAAATCTTATAATGGGTGCCAGAGTTTAACTACACTTGTGCCCTGAACATTTACTGTTTTATTTTTGTGTATATAAGTTGAAGTTTTTGTTATCTTTTTTTATGGAATAGTGGGCAAACGAGCAGACGTATCGCCAGCACTTGAGGCGTCACAGATGCCTTGCCGGCCTTTGCGGGATAAGGAGGCGTTAGGGTGTGGGTGTGTTGAGTGAGGATACCGTAGTATCCTCACTCACTCGGTAAAACACAGCGAAGGTGCTGTTTACACCGGTTTTCTATGAGGCCGTGATATCATTCCAGTTGAACTGGCCCATTCGTGACAAGCCTAGCTCTCCGTGGGTTTAAATAAATTATTATTATTATTGATGTATTTTTTTTATGGCCACGCAGCCCATGGACATGGAAAGTTAAGAGATTTCAATGAATTACTGCGTTAAGTTCCCTCTTACTTTTGTTAACTTACAGAGCTTTTAAGTATATTTTTTTATTTTTTTTAACTTTAAAGTTTGTTAAACAACAAACTGTAAAGTTAAAAATAGTTTTCAACTCCAATTTAGCAGAAACCTATTTTATAAAGGCTAAAATCAGACAATTACGGTAGCTGACCTCTATTCGTATATTCACGACGGTCCAAGTAACGCTCGGGGGTGTAGGTCAGGTTAGGTCATCGGACCTCACAAAGGCTACACTCCCAACTGACGGAAAAGGTGAAATCACTGGTAGTTATTTAGGTGCTAAGCTATTATAAATTTGTTTAGCATTAATTTTGTTGAATTTTCTATGAGATGGCTTTAATTTCTTTAAAAACGAATAATTGAAGTATATATCCTTAAACTTTTCACGGCCTCATTTTAACATTTTTGTAGTATTTTTAAAACTAGGAAAGTTTCTCATAAAAGTAATAGTCGATTCATTTTTACCCAACTGATCCGAAGAAGAGTTATGTTCTTTGTGTCATCTGGCTCACTTTCATCATCATGAACAGTCCATTTTTCAGCTGCGTCCAGAGCTTGCCAAATTGAGCCCGGGGTTCGCATTCCTGCTTTTTCTTCTCCATTCCTGGTAGGTGGGAGACCATTTGCACGCATGTCATCTTTTGCGACGTGTCTTCTTGGATCTACCCCTTCTACCGGGACCCTATGGTCTTCGTGTATCTTTATGTATATAAAGGTTTTGGTTGGGAAATGTTAAGCTCTATCACGCGGAACAGACTATAGAGTGACACTGACTCTTACATTCCGAAGGTATCGGAAGAGTCGACTAAATGGGAAAACTACAAGAAAAACTGCACCGTTTTCCTTTGGAAAAGTATTTATTTAATTATAACATTATTTATTTATTATATTATATTTAAATATAATGATATTTGTTTTTCTATGGGTGTGGTCAAGTTGTTGCAAATCGCAAGCGCTCTTATAGTAGTACGTCCTTAGGTATGTTCTAAAATAAAATCTTCATTGTTAGGTAAATTGATCAACGCACAATATCACACGCTGCAGTGGGCAGGTTGGTATTAAATCTAGGAATAAAGCATGCAGTTGTTCGTATCCATCAGGTTTCACATAGTAAATTCCGAGAGATAATTTGAGAACCCCTTTTGGGGTTTAAGCGGGGGATGGTAGTTTGTATGGTAGTCCAATGTTAGTGAAGCTAAAGTATTTATAGCAGAAAGATTTTAAATGGTATGGTAAGCATAAGATGTATTAAAAACAACTGTTTAGTATTGTAAGGAGGGATGTTTTATTTAAAAATTATGTGCAAATAACTTACTCCATGCGCACGAAGTCGCGGGTTGCCGCTGGTACATACATATACAGGAGAACAAAGGCGCTCTGTTCTCTTATACTATTCGCAGAGTCAGTTTTCTAATAACGTCTACGTTTGCAGAACGTCAACTTGGGTAGGAGGCCTTAGGTTAGCATACTAAATACCTACTACATTTACAACCACTACAAACCACATTAGTCGACAATTTACCATTCGATGATACGCCACAATATGTATGAAGTCAATAAGAGAAGATACACTAGCTCAATATTAACAAGATATGATTCGATAGGACACAGACAGACATAACTCCATGGTAGAACGCACCATTGCATCAATACTACATAACTCGATTAGTCTGCACATCTGAAGGCAAATCGATATACCCCTGGTTCACATGATACACGTCTATTCTAGTAATTATATCAATTTTAGAGTAAGGAATAATTGGCTTAACTGCTAGCCCGGACCTGTCGGGTTCGTTTATAAGATCAAACCAAATATTTGTATGACCTGCATATATTTGTTTCAAAGTTTGGGTGTTTTCTATCTATAATATGTATGCATTTCAAAATTATATATGCAATTATATCAGTTTTTCACTACCCATAACACGAGCTCTGATTAACTTGGGACTAGATGGCGTTGTGTCTTTGGTGTATACTAGACAACTACTTTTTTTCTTTTTTAATATTTACAGGCCTGCTAAAGTGGCTCTTTCGTCATGAAATCGTCTAAAGTGTTGTGATACAAACATTTGGTCGACCCAAACCTAAGACCTCAAGTACTGCAGTCGCTCTCACTGCGCCACTGAGGCAGTCAGTTATAGTTTGTGACTTCAGCAAAAGACAGCTTCAGGATTGGTATGGTTTATTCAGTTCACACAATGTAGCCACTTCGAAGTCCAGAATCAATCTGTCTGACATATAAAGGATATGCTTCCATGCCACACTCGTGACGTTACATTCTACTTACTAATTAACAATTAGTAACATAGGGATGCGACTTCCTAACACAGTCAACTGTAATTATTTGCTTGGTTGTATTCGAAATTGTGTTGATTTTCAATGTAATTATTCTACCTATGTTTTCTCACTACAATACAATTAATGCTACTCTGATTTACTTTCTAGATATTTCGTCCTTGTATACAAGAACCGCCGGTAACGCCGCGGTTGGAAGCTAGTACAATAAGTACCTTAAGTAAGTAACAAAATACCTTATATCATTCTGCTTGTGATAATCCTGTCGAAATTGTTACATCCGTTATTTGTGTTTAGGTATGGCCCTGCCAAAATGATTAATCTGCCTGATGGAAAGCCTAACTAAAATCCTAAAGTGGTGGTCAGCATACTCATTTCGAATGCATACAATGCAGCATGATGACTCATACCATGGCGGCCTAGTGATAGTTCTGCATCATTGGGCCTTCGGTTTCGCACTCACCAACGAAAGACGACGGCACGAATTCGTCATTCGTCAACGTCATATTACGTTAATATTCTGTGCGATAGTAGTACCGCCCCGTACGGGCCAGCCCATTTGTACTGAAAATGGCGTGGATCTACTACCTTGCAAAGTTCTATAGATTAGGCAGAACAAACTGACCTATAGACAGACAAAAATTATAGAATTTTGTGATGTTAGAACAAGTAAATTTAAGCTTTCACTTGATGCAAATTAAAGTTTATACATAGTTTCATTTGCATCAAGTGAAAGCTGATAATTTAAAATTATATGCAGACAATTCAATTTAATTTATTTCTGTAGATTAGCTAAGAAATGGCACTTTAAATGGAGTCATTGCAGATTTAAGAAGTATTTAGTGTGCCACTTCTTCCCACTTATGCCGAACGTTTCAAAATAAATTAGAAAAATACTCTGTTCAAACAATTTTTAAATTTAAATATACCAAAACACCAAAAAAGTGATGGTAATTACAATGCACAATGTATATAATATCTGAGAAATAATGAAAATTAAGAAAAAGAAATGAAAATTATTATTATTAAAAAAATAATTAAATTATAAAATTCAATTAATTTCAAGACTAAATTAAACAAATGTAATATTTTTTATTGGCAGTCGTATTTTTGTTACCATAATTATAAATTATATTATTATATAAAAAAAACTTTCTTTAAACTGAAAATTATTTGCCATATAACAGTCATATAGGCTAGCTACAAATACAGGGAAGCACAAAGGAGTTATTCTTAAAGCAATTTCCAGCCAATATCGCTTAGCGTGGTTCCATTTAATCTATTTTTAAGCCATAACTCCAAGCTAGGGTTGCCACATGTGAAAGATGGTTTTACCCACAAAAATTATTTTTTTGTAATTTTGTTGATGTTATAATTTTACGTTTCTTGATTATCCAAAATCCTTATAATATATATAAATAATTAAAAAGTAATTTATAATAATTCACGATTCTAAGTGTTCACTTTAAGGTACTCAAATGATAAAATAGGCACCTGTTACTAAGAACCCACTGTCCGTCCGTATGTCGGTCCGTCTGTCACCAAGCTGTATCTTATGAGCCGTGATAATTAGACGGTTAAAAATTCAATATCGCATTTTCCATCATAGGTGAAGCATTTCTATTGCCGCCATAACTATTAATACTAAAAAATAGAATGAAAAAAAAATTAAGGGGGCTCCCAATCAACAAACGTGATTTTTTTATGTTTTTGTAGATAATGTTACGTGACCCTCGGCCGGGTTTTTTCAATAAGCCACATCCATACTCTATACTTAAAATTATAAATTCAAAAGTTACTCTGTCTGTCTATTACGCTTTCATGGCTGTTGCACGGATTTCAAAAACACTGGTTACTCTTGACTGCGATAACCTACATATACGCATGTGGAGCCACAGACAAAAGCTAGTCATATATAGTTTAGTAAAATATTGATACTTTCCGATGCTAGGTTTTATTCAATCTCATTGTAAATATTACCTACACAGTGTCGATTACGACATATTTGGTTACTCCCAAGGTAACAACGATTATGACAAGTAAAACAAGAAAAGACCACTATGCAAGCACCTAATCGAGTAATCATTCGCCAATAATCTCTTACATCATTTTGGAAAAGAGCTGATACTCTTATACTGTTGGGCCGGTATTAACCAAATATAGCTAAGAACCACTGTAAGGAGGCTTTAAAATGAAAAAAAAACATTGAAATCGGTCCATCCGTTTGAGAGCTATGATGCCACAGACCAAAACACACACGCACACACACACCGCATACACACACACCGCACACACACACACACACAGACAGACATCGACGTCAAAGTTATAACACCCCACTTTTACATTTGAAGTTAAAAGCAGTAGAAACAAAGAACTGTCTGAAACAAAAAACAGAATGAAATACAAACAAAAGTGGGCGAGCTATACTTTGGCACGAATGGGTTGAAAAAAAACAGAAAAAAAACAGATAACCGGTGTGATACACCACTTACGCTGTGTTTCACCGAGCGAATGAGGATACCGGAGGCCCATCCCCGTGCCCATCCCTCGAAGGCGGGCAACGCAATCGTGACGCGTCTGGTATTGAGGATGTCCATGGGTGGCGATAACCGCTTAACACTTGCTCGCTTGCCCACTATTTCCTAAAAAAATCTCTCTATTCTGCGTTCGTGAAACGTTGTACTGAAACGTACGTTGAACTGAAAGCTTTGTTTTAATTTTTTTATTGTGATGTATCCAGTGTCAGTTTCACGATTAAAACGAATCTGTTGACACTATTCACATAAAAATACAAGTGGCTTAGGCTCTAAGGCGTGCCAAAGAAATATACGCACATACATACACTCAGTAAACGTACCCTCCTTCTTTCGTAGTCGAGTAATAATATAACTACAAGAAATCCCAAAATCGCGAAAAACCTCGTATAGTCTGACAACTCCATCCCGTGGTCAAAAGGAAGCCTTTGGCTCAAGTATTCTGAGTACCATCTTCAAAGGAAACTCTCAAAGGGCGAAACGGAAAATAATATAAATTTTCTTGGAAGAAAAAAAAAAAGAAAATCTCGCTCCGTTTACAAACGCCGAGTTAGTTATTGAAGCAAAAGTTTGTTGAAATCCTTTTGTTACTTTCGCTGATCCGCTCCTAGAACTATGTGAATTATTTTTTGTTTGTCGATCAAAAAAAATCGTTTTTACCGTAAATTACTTATAATTCTACTTATACTACTACTAAGTATTTGTCAATTAGCTCGACAAAAAGTAGGCCTTCTCCAGAGTCCCATTTATCTTCATACCGAAATTCATCCAAATCAGTTCAGCGATTTAGTTCGAAAAATGTAATTATTTCCATTTTATCCATCAGTCTGTCTGTCTATTTATTCCGGATGATCTCTGAAACGGCTGAACCGATATTGACTGGACTTTCACCGGCATATAGCTGATGTTCTACAGAGCAACTATAGCTGATTTTTTATGTGCACCTTCTATTATTCTATTCTATTATTACCTAATAATACTGCGATTTTTTTAATCACCGACACAGATAGAGAAGTGTTATAAGTTTAAAGTCGATGTCTGTCTATGGTATCGTAGCTCGCAAACAGAAGGACTGATTTCGATGCTATTTATTTTTATTTGTAAGACAGTTTCCTTGTGGTGGTTCTTAGTAGTGTAAGAGTATCAGTTCTATTAAAAAATGATTTAAGGCTGTGTTGGCGTCTGATTACGGGAAATGTGATACATCACCTACTTCTCCGTACTAACTTAACGCAAATAAATTATTTACTTACTTTAAGCGTTCAGAAACACAAACATAATGTTGCATTAATATTAACTGTCACTCGTCCAGAAACTTTCTCAATCAAAACGTTGTGAAAGCAATATTTCAGTCATCTGTATAACACAACTCATGAAATATTAAAATAATATACCAGATTTAAATAAATGCAGAGGAAAACGGCATACCTGGGCCACGTGCGGTCACTAAGATGGTAAAGATTTGTGGACAAACAACAACCTAAAAGAAGAAGAAAGTCTTGGCTCCGCAACACCTGTGAATGAACGAACATCGCAAGTATCTAGGTACTATTCCGCTTGGCTCAGGTACCTTTTTTGTTAATGCTGGTAATGTTATTCGCACCATATCCTTCGTGGGGGAAAATAGGGTATGTGTGGGACTCCCTGAGAACCGGTCTACCCACTAAACCACAGCGGCGGCCTACCTCGGCAGTAGGCATAAGCTCCAGGAATACATAAGCAGCTCCTGGAGTCCCTGCTCCCGTACCCAATTACTGAGGTACATCCCGGGGGGACTAGAGCCGCCCTAAGGACTCACTAGTACCTAGCTACTCCTTAGTAGTACTAGTTAGAAATGAAGCTTGTGTTTTATTCTTAAAGCTGTTTGAGCTGAATTGGAGCTTATTGTGATATTTACATAACAAATGGTTGTAGAGAGAGATCGTTCGTTATATCAATCTATGAAAACGACCCCCAGAGAACATTAGGATTGACCATCTGTTCATTAGGATCTAATGCAGCATACATTTCATAATCCACATACGTATGCTACATGTATATTTTGATTGTTAATGTTAGCCAATATGAATGAAAAAGTTTAAATGAAAAATCGGCCATGCGTGAATCGGTCTCGCGCAGGCATTCATTATCTATACATAACAAACGCCTATCTGCTGCCGTTATCAGTATCAATAAACGAGTAAAAAAATCACGTTTGTTATATGGGAGCCCCTTTAAATATTTATTTTATTATATTCTCTTGTATTTGTTGTTATAGCGGCAAGAGAAATACACGGTCTCTGAAAATTTCAACTGTCTAATTATCACGGTTCATGAGATACGGACGGGCGAAGCGGATGGAGTGAAGTCTTAGTAATAGGGTACCGTTTTATCATTTCGGTACGGAACCCAAAAAATATAACCCGAATATGTTAAAAAATAAAGTAATTTTAAATAGCTTTTGTTTTCTGGGCCATTTGTTATGAATCCATTGTCACCTCATTTATTAAAATCGGTAGGATAGTTTAGATGCTACAGTGAAACATAAAAACATATGTAGATTACCAAAATTAATATCTTATCTTTTCAGCTTCCGCCGTACCGATGAAAATGTTTCATATTGGAGTCTGGTTTAATTAGAAATATTTACACATTTGTTTCAATACATTTTTTTTATGGAATAGAGAGCAAACGAGCAGACGTATCGTCTGATGGTAAACGATTACCGCCGCTTATGAACACCCGCAACACCAGAGGCATCATAAGTGCGTTGCTGGCCTTTAAGAAAGAGTATGCTCTTTTCTTGAAGGTTCGAAGGTGGTATTACCTTGGAATACCGCTGTAAACTAACAGTAAATATTAATTTTATTTCATTGACAGATCACAGCTAGAAGTCATATTTTCATGGGATCGGCAAGAAAATATTATAACTAGTATCACAGAAGGATATTAAATTTAACCCAACCAACTCATCATCTAATGTAACGTAATTATTTCCTTTATTTCACATACCTCACAAACGGCTATCTTAACCCAAACTAGGTAGAGCCTGTGCTGTAGTAACTAGACGACTAATAGAAATACTTAAATATTTCTAAATATATGCAGCAGGAACAGTTTTTATTAATCTACTCCTGGACACAAGCATCTCCTTCAAAAGGAGGATTTGGCCTTCTATACAATGCTGGCCAGACGGTATTATTTCAAATTTTCCTTCTTTTTGCAGTACTGTTCTTCTGCTTAGTTCCCTTTGTCACCTCCTACTAAGTATCACTTAGTCTCTATGTAGATACATCATCATCATCATCATATCAGCCACAAAAAGTCTACTGGTGAACTTAGTGCTTCCCTATTGATTTCGATTTCGATGGTTCGGTAGCAGCCTGCATCCAACAAGTCCCTGTGATCTTACCTAGGTCGTCAGTCCACCTACGCTGGGTTTGCCGTCACGTGATCTCCACCCGAGAGCCTGCCCCATCGAACATCAGTTAGTAGAGACATACCATAGATAAATAGCATACAGTACAAATCATGGGTGGTGATTAGAAACAATCACTGAGGGTAAGCAACGGCGGTGCGGTCGGTATCTGGATGGGTGACCGCTGGTGGCATGTTACCATGAGCTTCTCCGTGATTCGGAGGTCACGTTAAGCAGTCGGTCCCGGTTGTTATCATAGGATAACAGTCGTGAAACATAGTTGGAGGCCTTTGGGCGGCTTAAAAATATCCAACGGCAATATTATACGTAGCCACAACGTAGTCTTGCCAGTCCCCAACCCGCAATAGGCCAGGGTAGGGACGTATGGCCTTAACCCTCTCCTAAGAGGAGACCTCGAGCCTAGCAGTGGGACATCGTGGGTTGTTGATGAGAAGGGTGGGAATTAAAACTATGACGCCACACTTCGGCATGCATGGGCAGGCGCGACCGGTATGATACCACGGCCTCACAGAAAACCGGTGTGAAACAGCGCCTGCGCTGTGTTTCAGTGAGTGAGTGAGGATACAGGAGGCCTTTACTGCAACTCTTTCCCTCATCCCCCTCCCCATCCCCCAAGGCCGGCAACGCACTTGTCACGTCTCTGGTGTCACGGGTGTCCATGGGCGACGGTAATCACTTACCATCAGGCGATACGTCTGCTCGTTTGCCCCCTATTCCATAATAAAAGAACCTCCGACTTGGCAGTCAGGGTTACTTACCACCAGGCTCTTTACAGCATAAATGAAACATGGGAAGATGGAGCAAAAAAAGCAACATCATCATAATCAACAGCATTTAATAGTATACTGTTTTAATTAGGCCTTTACTTACAAGGAAGGTTTCTACAGAGTATATATGTAATTAATTATCTGATAAATGTATTTAGCAGAACAGCGTTTATTACAGCACGAACGGAGTACTATCCTCACACAAAAGACATACATTAAATGACTGCATTTGTGCTGTCGTGTTTTGTTGGTGTGTGTGAAACCGGAGGCCCAATGAAGCAGAAGCATTTTAACAGGGCGCCATAGTGTAGTTCACCATGCTGTATTGTGTGGCACAGTATGCATTTGCAATGATAAGATGAAAACCAATCTTGGATTCTGCTCATGCTTTCATTCAGGCAGAGTAGTCTGACAGACCTAACCTAAGAAATAGGGTAGTTATATAGTGTTGTTATCTAATTGTTATAGTAGCTAGTTTACTGTTCATATAAAAATAAAATATCCCATCAGACTAATCTATAAATCAACAGTTGACCGACGTCAATCCAGATTGACAGTTAGTAATGAGCTCATCAATTCTCCGATTAACACGCAATTTACGTCTAGTGATGACGTCATCAATCGTGACGTGTCCATTAATCTTTTTTGAGTATAAAATGAAGTGGCTTTTGCTGTCTGTTTGCCTAGATCTTTTGACACTACTCAACGAAATTTTATGCAGTCCACAGAAATAGGTAAAGTGACTCCAGAGAAAAGTTTGTATGTGAAATACAGGCATAGTGCAGTAGAGGAAATTCGAGAATTTTAAAGACTTCCGTGCGAATCCGGGTTGGGTTACTAGTTTGTATATATACAGGTGTACTAAATACTGTATCTGAATACTTAAAAATTTAGATGAATATGGATATCGAAAGCGGCTGGTGACGTTTGGATTCTGGCTGCTAAAAACCAGGATAGTTAACGCTCCATGACCTTTGTTCAGCAATAGACGTCGAGGTACTGAATTGAAGGATATCCTAACTGGTAGACCTATTTGTGCTAAGAGATTTAAATAAAAACAGTGTAAATGACTAGTTCTGCTTTCTATTCTCTCAATGTAAACCTTATGTTTATTGATTGTGATTACTAAGGTAGAGATCGCTTATTAGATTTCAACGAGGAACAACAACTAAATAGTACAATAAGTATAAACATTCACTTTAGTTTCACTAGCATTTTGGACCCAACAGTAAAGGCTCTGCTTAGTTGGGGATCAGACGTATGTGTCTGTAAGATTTTTTTTCTCCTGATGTTTTCTCGGTCGTGTTGCATGGCCGTCTCTTCGCATTGTTAGAGTGAGGGAACAGAGAGTGCACCTCTACTTTTACACACACTTTTGCACTATAATAACTCCTGAGTGGTTAGATGGTCTGCGTTGAGACTGGTTGCCGTGGACAAATCGGCTAGAAAATATTACTTCATTATTATTAAATTTCAACTAAACGTCAACACAGTATCAGGTATTGACGAGGTATAAACTCACAACCACTCTATCAGAAGTCACCTTCTCAGTCAGTGCGAAGTTTTTTATTAGCACTTATACTAGTTATGTAAGCCATCAACCCGTAACAAATTATATTGTAATCGTATGTAGAACATCGTAGTTCACTTCGTAGAACTCACGTAGAAGCGTAGCAAGTATTGCAAAAGTTAAGTGATGTGGGGTAAGGCAATGAGATTTGTGTTGATAAATCTGACGGAACAAGTGAAATGATTTCGTTCATGCCTCAATCGTTTTATTTGTTAAGCCCAATTTCATTGCTTATTTCACTTCAAGCTTTACTTTACTCTTGTTTCGTTCGACTAATAAAGTATTAAAGATCTTATGCAGAATTTTAGGTTTAGCTCGTGCAAACATTTTTTTTATGTATGGTCCCGCTAAATAGGCTCTGCTTTGCCTCATGGAAGGCATAAGCCAACAATGGTGTTCATTATACTCGTTGCGAATTCACACACTGACGACCTAGTGATGCTTCTGTATCATTGGGCCTTCGGTCTCGCACTCACCAATGAAACACGACAGCATAAATGTTGTTATTTTAGGTTGATTTTCTACGCAAGGGTAGTACCGCTCTGGTCAAACAAGCCCGTTTGTACTGCGTACTCTATATATATAGAACCTCAGTATCTTCGTGTCTGGAGTTAGGAGAGGCTATCTGTCATCTGTTATTCAGGCTCTATATAGTATTGAAACTCCCTTCTGTTTGATCCCACTCCAATTTAACACCCTGATGGTAAATATGATAGAGTAATGAAGACAGTTCGTTTCGTTTTTATTATGATGCATGATATTTTAAATATTATGAACAAAACATCTCAAAAACTGGTCTGAATTACAGAAAAGGAAGTTGATTTGTATCAAGTTTGAAGCCTTGGCAGAATGCTAAGCTACTGGATAAGTTGCGGCTTGTTTGTGGACGATCAAAAACAAAAGGCCGTGACATACGGGCAATATGTATGACCAACATATTGTATTTCAAATTAATGTAAAATAAAATAAAATTAAATTTAATATTTAAAATAATCCGTAGGAACCATGCTTCTAAATATATTTATTACCGTAGGGTTGTCAAAACCGTTAGATTGAAATCTATCTCGCGAGATTTTTAACGTTGAATGATTGTGAACTGTAACGTACTGCTTACAATTTAACGTATTATTTTTAGTTAGATTAAAATTTGTCGAAGTGAAACCGTCAAATTGTGATATGGCATGCGACAGGCTGTATCTCGATCGCTAATTTTTTAAACAGGATATGTCCTGTGCCGCCATTTAAGTTTGTTAATTCCTTTGTTGCAGAATGTATAAGTATTTTTGTGATTGCAAATTCATTTCATGTTGAAAATACCTCACAGCTTTAGGATTAGTTACATTAAAATTGATATGACAGTAAAATGATTTGTGATTAATCAAAGAAGTTCTAACTTAACCTAACTATATGGCCATAGAACGGTCTACGGAAAGATCGACCAATCAGGGATAGTTGACAATTTGAAGCGCTACAGATTGTGATCTAACGGTTTTACTTTAATCCATTGTAATCTAACTAAAAGTAGTATGTCACAGTTGACAATCTTGCGACAGTTTACAATCGCGTGTTTTGTTAGGCAAGTAAAAGTATAGTAATAAATAGTCATCAAAGATATATTTTTTTAATTTAATAATATTAATAGTTGTTTGAACCCAATGTCCGTGATTAGCCAGCGACAAACCATCACGTCTTTAGTTAGCGAACTGTTGAAGGAAAAAAATGGCCTAAAACTTTTTAACGCGTGAATAGATTTACAAAATGTATCAATCCTTAGCGTAATCAAGAAATCCCTGGATTTTCTTAGTTAAAGTGAACAAGGTAGTTAGATACTTGTGTGTTTGATTGTGGTTAAGGAGAAAGTGCCGTAGGAAATAACAAGTTTCTGCTAGTAATAGTAACAGCAAGAAAACTGCACCACTAGGGTACTGCCTCATTTCTATTGAAAAATATGACTAAATGGAAAACGAGATTATTGTGGCACCAATGCCCATTTTTCCATGAGCCTTCTTAGGGTTACATAATTTTTACGTCACTTAATGGATTCTCAGCTCAGAAAATGTAGATATTACTTTGATCATACTTTTTGTGTTAATAGCAGTGAAACATCAATGAAAAATATTGCAAGTTAGGACGTGAGCCAGTGGAATATAGAAATTGCCAAATTCTTGCCATGTTGCATGCATTCGGAATTTATGAGTTCTATAACGAAGATGTTTACATCCGTAGATTTCCGTGGTGCTCATATTATATCGAAAAGGTATTCAAATCATGTAGAAAAACTCCAAAGACAGATGGCGTCTAATCTTGGTCACCAGGTACATCATAATTTCTCACATTTCCAGGATAAAAAAACTTCAAACGACCGAGTGAATATTTCGCAAAAGGAGGCAGTTCCTAAGGCTGGAGTGACAAAAATATCGTGTAATAGCTAGGATTGTGAGGAATTCTCACGAGGTCACGTACGTGTGTTATGGAGGTGGCTTCGGGCGCGTGTTACATTGCAAGAGTTACTCAACGTCCTGCGATATGGATGTCTTGTATTTGAGTACGGTAGATATATTGTTGAGAAAAACTTAGTTTGTCCTGAGTAAAAAAAAAATAATTATGCAAAAATGAAACTAGCAAAAAAGTAGTAAGTTTATTGTCCGGTGAATTATCGAAAACATTTTACTTTTAAGCTATCTTCTTGGAAGCCATTAAAAGTCTTAAGCTCATCAATAAACCATTCTACGGCTGAAATGAAGATGAATTTTATGTTCTAAAGCACGTTAAAATAAATGTTTCAAACTGTGGGAGACCCACGCTTCAGCATGAACGGGCCGACTCTACTGGAGGGATACCATGGGCTCACAGAAAACCGACGTGAAAGAGTGCTTCCGTGGTATTTCACTGAGTGAGTGAGGATCTCATACTCCAACCCATCCCTTACTATCCCCCAAAGGTCGGCAACGCACTTGTGCCGCTTCTGATATTGCGGGTGTCCATGGGCAAAGGTTAACGTTAGCTATCAGGTAATATATATGCTCGTTGTCCGTATATTCCATTAAAAAAAATATATGTATCTCTTGTGTGTCATAAGAGACGGCCAACGCAACAAATTGTGCAAAAACAGTGCAAAGACTGTGCAAAGAAATTTAGTTTATACCAATCCGTTTGGCCAGAGTGGTGTAGTAAAACTTCTTTTGTAAGAAGAGGCCTTGATCAGTAGTGGGATACTAAAATAGAATATAATTGAATAAACTTTATTGTACACCAGTTAAAACAGTTTACATTCAGGAGCATAACAAATTAAAAACCTTTCACAAATGGCGGCCTAATCGCTAAAAAGCAATTTCTTCCAGGCAATCGTTGGATGGACAAATTGACTGTGAATATGACGATGGTAATGATAAATCTAAAGCTACAAAGAATATAAATTGTAAATATGGTAACCCTAGTTCGAAGATTGCTCCCACGAATTACTCGAAGCAAACCGAGTATGTCACGGCCACAATACATCTATCAGTCGCATGATATATATTTGGCACATCTACAAGACCAAACACTAGAAGCCTCATAAAGGGTATCATATATTCGTGAAGTTTTGCTACGTCTGCCCTTCAGTACTCATGGACAATAAAACGTGCGTAAAAACTTCGTATGATGATGTTGATGTGCCTTTTGATCTAGTGATTCTGATAGCCAAGAGTCGTGGGTTCGAAAAAAATCTCACTTTAAGAATGTATATTATATGAAAGTCTGTAGTTATAAATATAAGAGTACTAGCTGAAACAGCAAACATTTTTTTGCCATAAAAATAAATAAATAGTGGTGTGTGATTATTATTATTTAGGGGAACAAAATAGATGTCGGCTGATTTTCGGATCTACCCAATATGTACACCAAATTTCATAAAAATCGGGGTAGCCGTTTCAAATGAGTTTAGAAACAAACAACGCGACAGAGTGTTAAATATTAGCTATTCTGCGAATTTTATGACAAAGGTAGGCAACGCATTTGTGATCTTAGTTGTTCTATGGAACAAGGGTGGTTTTAGTTTCATTTCTTATATGACCTGTCCGCTTACTTGATATATTATTCCCTATATCTATAAAAAAACAAACAACTAAACTTATCTAATGAAAAATCCTAGAGAAGACGATTCGCAACAAAATTTAATTGTCAATTGATTACCACTTGAAAATGACATACTGATATCAAGCAGCACAGTGAAAGTAAGTCAGTTATGTTTTTCCAGTGTATGTATGTATGTATATTTCTTTAGAACGCCCTAAAGCCTAAACGGCTTATCGTATTTTTATGCGAGTGGTGTCAAAAAATTCGTTTTAATCGTGAGAGTGACACAGGGTACAAAATAATAAAAAAACTAGATACAAAAAATACATATTGAAAAAAAACTTTTATTTTCAGTTCCTTCAATAAATATATAAAGATGGAAAATGTTGATTCAGTCGATTTTTCAAAAATAATTCGTTACTTGGTTGCTACTTCACATAAAAAAAATCTATATAGTAAATTTCAACAATATTGCTTACTATACAAAGTCTTAACATATAACATTTAATGGGGTTTTTAATTAGCCATTAAGCGGTGTTATGTTGTTTATGCTGAGAAGGTTAAATGTAGGGACCTGGTTATCGCACTCGCCCAAAATGGTAGTGCAAACAAAATTGCGCTTAAACAGGATAAATACCCAAGTGAACGAACGCTCCCATTGTCTGAACATGTTTTATACTTCTTACAAATAATGAAAACTGCTATAAAATAGGGATTGATATATGTTCTTGTACTTAGTGCCTTCTGGTTATGTTTTCATAACTCTGTTTGTCTGTTAAACATTAACGACTGACGAAGATGTCTTGGTTCTTGTGGTAGGACATAGAACGGAGTCGACTAGTAAGATATAAAACTTTAAAAAAAAATGTATTTAAAGTATCTTAAATTATTTACATTACCAGTTGTGTATTCAATCATTAGACAGGTGCGAGAGCAACACTTCGACAAAATGGGCCGGCCGGCGACCGAATTGATACCATGGCTTCACTGAGAACCGGTGTGAAAAAGCACCTGTTCTATGTTTCACCGAGTGAATGAGAATACCGGAGCCTCATACTAAAAGCGTTCCCCCATCCCTCAAAGGCTAGTAACGCACTTGTGACGCCTCTAGTGCTTTTACCATCAGGCGATACGTCTGCTCGTTTGACGCTATTCAATAAATAATATATTTGTCATTCACTCACATTTTCAGATTATTTAGTCTGATATTACCTTCCTGCTTTTTTTACATCAAAAAAATTATAGATAGAAGGCACAAGATCGGCTATGATTTACTTATATATCTAAACCTTTAAAACAGGTATCTTACCTATCACCGGCAGCAGTTTCTGACAAAATGTGGTATTCGAACTGAACATATTGGACTCTTATAGTATTTGTAAGGGACAATAAAGCCTATATAGTTATTGCTTTTATATTTACACATTCTTTTTTTACAACCAACTACCCTGTGATATATTACTTCACTTAAAAAATTAATTAACAGAAGTATTATTGTTTAAAAAGATGTCAACATATTTAAAAAAAAATATGTTTGATACAAAAAGAGACACTCATTTCTTTGAATCACATAATCTCAGCTTATATTAAGCTTAATAAATCAAACCTACTTTGTAAATGGCTAAAGACCAAAATAAATTAAATTACTTAACAAATTTTAATTTCGTTTTTCATTATACATAACTTAAATGCTTTTATAAATTATTATTTAGTAACTGACCAGCTTCCACATTTCTGAAAAACTTGCTTTAGTAATTATGCTCACCTCGGCTTCCCACAGGTACAGCGCGCAGCTGCGAACCAAAAAACACCAATTACATTTTTTTTCATATACACCACCACCATACATAAATTATGCAAGTTAGTGCAGTCCATCGGAAATTATGTTCGTAAATACATTTAGGCCATTAATTTTAATTTAAAATATATAGAAGACTAGATATTTCGTGAGTAAAAGTGTAAAACAAACCACATAGCACTGACGTATAGATATCTAAAGAAGAATCATAAAGTCAAACATCGTAATGACAGAAACGAAGCATACTCATTCAATCAAAACGAATATAAGGCGACTTAACCATGGTATAACGAGGTAAATGCTTAATAAACCGCCAAATTGGCTGCCCACCTTGGCGTAACAGGTGAAGTACGACCCATAAAATGATATTAGTGATATAAATGAGGGGTCCAAACATCGTACATTATGTGGGACTAGTAAAAATATCTGCTACTGGAGTTGAGTTTGTTTCGTAAGGCTTGATTTTTTCATTTCGTATAAGTTGTCAGCTAAAAATTTGAGATATTTCGTGTGGTGAGAAATTACTATAGATGGTTTTTGCTTGTATTGTTGTATAAACAGTTGTTGAGAGGGGGTGAAATATGCAATACAGCTTGTGTTCTCAGTTTAATGGTTTTTTTATAGATGCCAGGTCCCGCCAAAATGACTACTCTGCCTGATAGAAAGCATAAGGAGCATCTGAGGGTGGTGGTCACCATACTCATTACTTGTGCAGACAATGCAGCATAGTGACACATACTATGGCGGCCTAGTGATACTTCTGCATCACCGGTCTTGCACTTATCAAAGAAACACGACAGCATAAACTCTATTATTTTCCGTTGATCTTCTGTGCGAGGGTAATACCGTCAGTGTTATGCTGAAATCAGCGTGGCTCTACTACCAGTAATTATTATTTAGATCTTCTTTATTTTTCGATAAAAATCGATGTATTTCACTCCTAAGCGATATTCACAATGAAAGTCAATAAAAATATGTTTTATCATACACATACGCAAGAACAACTGTTAAATCTCAGCTTGTGCTAATCGTATGTTAACAAATTTTGGTACTAACGTGTTTTAAATAACATGTTTAACCTTTTTGTGATAAAATTAAAACTTTTAACTTTTTTTTCGTCCTTATTGCCTAAATCATGAAGCGCGAGTCTCAATCTGCTACACATTTTCGTTTCTTTTCATGAAATCAGTCTCGTCATCTACTTGCTTCCACCATATTCTTAGTTATTATTATTTCCAACATTATTTAGGTCAGAATGTTTTTTTCAACCAGTTTTAAATGAATTCAGTTCTTCCACAGAGAATCTGCATTTTTAACCCTGAAAATAAACATAAATACACTTAAAATAGTTCCAAAACTAAACAGAATCTGGTCACCACATTCGACTATAAAATGACGCCACGCATCTTGGTCTTTAGGGGCACTAAATTTTGCTTTAAGTATGCTTGGTGCCATTATTCGTGTACTATAAAATGTATCATTTAATATTTAGTTTGGGTAATGGATCTTCAGACATACATGAAGACGCTATGGGCACCAATTCCTATTAGACACCTTAGATTGTAACCATAATGTACTTTTATTAATATGAGTTTGTATAACTTGTCTTTCGTTTGTATTACATCGCCTCCTTCATCCAGTATTTCAGGTCACATATTCTATTTAAGTGATACTACTTGGAGTACCTTTTCCAAATTGTACGTTGTATCATCTTTCTATGCTGTTATTTAAATTTAATATGAAAAATGTTTAAAATAATATTTTATAATACGTGTGTAATATTTTATAATAAATAAAATAATATTTTATAATTTTTTTAATGGACTTATAAGTCCATTAAAAAAATTTGAATAAATCAGTTTAGTAGTTTAGTCATTGGACACTATTTTTCCTTTTTGAAATTTACTATGCGATGTATCCCATAAGATACTATCACACGACATCACATAATAGTTAAATACATCGCCTTCGATCGAACGTTGATCGTTTCGTGTTCTTTTCAAGTCGCTGACACCCGCCGGCGGGCACCGCGTTTGTTTTGTTCATTATCAGGTATTTTGATTATTTTGTAGTAAATAGTGCAAAAAAACGTTACGTTTATAGTGTCAGGACACATTAGTTTACATAATGCCTTGATTTGGTTTTATGACTAGTAATTACACGAATATGATATTAACGGAGAATGCAGAGGAACGCCGCCCTCGCATTTCGTAGGTACATATAGAGAACGTTATAGGAGCTGTCGAGAGGATACGAGAAAATCAATTTTTGATTCCTGAAATGATATTGTCGGGCAGATTGATGGGAATCTCATAACATAAAATTTATGGCAATTTTATTTTTTAGTGATTATTATTGTGACTGTGAAATTTCAAGAATCGCACTTACATATTATAACGTGTACCTAATATCACTATTTACCTCATCAACGTAATCTGTTGGATACGCCGGGCGCCGTTCGGTGCTTTAGTAAGGTACCTACTTACCTTGGCGCTTTCGCTGTTACCGCAGGTTAATGAACTTAAATTACAAATGGTGTCCTTATTGGTTTTATTTAATATATTTAGATTATTATTTATTTTATTTCAATTCTTTTATAAATTAAACGATCGCGGAGTAAACTCAAAATTCAAATTCAGATTCTTTATTCTTTTTTTCTTTTCTTTTATTCTTTTTTAATTCTTTATTTACTTGCACAAAATGTTACAGTAATTATTGGTAGCACCCAAACTAAGCTTCACTTGTATCTTGGGCTGCCGAAAGAACAGAAATATGCAATAGTGGAATAAGACACGAATAAGATTTTAACAAATTATAAAATAATACTTAAGTTAATAAAACAAAATAAAATAAAAGCAAAAAAATTATAAAATTAAAAAAATAAAATATTGGCTTAATCCTTGAAAATAGCCCCTCAGTATCGCAGTAATCCAGGCCCAGTAGAGAGTGTGTCAGTTAGCTTTAGCTGTGTACATGGTGCAGTCTTTCAGAGAGCATTTAGTTGATAAATTATGGTATGTGTGTGGGTGGCTGTATGTTGGAAATCTATTGGCAAATGAGGTTTTAATAGATGGTAGAGGTATCTTATAGGTACAGTGGAGAGTGTGTGATTGTTTTGTGTGTGATAATGCATGCATGGAAAATGAATAATTGCCTTACTCACAGTACTTTTGCTTCGGCGTACACATCGTAGGTGGGATAACGGTGAGGTTTTTTTAACATCACCTTTTGTAATACACGTTAAGCCCTTTCTAATCTGATTACTGCAGTGCTAGCCGCACAACTCTAGATTGCGATACAGCAGCTTACAATTGTTTGACATAATGCGAAGTAAACTGTAGTTACGGTTCTCAGTCTCACGATGCCAATTAGTTTTATAAATCTAGCACTAGTGTGGTTTATTTAAGGCTGAAACGTAAGGCGTTCATCCAAGGTTACTCCGAGATATTTTAAACATTCAGTACGTTCGATGGCTACTCAATTACATGGTAGAATTGATAGTGTGTGGGAGTTTAGGGAAACTTGGATAGGGTTCTTAGGTCGAGAAGCCGCTGTTTTGTAAAAATAGCATACATTTAAATAGCCCATGGTTTCTTCATAAATAAAAAAGGACAATAAAAAATGTGATCTCACTCTTATAATTTAGGTCTATGAAAACTATTTACTTACAATTTATTTATTTATTTATTTTTATAGTACACACTTGACAGACAGAAAAAAAAAAAATTTATTAAACAAATCTTTGATGGTGGACATGTATACGGTTTGACCACCGGCTACGAAGATTTTTAGTGTATATTTATCTTCTTAAGTTTCTTCTTCACAAAAAAATGTATCACTCAATAATAATTTCACTCTGTTTTCGTATCATGCCATTACTTAAATAATAAGCCATTCAATGTATTTACAGGGCTAATAAAAAAATGTCACCCCTAAAATACACAAAGCACATACTCATAAGTACTTAGTACACATCTCCGGAAAAAAAACAGAAAGGGAACAGAAAAGGCGAATCCGAGAAAAGAATGTAATGCTATTACGAGTGGACCATTTTGTTAATGCAGATGCATAATATGTTCTTTTATAAAAGTGTATATTGCTTGTCGCGGTAAAATAGGACAATTTGACTTCAGGAATTTTATCGTGAAGTTAGTTTGTAAAATTTACAAATCTGTAATTTAAAAAACGGTACACTATTGACTTATTTTTTTTATTAATTTAGCCAACTATATCAGTTGACTGCCTCTGTGGCGCAGTGGTAGCGAATGCGATTGCTGTGCAAGAGGTCTCGGGTTCGATTCCCGGGTCGGATCAAATGTCGGATCAAATGTTTGTATGATCTGCAAATATTTGTTTCGGAGTTTGGGTGTTTTCTATGTATGATATGTATGTATTTACAAAAAAAAAAAATTAAGTATTATATCAGTTGTCTAGTACCCATAACACAAGCTCTGCTTAGTTTGGGACTAGATGGCGTTGTGTGTTAAAATGTCTGAACATATTTATTATTATTATATTATTATTAATCTTGCCTGCCCACTACCACTTAAGTTTAGTTCCTCTCCAGACTGATACCTCAGAACTACTAACAGGCGCGAGCAATATCTAGTAGCCCGTAGTAGGTCGCGAGTAGGTTACTCGAAGAGGTTGAAAGGTTAGAGAGGTTATTCCGGGACCCGGCCAGCGGCGCCCGAAGAAGTAAGCGAGTGGCAAAGCCGCCCGTCGAGCCACGATGGCTCGTTGGTCTTCGCGGCTGGAGACTCCACGTGCTGGCTTCGCCACCGTGGAGGCTCTCCAGCCCGTCATCCTCGAGTGGGCAGGGCAGCAGCAAGGACCCTTTCCTTCCGACTGACGCAGTTGCTTTCCGGGCACGGTTGCTTCGGGAAGTACCTGCACTCGGTCGCGCGGAGGGAATTGTGTCCCACCTGCCACCACTGCGACTGCAGTGAGGACTCGGCCCAGCACACGCTGGCGGTGTGCCCCATTTGAGCGCCGCAGCGTCGGGCCCTCACTGCAGTCATCGGAGGAGATTTCTCGCTGCCAGCCGTCGTACGTTCCATGGCCGGCGGCGAGAGCAGTTTTACCGCGGTCGCGACCTTCTACGAGGAAGTCATCTCGCAGAAGGAGGCGGCGGAGAGGGCCCGGGAGGACGATCTCCACCCGGACCCGATCATCCGCTGGCGAACCAGCGAAGAGGCGCGCCTACCAGCGACTCATGCCGCCTTGAGTGTGGCCGCGGATGGGCGGGACGGGTTTTCCCCCCCATCCGCTTCACAGGCCACCCGCGAGGGGGCAACGTTACGCGTGTGCCGTACGTCGCCTAAATTGAGAGCATAAAACATCTGGAGACGGTGCCCGCATCAGTGCGGGCAGGCGCTGGGAGGGGTCCGTATGGCGTAAGAAAGCGGTTCCAGGATCTCTCCCGTGTCAGGCGCAGAGTGGCACACCGTGGTGGTTTAGTGGGTAATCTAGAGAGTCAGTCAGGAGTCCCACACAAAGCGAACCCTCTGTTCCCGCGGAGCGAAGTGCGTAAATGCATTCCATCACGTAAAAAAAAAGGGACCCAGCCAGCGGTCTACAAGAACAACCACGAGAAAGATATGCTTGTGTTTGGATTGGGATGTATTGGGTGGAATAATTATGATAGAGAACATTTTCGATACATAATTTAGAACTCATCAGCAGATTTCCATTTCATCTATGTAAAAGAAAATTTAAATTTATATGCAAATAAACGAGCCGTTATCTCTTTTCCCTAAATTTTCAATTCACCAGGAACTTAGAGGATGAAATAAAAAGCTTTCGTATTAATTCTTATGGCTCCTTGAATAATGTATGATGGATTACATTATTGTTCAAGCTGTTTATCCAGGGCATGCCTGGATACAACGTATGCCAGAACTGTCAAGCCTTTATCGTTGCATGGTTTTTTTTAATAAAGTTTCTACTTTCATATTGCTGAGGTGTGCTGACTAATATTGCGTTGAGAGTTGTGTATTGGGGCTAAAATGTTTAAAGATTTTCTACTCTTGCTAATAGGACAGTATTTCTGATACTTTTTAAAGTTTTTTTCAAATAAAAGGAAGCCAACCAGTAGATGACTCGTGTGCTAAGCTCAGCTATAATCAAGAGACCGAAATATGTTGCCACCCTTTATAAGTCATATCAAAATCAGGCGAGGTTGATGTTAAAACTCTTTTAACCTCCAATCATAGCGAAGACTATTTAAATAAAATTATTCTAAGCAGTTTTCCATTCCCGGAGGATATCGGCTCCTCTCATAAATGCCTCCTCAACCAAAGTATTATTAAAACCGATACGAAGCAAATCTTTCATTGCGTTTCACTGAGTAAATGAGGTCAGTGAAGGATTATGTAAACTAAATCGTTTCTTTCCTATAATTCTAGTCACGTAATTTT
The DNA here is from genome assembly GCA_003709505.1 of Hyphantria cunea. Classification (NCBI taxonomy): domain Eukaryota; kingdom Metazoa; phylum Arthropoda; class Insecta; order Lepidoptera; family Erebidae; genus Hyphantria; species Hyphantria cunea. Next base: position 221,570 of record PKRV01001119.1, read on the forward strand.
AACACGAAATAAATATTTGCACGACGTTAGTCACTTGATATTGGTTAAACTGATAGCCTCTTCGTGTTCTATGTATAAAATAATACTAGACTGGAGTAAGATTACGAAAAATAATGTTTACAACAGAATCATGAAGCTCAGTTTAATCTTTGATGTTTATTTTATAGTCATATTTTCACCAGGCATGAACAAAGCACTCTAAAAATATTTAATTTCCATAAACTGATAATCTAATTTCACTCCTAAAAGTTACAGTAAAAGAATCAAAATCACTTGCGGTTGTTTGCCGACCTAACATTTATACGACCTTTTCTAAAAACAATAGATCTGAGGTGGTATCGAATTCAATTTTATTCGGTCATCCGGACCTTTAATAATTAAATAACTTTGAACCCTCAATGTGTTGGTGACCGTTAAAATTGTACAGAGGAGGCTATAAAATTTATCTAGAACTAAACTTTTAGAGTTTTCCGGGTAATAATTGATACGATGTCTGGTCGTAAACTGATCTTAACTGGTTTCGGCGGAGGAAGTCGGACCGAACTGAAACGACCACGATTTTAGTTCGAAGTTGCATACCAACTAATTTATTGTGTTATTATTTTGATGCCAAAATTAACAACGTGTAATTTTAACAGTTGTTAGGTCTGAAAAAAAGTTAACAATACAATAGTTTTAGCAAATCAAATAATAATATTTAAAAATATGTATGAGCATTGTTTTTATGTACTATTATAATCTGTTAATATTTTAACTACGTTTATTATTTCTCATGTGCGTATGTGAGTGTATAATTAACCTCAATACGATTTCACATTGACTTTTAAAGCGTGTGTATTATTCTGTTCTGTGCTTATATTATTTACATGTATACATAACATCATACAAGTGATTCTATACATATACATTTATATATAAGCAGATAGTACTTTTCTTTAAAAGATTTTCTTTTGTTTTTTTTGAGGTGTTACTGCAATAACCTCTTTGCTAGATTTTACTCTACCTATTTGTAAAGTTCGTTTTTCGATACATGTTGTCTTCTCATATTGTTCACTATAACTGCTTTAAAATTATTCATTCAAGCATTCAGAAGTTTTCATAATATCATACAAAAGACTCCAGCAAATTAAATTTTCATTTAATGAATTCCCGAGTCATGTAATGGTCTATAAACATTAATGCAGCTCTCGTTCACCCCAAGTCTATGCCGACGATATTCTTGCCTAAATAGAATTCTAATCAAACTTATAAATATGCATATGTATTATATATTATATAGTATAATAGTCTCACTGAAATCAAGTGACCTATACTATATACCCTACACTTTTGTGTCTGTGTGCGTACGACTATTATATTCAAAGGGTTCCTACGACAAAGACTACTGTGCAGAAAGGAGAGTTAATAAATTTAAATATTGTACCTACATTTAAAAATACTCACTAAATATTTTTATAGTAAGAAGCCCATCCTTCATTGATAAATATAGACACAATATGTGACTTAAAATTTTCAAAACTAGATTACTGAGAGTTACTAAGTTTATAAATACTATAATTATGGAAACAAAGGAAATCACTTATTGTGAATTAGACGGTCATTCTACCTGTTGTCTACAACAACGTGTTTATACCGCTGCGTGTAGTGGTAAAGAACTAAAAGGGCTACTTATCGACAATTAATTGACCAGACAACGCCAGTCAGAAATTCACCTCATGTCTCCGAGACTTGTATCGTCTCAAGAACTTCCTTCCCGTTAAAACCAAGGTTAAGTTTATGCAGTCTTTAATTATTCCTCTGATCGACTATGGTGACGTGTATTATTAAGATCTGAATGTAGACGTATAATTCATTCATGCATTCGATCCATTTTCAATCATCGCAAGTTTGATCATATTTCTACTTTACGCTCCGCAATGGCTTCCAGTATGCCAGCGCGGCAGCTTGCGAGCTAACTTTTTTTCTTTCCTCAACTTTTCATCGTTACCCTAATACCTTGTATCACACAAACACTTGTATTAATAAAATTCGAGTCAAACTAACAATCCTCTATAACAGGGAAAAGCCTCCGATATAATATAAAGCCTCCGATCCGACGTGACCAGTGGAAGCCGCCAAAGCAGTATGGTTAGATAGTAGGTAAAAACTTTTAAAAAATATATAAGTTATTAAGAACACCTCTACAATTATTAAGAATATAATCTTTGACGTCAACAGTGTCTGAGGCGATAGGCCGCCAGAACAAAAGCCGCCGCTGGACTGTAAACTAGATACCCCTTAAATTAATTAATGGTCGCCAGATAATCTTTTGTACCATTAGAAATAAAGGCCTAAATATATGCATCACTTTTGGTACGATATTTTCCATTGTGACTCTTAAAAGGGTTTTAAGCGGCATAATATTTTTGGTTTGTTTTATGATGTCGAGAGTAAGTTTACATTTTGTATCAAGTGGAGAGAATCTAGTAATGTTATTGAATATACCAGTCGTAGATTGCGTTAGGTAAATTTTTCAAACAATACATGGGCATGAAAACCTTTTAGTATATATGTCCCTTTACTTGATTTTAAATAGGAATGTGGTTATTAATAGAAATCGTCATTATCTTCATGAATTATATAATTTGCCTTTAATAGGGCATAGACTCCCTAGAAAGGAAGTCTTTCATACCAAGGAAGGTTTTCATACCACGCTGGTCAGACTAGTTGGTACAGATGGCAGCTGTTAATAGTGATTCCTATAATACATGTTTGTGTTATTGAAGACAAGCAATTAATGGATAAATGAGAAGGAGAGAGGGTCATAAATTCAAATTCACAATCATTTATTCAATTAGGACACTAAGTGACATTTACAAACGTTAAATTGAAGCTACAGGTAATAATTATAGATCGATACAAACAGACGAGATAGCATCTACTGGATTGTCAAGGTCATAATCAACTGCCCGCATGTGTCCATCTATAACTTCCAGTTTCCAAAGTGGGTAGAGCCGTTATGAGAATAATACGGGCAAAGAAACTCATGGCCACTTTTCTCTTAAAATCCGATATTCAGGTACAGTAATGTTAGTATAGCAGTAAATGAAAGGTGATGTAAAGCCCAAAGGTTTCAGCCAACTCCAATGGTGGCAAACTACATGTAACTGTTAATTTGCAGGTATCCATGGGTAGCGGCAGTCCTTTGCCACCAGGTCCCGTTACCACAATCAGTGACCCTTTAATCTACGACCGTAACTTTAGTGAATACCATTTTGAAATGACTTGGTGGCAAAAAGGCGCTCATAGCCCAGTTGCAAAGGCGCTCATAGCCCAGTTGCACTCGGTGATTAGAAACAATCATCGAGGGTAAGCAACGATGGCGCGGTAAGTACCTGGATGGGTGACCGCTGGTGGCATGTTACCATGAGCGTCTCCGTGATTCGGAGGTCACGTTAAGCAGTCGGTCCCGGTTGTTATCATACAATAACAGTCGTGAATCTTAGTTGGAGGCCTTCGGGCGGCTTAAAAACATCCAACGGCAACATTTACGTAGCCACAACGTATTCTTGCCAGTCCCCAACCCGCACTTAGCTAGCGTGGGGACGTATGGCCTTAACCCTCTCCTGAGAGGAGATCCGAGCCCAGCAGTGGGACATTATGGGTTGTTATTTGGTATTTATTTCAAAATTTACAGACAATGAAAAGTTATATATACGCATATAAATATAATTTTTCAAATACAGTACCACAAAAAGCAACGATTTCCAACCAAAATACAGAATTGAATACATTTTTTATTCAATTTACCGCTAACCTAAGAGAACCCGCATAGAAATAAAATACACACAGTACAGGTTTAGTTTTCCAAATACCACAACAGGGGAACAGCAATCCTTTCGGAAAAAAACTTCATTTAAGGTTTAATACATGGTGTTTCCGTGAAAAAAACTCATTTCGAGTTAATCCTGTATATAAAGAAAGTTTTCCACGCGTTCGTTCGGGCAACTGAAACTAAAATGTACCTCGCTAAACTTTTTGTAGTAAATTATTTATTATGCCGTTCCTGGTTTGCTTGGAAAATTTAAAGCTTTTGTTTTATGAACTCCATAATGTATTTGGTAAAAGTATTTTGTTATGTCTCGCAGTTTCTGGCGGTGAAAAGTCCTGATTTGCAGCGCGATTAGCTTTTAAATTACTTGACTTTTCACTTTTATTATTAATATTCATAATACTTTGGTTTACTGCCTCATTGGTACAGCGGCTGGCGTATGTGACTGCTGATCAAGAGGTCTCGGGTTCGAATTTCAGGTCCGGCCAAAAAGTGTTATTGAAAAATATCTAATAAAATAAAAAAAAAATCTTAATATAAGAATACTCAATAACAGATCGGAATTCGGAAATTGGAGTCTTGGTACCCGTACCTTAACCATCCCATCGGATTATGAAAATAAGAGAACATAGAGTTCACCTGTGTTTGTGTACACACTTCTGATCTTCGTCAAGACTGGCCACCGTAGCCGTAATTGACTAGGAAAACATCAATTATAGTAACTCTATGTTCTAGTCTACTTTTTTTTTATATAGGTGGCAAACAGGCATACATATCACCTGATGGTAAGTGAATACCGCGTCAGAAATGCGTTGCTGGCCTTTTCAGAAAGAGTACGGTCTTTTCTTAAAGGTTTGAAGGTCCTATTGGTCCGGGAATACCACAGGTGACACTTCATTCCACAGTTTTGTTGTGCGAGGTAACTTCCTTGAAAAGTGTATAGTTTTGGACGAAATTTATGTTATATGTTTATGTGGGAATGATAGCTATAGTAATACAATTATATTGGTTTTCTTAAGTACTACAATTGGTTTAAATAAGCACAAATATACATGTAGCATGTGTACACATACAATTTAGGTGAATCACTAGAAATCACACCAGGTCATAAAGCTCAGTTTGCTGGCAATTGAAATTGCCAAGTTCCCGTTAGATTAGGTGAAAATATAAAATACTTTCTCAATTTTTATTTTATACCATTTCGAAAACCATCGGACATAATGCTAGGTGGCCTGAGAAGTCAGAACTTGGAGTGACCTCGATTCTGATCATGCAATTTGAATTCCATTTTTTTCCATTCCATTCCTGCATTTCAGGCAGAGTAGATACAGATTATGCATAAAAAATGGAGAAGAATAAAAAATATAAATTATTGGTTTAATCAATTCACATCGCATACCTAATTTATTTGTAATCAAATTATTGATACTATAAGTTCTGCAAGCACTAATAAAAACAAGAAAGCAGTGTTAAAACAACTACTGTAACTGACAATAGGCTAATTACTCATTAGCTCTCAGATGTAGATGTAATTTAGTCAAGAAGTTAAGGTTTTGCAGATAATTCTGCGGAATATCTTTTTTTTGCAGTCATGTGTTCTTACTTAAGTTCTAAGTGAACAATTACATGATATACTTGATAATACAGAACATATGTGGCGTTCTAAATATTGCTTAAATATATCTACATATTTAAGCAATATTTATAAATGTGAAAAAAGAGAAGTTTTAAAAAAAATTGTTTAACCAAATAATCCAGTCGTAGTAGTGTTAGCCTATTATAGTTACGTACACAGAGTTCAGTTTGAAACTATTAAATAGATTAGAAATACAAAACTCTATTGGATTATTAAAAAAAACTTTTTTTTTAAATATTTGTACTTACTGATGAACGGATCAATTTATTTAGGGGAAAGAATAGCTAATGAACTGAGGGGTATTGCTGTCTGTGGACAATTCAAGAATTACAAGTGGGATTTCAATCGTATAGCTAGAAAGCTATAAGATTAAAATCCCACTTGTAATGAAACTTGTAATGAAATGAACCCAAACTTTTAATTTGTCTCTACAAATAACCTCAGTCTTACTAGAGAATCTGTAATCCGTCTGTGAGAACAGCCCATGAAATAAAACATTCATATCGAGCCGAATTTCCGATCCTTGAACCACGATAGTCAATACAACACTACACGGGCTACAACTAGTATATGTTCTAAAATTATATTCAAAAATATAATGGTAATATCTATTTAAGTAACTACAGTTACATATATATCCAGGTTAATCTTAAAAAGAGGTCAATAACCTCCAAATGCATATCAGAGAAAGTCAGAAGTATACGGGCGGCTGAATAATTGAGATGTACTAAGTGGTGCGCTGGCAGTCACAGTATATGTAAGCTTCCAGAAGTGAATATCTGATACAATCCCTGTATTTATATAAATAATATTTAATTTTAAATTTAGTCACATCTTGAAATACATTAAAAAGTAAAAATATTCTACTAAATAAATTATTAAAATCTAATTTGTGTGAATAGTCTCTAACTGTGTCAATTTTGTTACTAACGAGCTTATTTCTTGTGATTTGTTATCTTTGAGAAATAAATAATTCTAGCCTTCATTTATTTGTGATGATACTTTAGCGGATCTTACGCAATACATGACATCAATCTAGACTAATATAATAAATTCGAAAGCAACTCCGTCCGTCTGTCTAACCCATTGCACGGACCTGGCACAGATTCTTCAAGAAAAATGTAACCAACATATAACGGGTTTAGCCACGAGCAAAAGCTAGTTAAAATTATAAGTTAAATGAGATTTGTTATATTCATTATGTATATGTACAGATGAATATATGAGAATAGACGCTCGGATGCACCTAAAAAAATATTTGTAGATTAAATATTTGCGACAAATAAACGAACTACAGTATCTTTTAACTAAATACCCACATTGTCGCTTTTCCCAAAGGGGCTCAGCGGTGTATTATCACACATTTTGCCCATTACCTACATTACATACACAAAAGTAACAAATAGTTAGGTTGCCATTGGTCATAAAAATAAACTTCTATGGTTTTTAATCCGAGAGCTAAGTACCAGCTCTGAGTCATTCGTATTATGCTTTTTGGACAAAAAATACACAGTTTACCATTCTCTATTAGGTATTCTTTAGGAATGAGACCATTTAAAACTGCAAATACCGGTTAATGAGCCTTAAATACAGGATCATCGGGACCCCTCTTCTTCCTTTGATCGAAAAACGTTCAAGATAGTAGACGCATAACAAGCACTTACTCTACATAGCTATGTTCACAGTAAAAATGAGTCTATACAGATCCTGTAAACCACAACGATGCTTGAACAATAAAATGTCTAGTTAGAACTGAATACTTTTACTAAATGAAATAGATTGAGGAAGGTAATAAATACTAGTGTTTACGTTTTCTGTATATGGCATATTTAACAACGCTATGTTTTTAGAATTCGTTTTCGTCTTAGCCTGGTGTCTGGTATAAACGAGTACACAATCACTTTTAACCTTATCGTATATTTCTTTGCTAACTTACTTTTTTTAAAGAGATTTATTGAAATCAAAAGATGCAATGACACACGTATACAATAAAATTCACCTTAGGTCTCTAAACGAGACTTCATTACGAAAACTCATAAAACGTTGCTGTTTGTCGTTCGTTAATCGTCCTTAAAAATCACCGATTGCTGGATTAATCACTTAGATCACTTTGATGTTTACCGCAAATTTAAATGTAGCTAAAACTGAACAGTTTGCGGTATGTAGCTTATTTCAAAATTCTCTAATCAATAACCGAACATTCCGACGTGATCATGTTTGAGAAACATTGAAATTTATCGAGTGTTGTACGTTGCTATTTAGCTCGAATGTGGATTATATTCGAGGGTATTTATATTCTGGTTAAGTTCATTGTTTTGTTGGTACAATGTATTATTATTAGAATTCATTCTAGAATCGTGCAGCCGGATTAACTGTGTGGTCCCTTCTGTAACATTGGTGATAATTTGTAAAATCATTTTACCATTTTATCTAATTGCTGTGACCCTGTGTATATATACTTGTATAAATTTGTAGGATTTAATTTTTTTTTCGATTTAACCGTTCCGGATTCAAGACCGAATGATCAGATCTAACTGATAAGCTCTCTTAGCACTATAACGGATGCGTACAGTAAGAAGCTAATATTATGACATTAAAACAGATCGTGCTATTTAATTTATTTATATTATAGATAACAGTTAAATATCCTAAGGTTTATGACAAGTTACAGTCTAAATTTGTAGACTCCATGCTGCCACTTAAAATTTTCTAACAACAAAATTCCAAGAAGAATTTTCTCGATACAGAAATCGCAGTATGAGGCAGTACTCGACGAGGTAAACCCAAGAGTTTTAATAAAATCAAATGAAAATAGCATGGTTGTTGTTTCAAGAACTAATTTAGGTTTAAGTGTAAACAAGGAGGCAGTAAAGCCGTACAAACAAAACGGCGGTGAAACGGAACGCTCAGACGACTTCGACAAATAAAAAAGTTTCTTATTCTGTTCACAATTCTTGAGACTCGCGTTCAATTTCATTTGTGGGGCTATTTTGTTTTTGTTTACGATTTGTTTTCCAGATAATTGTCTGTAGACCATGTAGTTTCTGGTTTAAGTTTCGCCTGGAATGTTAATGACGAAATGGAACAGGTGTTCATAAAAAGCATTTACGCAGTCATTTTTAGTGTTCTCTATGAAGAAGAGTCTAAGTTGATTGATAAATTCTCTACTGTACATTATTTTATCTTATATATTAAATGCAAAGATCCATATAAAAGAAGTGACTTAACCTAAACTTAGTACTTATACGAGGTCGTGATTTCCAGATTGACTCGAGATAAACAATCTGTATGAACATTGATCATGGTAAATTATTGTGTCTTGGTGTAATTTATATGCATTTATTTCTAGATATATATTTATGTTATTCAGTAATTTGGTTATTATAGTACAAGTGTGAGGTCAGATAGCGTATACTATGTGAGGTATATGAAATTATTTTAAAATACTAGTTTTTCCCGCGGCTTCACCCGTATATTCGTCAGACATCTCTGTAATCAGTTATCATCTTAATATATAGCCTATGTCTCTTACATTCTGTTATCGGTATAATAACTTTAGAAATCGATTCAGTAGATGCTCAAATTACTCCCTATGACCTAACAAACTTTACCTTCATAAAATATCAGTATAGGTTTCAAACAAGTGAGTCTATTACATGTTACGTTTAAATCTAATCGTCAGGGATACAGAAAACCTCGATACATAAGAGCATATATAGCCTCTAATCTTAAAAAGAAAATGCTAAAACATTTACTTCTTTGAAAAATAACCCATTATCAATATAAATATTCATCTAAATTGATTGATAAACACATTCGGAGCCGGAATGGGCCATTACTATCTTGATAATACAAATAGCCAGTGTCGATATTGCAGTATGGAGTGGGCTTTCTTTATCTCAGAGATAGCTGGTCAGGGTTATCACACAGCCCAAAATATATGTATTTTCAAATTTTTTACAATTAATTTTAATTAATATATATTTTTATTTAGCTACAACATAACTTTATTAATATTATAAAACATTTATTAGTTGCAATATGTTTTAATAAAATATCCATTAATTTTGATATGGAATAGGAAGCATAAGAGCAAATGTATCACCTGATGGTAAGCAATTACTACGGACCATGGACATCCGCAATACTAGTACGTTCCTGGCCGTTAGGAGATGGGGAGCTAGATGGGGGAAGGGTTGAGGTATGAACTCCGGTAACTTAACTCACTTGGATGTATACAAAATAAAATATTTCATAATAATCAAGTTCATTGTGTAATTATTTCAGCGCGTCAGCGATATTTATAATTACGACGTGCAAAGTTTCATAGAACGTATATCCTATTGCAAAATATAGTTTATCAAAAATAAAAATAAATGTGTTACAAGTAAATTTAATAACAAGAGAATATTAACATAATTATAAGATTTCATCCAGCAGTTCATAAATCTATGAAGACTAGTATTTGGGAACGTTTGATTAAAATATTTTTATTAGCAGTGCACATATAAAAATAATATGGCGATAGATGAAAAAGCACAATGACATATAAACCAATAATAGCTGTGTGCAGATTTTGTTAACTGGAAACATAATGAAAATAATTTGTACTAACTTTTGCGTTTTAGTTATGCAACTTTGTAAAAAATAAATTGATTGACAACCCTACTCGTCATGACGTATAGGGGTGTTAAGCCAATATTAGGTATTAAATAGAGGCATTAAGAATCGATGGCAATGAATAGTGGCCGGCAAGAAAAATGGCTCCGCAGGTTGGCTTCTTTTAAAGATCCACAACATTTTTTCCTTAAAGTAAGGAAGGAAGGACCGGGCGATTTTCCAGACGATTAAGTGGATTGATGTGATTGTAAAATGTGACAAAGTCTTTAGACGTTTTAAGAGTTAATTGGTCTAGTGAAAGAAAAACGTTAGGAATTTGTGCGGAATTGTTTTTGTTGTCATTTATTTGTTCATCAGTCTCTTCGAATGCAGGAATTAAGTTTTTGATAAATGTACTAGCCTTACTTTTGTTTCATTTTATTTATGTCAGATTCTTGTTTTTAAATAAAACAATGATATATTATATTAAGAGCGATGACATGAGTTCTATTAAAAATTTATAAATGTTTTTGGAAATATTTTATCAAAATGTTTGAAATTGTACCACGGTTATACGGTACATTGTGTAATTATATACGTCTTTAATTTAAGTGAGTGGGCCATCAAGCTGATTGTTTAACTATTGGTTTAGGAATAGCTCAAACGCAAGAAACAGAAGTAAATTACAGCTTTTGAGCTTGGCTCTGCTCGTAAATCAAAGGTTTTATCTCATTCAACTTCAAATGATTTTTTTTAATTTTAGGGGTAGTTCAGTATTAGTAATAATCAGCCATTGCTTCAATTTTTATCTAACTCATACTGTTTTACATATAGGTGTATAATATCCAATCACAGTATAATAATTATCTTTCGAGACAAATCTTGGAGCTCAGACAATACAGGGTGGTACAAAATGGAAAGTGATTATCAAGTGCTGAACAAACTTAATCAATCAAACTTGGTAACGAGACGAGCATTAACAGAGAACTGTGTTTCGTATTTACTTTAGATAAAGATGTAATTTCTAGGGATCGTACAGAAATGATAGAGATTAAATAAAAAGATTCCAATCATTATTATTAATCCATAATACACAGTTGAACTCATGTCTCTACTTAGAAAGGAAACTTTTAGCCTGCTATATCACGCTGGTCAGATGGCTTGATTTAATTTTATACCATTTTTTTCTCTTTGCAATGTTCTTATTCCCATATCATGCTAGCCAAAAGACATTCAAAACTTTACATAGGTTTCCTTAGAGGTTTTAGACAACAACTGGTCCTATGCAGCCTGCATCAGACGGTTTCTCGCGACCTCCACTGAGCCGTCGCATCACTTTCAAATTTACTTAATAAAATATATTTAATTTATTTTATCTGTATAATACAGATACACTTTCTTTTTACAAAACGTAAATTTTATAACTATATTATCAGTTGTACGAAGTAGTATAGTGGTGTAAAAATAAACATAACAATTTAAAAGAAAATAAAAATAATGGTTGTTTTTGTAAAATGGTTAAAAGCAAACTGAAATTTACGCCACATATTGACTATTTCGATCGGTATTTTTTTTATCAATTTTAATAAAGTACAGCCTGTATACGATAATCTGTTCCAGTTATTTCGTACTGTGGAAATTGAAAATCGGACAAGTTTAATGGAAAACGATTTCGTTATTGTTATCTGTGACACTCATATTATTTAAATATCTTGTTTCCTTTGTTTTGTTTCGACGAGCTTAACAATATATATTTTTCTTCATTTTATGACTCAATAAGTTGTGAAATTATTTATGATTATATACTTTTTATTAGATCAAAATAAATATTTTGTACATCTGAGACCATTTAGTTCCAAACTAAGCAGAGCTTATATTATGGTTACTAGACAACTAATAAATACATACTATTTTTTTTGGAAATACATACGTGTAACACATAGAGAAACAGCCATATTGCGAACAAAATATTTGCAGATCATATAAAAATTTGGCATGGCATTTTATCGCATAGGTGGCCATGGAGGCAGTCAACAATGTGAAGTTACATTTATATATAATAAATTAAAACTATTTGTTGCAACCCATGAAATATGTGACCATCTAAATTTCTAAATTTCTAGTTAGAAAGAATCTGAGGGTCAAAGTCATCAAAAACGTTTATGAAACATAGTACACTGATTTCGGAAATTTTAAGTGTATGGTTTTTTCTCAAGAAATATAGAACAGAAAGAAGTCAAATAGAAAAGGTACCGTTGCCAATCGAGTCTTTCAATATCGCTACCTTGTTCAAAAGCTTTTTTAATATAATGATTAACATTTTGCCTGACATGTCAGTAAGATTGTGTTTGAAAATAACAATGACGTCACAATACACACGAACATTAATTAATCTTTCAAAGTAGATTCTAATTTAGCCACAATCCTTTGTATGGATTCAAAAGGCTAAAACTTAAATAAAAACTGATGTGTATTACAATCTAATTTTATATTAATGTTTACTTTCCTTTATTTAATGAAGTCAAGACACTCGATCGCGTTCGGGGCAGCACCCCTTCACCCGCCGAGATAAATAGCTGAAACAAATTACAAAACACACAAACACCCACATCGTAAAATCTGACACAAATGAACATTCTTTCTGTTTCGCTAACAAGGGTGCAATTAATTCGGGGTGAAATTACGACCGATGTAACCCAAGTTTGTACTGGTGCTGTTAAAAACAATTATTGAAACAGTTTTCTCTTAATTTTTAATGTTCTTAAGCATGTAATTTGTTTTAACTATACAAACTGTAAACACGAATCCGTGAAAGATATTGAAATAGATATTTTACTTATTCCTTTCTTTTCTCCGGCCCACTGAGGTTCATTAACATCATAATCAGCTTTTGATGATATTAATGATATACTTCTAGCTGATTTTAGCCATGGCGGCCAGTCTCAGCGGAGGTCAGCTAAGCAGAAGGTATTTGAGTGCTCAAACACAACTACACTTTCTGTTTCCTTACTCTCACATTCCAATAGGACGGTTGTCCACCTTTACGTGCTCTTTGAGGCACTGGACCTCAACTTCAGCTATTTATTAAGCATTTCTATAATAAGAAACTTAAATACTCTTTTATCAACCTATTGATTCGTAGGCTAGACAGCTGAGTATAGGCCTCTATTTAGCAAGGTTTCGGTGTGTGCTTACTCGAGCCTAAATCTCTTTTGATGAAAAGCAAAAATAATTATCTACCTTCAATTTATAAGCAATAATATTCAGAATAATTTTCAGCTCAGCTGAGTCACAAGAACCGTAATGAATTAAGTAATGAACTTCATGAAACACAGAGATATTAAAACTATTAATATACTATTATTGCCCATAATAAACTTTGATCAATACTTATATATATATATATATTACGGATATAATATATTAAAATATGATAATATTATATTTCCCTTGTACATGATGTTAAATGAAAAATTAGAGCCTTGCACTAAAACTTGGCATTCTGATACGCTCCGTGAGTTCTAACCTAAATAAGATCCTAAATTCTAAAAAGATATATTCCTAATCTTGTAAAGACGTAGTCTTGAATTTTTTCGGATTCTACATGTAGGCTAGTTAAATAAAAGCTGGTTAGCCTTTATACCTGTATATATTAGAATTGTTTCTAGTAAGTAGAGCCCATGAGAGTGCCAATTACAATAAATGTTGCTGCCCAAACCAAACAGCGTACCGGCATTAAAAACAATGGATTTCGACATGATGACTAGTATTAACACCAATTTGTAAGAAAGAAAGATTTTTTATATATACTGACACTAGTTCATAATGTCTCACCTTCAAAGGGCAACTTACCAGTAGCAATAAGGCACAATTTTTGTAGGGTTGCATTAGTGTAGGAAGACACAATTAAAGTAAAATGAAGAAGACAGAATAAGTACGGCAATAATTGGATTTTGATTTTGGTTTTCAGACATAATTTTTTTTAATATTTAAAAACATAAAATTAAAAGCAACTTGCTAGACTTAAGCTTCATATTGTGACGTGACACGTATGCTAATATTAATTTATACTTATTAAATATTACATCTCATTGTTGAGTCTATCGCCTTCCGCTGCCAAACGAAGATCTCCCCCAAGGCGCCAACTATTCTGATCTTGGGTGACCATTTTGACTGCCTCGGTGGCGCAGTGATAGCGTAAGCAACTACTGTGCTTGAGGTCTCGGGATAGATTCCCGGGTCGGACCAAATGTTTGTATGAATAGCAAATATTTGTTTCGGAGTTTGGGTGTTTTCTATGTATGGTGTGTATATATTTACAAAAAAGAAGTATTTATGTATTTATATCAGTTGTCTAGTACCCATAATACAAGCTCTGCTTAGTTTGGGACTAGATGGCGTTGTGTTTTAATTGTCCAAAATATTTATTTATTTAATTATACTCAAGTCGTCGGTACATCGTGCCGCAGGGTTCCCTACATTTTTATTTACATACATATTTTATAATGCAGTTTAATCCTTAATTATTTATTTCCTATTTAGTAGTTTAAAACTAGTAGCAACATTATCTTTTAAAGTTATCCACATAATGATTCTCTATTTAAACTTATCTTCAAAATTATATATTAATCAAAGCATTAAAATTACCTAAATGTATTCCAAGCGTTCGATATTAAATAAGGCTTATCATGAACAAAGTTGGATACTTAAAACCCAAATGTAGTCTTCGCTAAGTAGTTCGGTTCAATGGAATAAAGCTCGCATAGAAATATGAGGTTGCGTTAGTTTAATGGTCGGATTTAAAGTTGTTTCAGGACAGATTAGCTTTTTGAAAAGCCGTGGATGGATTTTGTGTTCACTGCTGTTTATTAAGCGTAATGAATTTTGATTTTAACATACCATGGTTTGAGAATTAATTTAGTTGTGTTTGGATTAACTTAAGCAATTTAAATTTGAATTTTGTAGCATCGGAGTGATAAGAATTATTGGGATCAGCTGAGTCTTTTAGTATCATACTTAAAATTAACTATTAAACAACATTTTGTAATGAATGATTTGGACAGCAGCAAATTTGGATCACATTATAAGAATTGAGTAACTAGATAACCGAATTTTGATTAGTATATTTTTGGTAAATTTTCTATAAATTAATCTATTTATATCAATATAAATAGATTTACGGTTCTTAAAACAACTTGGAACTAAATTCCATGTAAAAAATTTAGAGCCGTTTCTACAATTCGAATTATTTATTTATTTATTTATAATTATATATAAGATAATAAAATAAAAAAGCATTGTTGAGAGTATTAGAAATAAAAAAAACTGATTTAAATGATATATTTATTCTTCTACTCAGAATTATAAATACTGTTTTTGTAGTCCCTTTCACCTACCCCATTAAATTGACTAGCAATCTTTGAATCAAAGATCTTAACAACATTTGTCTGTTAGTCTTCGGTGTAACAAGCGGCTCAAGTTTATGCAAGACAGGAAAACACGGCGGGCGTAACACAAGCTGTAATTACACAGGACGATAGTTCTAACGAGCTGTGCGGGGTGAATGTTAAGTGACGCTCGTGAAAACTCTGACTTGTTGACTATAGAATGGAGTTTGAATGTGTCTTTCAACACTCGGTAGTAAACAGAAGACTGGGTAGAATATTTGTAAAATATATAAATTCCATTTCTCTTAAACTATTTTACAATGAACTCTATGAGCAAAATTGTTTTGGCAATGAGCAGTCATTGACTGTCTTGGTAGCATAGTTATAGTATTTTTTTATGGTTTAGGGGGCAAACGAGCAGACGTATCGCCTGATGGTAATCGATTATCGCCGCCCATGGACATCCGTAACACCAGAGGCGTCACAAGTGCGTTGCCGGCCTTAGGGGACGGGGACGGGGATGAGGGGAAGGGTTGGATTATGGGCCTCCGGTATCCTCAAAATATATAGTATACTCGTATGTATGTATAGTATATGCGACTGCTGTGCTCAAGGTCTCGGGTCTCAAGTTGAACCAAGTGTTTGTATGATCTGCAAGCAATTATTTCGGAGTTAAACGTTTTTCTATGTAGAATATGTACGTATTTACAAAAAAGTAAATCTATAATTTTATCAGTCGTCTATCACTAGCACAAATCAGCTTGATTTGGGACTAGATGGCGTTGTGTGAAATGTTTGAAATATTATTATTATTTTAAGATTTCAAAAGTTCAGGAAAGTAAGTAGCTACTAGATTCATTGTAATTTTCACACTCACATACATACAAGCGAACATAGAACATCTTCTTTATTTAAAGTCGAAAAAAAATCGAGTCCAGTTCGTCAACACACTACTGTTTCTACAAATAAAGCCCCTTAAATCATAGTAACCATTAAATGTACAAAGTAACATTTAATGAATTGAAATTATTATACTTTTTTTGAGATACGGTCGCAATATTTTGTTGGAAAATGCGTTCAAAGCTTCAAAAAAAGACGAAAAAAAGAAACTGAAAACTTAAAATACAAATATAAACCGCAAACTCACATTTAGCTGTTACATTGCGGCGAAATAAGCAGTTTTTATCTATTTAAGCTGTTGATCTCTTTAATTTAAAACGGTCATTTTTAAGCTTTCTCAGTATTCCGTGAATTTAATGTAATATGTGCAAATTATTGAAATGTGACTTCCATATAAAAAAATGGAATTTGGGGCAAACGAGCAGAAGTAGTAGTAGTCATCGACGTAGCCCACAGGATTAGCAAGCTGAAGTGGCAGTGGGCTGGCCACATTTGCCGAAGAACAGATAACCGTTGGGGTAAACGAGTTCTTGAGTGGAGACCGCGTCTCGGCAAACGTAGTGTAGGACGTCCACAGGCCAGGTGGAGCGATGATTTGCGCAAGACGGCTGGCAGAAGCTGGATGCGAGAAGCCATAGATCAAACTAAGTGGCGTGAAATTGGAGAGGCCTATGTCCAGCAGTGGACTGCGATAGGCTGATGATGATGATGAGCAAAAGTATCTCATGATGGTAAGCGATTACCGCATCAAATGGACAACCGCAACTCTTGCGGCCACACACGTGCGTTGCCTGCATTTGGGTGTTTTGGGGAGGGGGATAGGTTGGGGTATGGGCCTCTTGCGGTTCCCGGATCCCTCCCGTCTCAAGCGCAGAGAAGCACACCGTGTGGTTTTAGTCGGTTCGATTCCGACACACCGCCCGCCGCAAACCCCGGTGGGGTGAAGGCCCGAAAAAGAAAAATAAATAGGCCTCCCCTATCTTCACGCGTTTGGTTTCATTTGTTTTGCACACAAGTTTTCTCTGAAGCGGTGGTATCACTCCGATAGAGCCCACCCATGCCTAAGCGTGGCTCTCCCATAGTAATTTATGACCCATGATATAAAATCGTTAGGTAGGTCTTAATATGTTAGAAGAGAGTTAGGGGTGTCTGATGGAAATTTAAAAGTCAGCTGTATTAGACTAAAGTAGGATAAAGTACTCATATAGCTGAACTTATTACAGTCATTTTATAAATCTAAAATTAATCCCTAATATCCTAAGTAACTCCTCTGTTAAATGATATTTAATGGACCCTTTTTTAGTACTGACGTCTTTATTCTCATTATATTAAAGGTAGACTTGGACACGTTAAATAAATAATTTAAGAGAGTCAGAATTTATAATAATACTTGCACTGTAGACCCAACCTCTCGCAATAGAGTCAAAGTTATTGTCTTCAAGAGCGTGCAAATATTTTAAAAATAAATAAAATTAGCTTTACGTTTTTAAACACACTAGTGATCACCCAGGGGTTAAAATTCAACTATAATTAATATTTTTTAGCTTTCTGTTCTTTTCTTCCATATAAACTTTAACTGTGTAAAATTGTTATACTCCTCAGTTCGTATAATTTTCGTAAAAAGAGATGTAAAGTTTTACTCTTCACACATTAATATTTAGAAATATAGCACACAAAAACATGGTGGGTATAATTCTTACGTTTTGCAAATGCACATGCGCATTTAAGGTGGTGACCTCTTGGATTCTGCTTTTGCTTTCCATCAGGTAGAGTAGAGTCATTTTGGTAGCTTAAACAATATATATTAAAAAAACATGGTGCGTTTTTAACCAGCAATTTGGGTTACTTTTTTTAATGGAATCGATTACAGCCGCCCATGGACATCTGTAACACCAGAGGCGTCACAAATGCGTTGCCGGCTTTTGGGGGAAGGGGTGGAGGATGGGGATGGGGGGAGGGGTTGGAGTACATATGGTATGGCCCTCCAGTACCCACACTCACTCGGTGAAATACGGCGCAAGCGCTGTTTCACATCGGTTTTCTGTGAAGCCGTGGTATCCGGTCGAGATTTCGAGACTTTAGGCCTAAGTGCCAGTCCATTTATGCCGAAGCGTTTCTCTCCCAGGGTAAACTTTTAATTAATACATCATATTTAATATGATAAAAAAGTAGTACGATACCACTTTACTCTAGAAAGGTGTGTAAATAAGTTATAAAATGACTCCACAGAAATTTATGGCAAGAAAATATGCAAACAGAGTACCGTAGGACAATTTTCCGGATCAAATAAACTTCGTTCTTTGTAAAGCTGGCGCGTACAGTGCAAGCAATAAGAGCAACGTACGTAAACAAAGTAAGCAAGGAATAAACAAAGTTGTGTTTTATTTTCACTTCTGTGTATGAACGCCGCTTTGAATGGTCTATGAATGTTTCTCGTTCATCGGATGAAAAAATACATCAGTGGTTTACTTTGCTTGCAACAAACGACAAAATATCGATGTAAATTGACTCAGGTTTATTGTATCCATCTATAAATTTACAAACAATCTATATCTGCATGTAAGAAAGCTGTTTCGAATTCAATTCGGTCTATTTATTAAGGGCTTATACAGCAAAAATGTTAATCCACTATTTTATCGTGCTCATTTTTTTAATTCCGCGTACTCTAAGTAAAGTATTGAATCAACCAAACTGAAAAAACAAATGCTACAGGATATACTCTGGGTTATATATAATGTAATTTGCTTTTGAGTCTTTTAAATAGATATTTTTCATTTATAAACTGCTTAAAAGTGGTATACTTTCACTTTTAATTCTTTCTTTCGGATATCGATATACCTTTTCGACGAAGGGGTAGGCAGAGGCATATTAAACGCCAATCTTTCGACAGTGTTTTAGTCCCACGTAATATAAGTGGCGAGGCTATTGCCAGTCACTCGAACAGCAGAAGCACCTCTTGTAGATAAGATTGACTTGGTCCCTAAGTTCTTAGTGGAAACCCGATAAATCGATTCATACAATTAAATTTAAAAAGAAAAAAGGACAACTCTTAATCGTGAAACATCAATTATTTAAGAATATAGTATACTACATAGAGTATGTTGACATAACTGAGCTTACACCCTGTAAGCATAGCTAAGTCGATCATACTTTATTGAGAGTGACTTATTTTATTTGAGTATTATTGATAAAAACACATAAACAACCAAAAGAACATGGTGTCATAATTACTAAAACGTATGTCAATAATAAGGTAATACTTCCATTAGAAGTCTAGAACTTAGGCTTTGAAATATTAATATATAGTAACTTATACATATACTAGTTAAATGGGTTAGGTTTTGTTGTAGTTCTATTTACTTATCTCATTAAAGCTACGTCGCTATAGTTTCAACTTATTCCGAACTCGTGTGAACAGAAATGACATTTGAAATGCGTACGTGACATGTTGGTTATAATGTGAGGTTATTGTGGAGTTGGTATTCAAATATATACGTATGACTTTACTCTGTGATGCTAAATTATAACGCTAGTTTGGAGACAAATATTTGGATAGTTTAAGAGTTGCGTTGTAAAGACAAACCTTTCGTATTTGTCGTACACCTTACTAAACTTACTTATCTACTAAAATAACACAGTCATCACAGAATAGTATGTATACGTACTTCAAATAAACAACTATTATATTATTCTTTCAACGTAAGTGCTTTTACAAAAGCGTGAAACTCTGTGCAGTGATTTACATGAGTGCTTTTAGGATTAGTAGAGTTTTCTCTCCGTGGAAAAACTGATATTCAAGTAAAATCGACTGAAGTAGTAGCCGAGCCCGATTAGTATTTGGGATAGTAAAGGCTAGGAAGACGATAATGAAACCATTTCACAAATAATTTTTTGTTTGTGAAATGGTTTCATCATCATATTTCAATCTTACCCATAAGATATCCAAATTAAAATGAATTGGAATAACAAAGGTGAAAAAAAGTTTTGTCTTCCTAACGCCATCTTTGTCCTCAGATTATGGCTACCTAACAGTACGGATCCAGAATATATACGATAATTATATTCATCACCGGCCCATAAAGTTATCGGCAATTGGCGCTTATCAAAATCTTCAAAGTACTTTAAACAGAATAAGTGAGTCCCAAAAGTGCCATTTGAATGAATCAATTCAGAATTTGAACTTAAAGTTGTAAAATATACGAAGTCTGTTGCAAAGATAATGATTTGTGTTAAAGTAGTTACTTTCTGATTTCTCTTATATGACGAAATTAAAAATTCTGGAAATTACTATTAGATTTTTTTGAGCAATTCCATCACGAAGATGATTATGATATTAATAATTCATTAAAGCCCCATGATGCAACTTAAATTGTTAATATTGGATATCAATCTATCCATCTATCTTGAGATTTTCACATATAATTTAATATAAGGAGTACAAGACATTATCTCTGATAATAATGAAAAAGAAGATAGTAGAATATTCATTTACTTTCAAAACGTTTCGCTCCTACAACTTGCATATAAGTTTCACTCGACTGTAACTTCGGTATACATAATAACATATGCCTATCATAACGAAATAAATATTTGCTATTATGCCCTTTACGGAGACAATATTACGCTGTCATTCACACATTGCTGCCAAATATCAGACATACTCCACACCTACTATCTCCGGAGTAGCAGTTAATTAAACGGTGTCACAGCATTCAAGGCACTTAAGCCGGAATGAGCAAAAGG
Source organism: Hyphantria cunea (assembly GCA_003709505.1). Lineage (NCBI taxonomy): Eukaryota > Metazoa > Arthropoda > Insecta > Lepidoptera > Erebidae > Hyphantria > Hyphantria cunea. The sequence continues at coordinate 242,646 of PKRV01001119.1, forward strand.
CGGTGCTGGTTGACAACCAGACAAGACGCAATTAGATCGTTGGTAGTTATATGTGAAATTTTCTTCAATCTCAGCCTTGGGATGCGAGTTTCGGGTAATAATTTTGCATGTGAAAATTTTTAATGCATTTATTTTGTAGTGCTGTCTCTGAATATAATTTTGTAAATGTATTAATGATAAGAATGGTTCCTTGAAGCTATGATATGTTGATATATATATCATTTTTATTTAGTAAAATAATGTTCGGTGGGTATTTTTTTTTAACAGACCAGCAATGTTTTAGTGAAGGAGCCGTTAATGGATATTTTAAAAAAAAAAACAATTCAACAGAGACTGGGTTTGATTTATGAGTGCAAAGCAAAAAGAAGTAAAATGCAAGATGCCTTTTTTCGGTTTTGTTTGTACAGCCCTCGTTTGTTTAACTAGTGCAAATGTAATATTATATACCATTGAAACTGTATAGTAAATGATTATAAAAATTGCCTCAGCATGAATTGTGCGACTCGACCGGAGTAATATCACGGCCTCACAGAAAACCGATGCGGTACAGCGCCTACACTGTGTTTCACCGAGTGAGTGAGGATACCATACAATTCCCCATCCGTCAAATGCCGGTAACGCACTTGTAACGCCTTTCGTGTTGCGGGTATCTATGGGCGGTGATAATCGCTTACCATCAGGCGATACGTCTGGTCGTTTGCTCCCTATTCAATAAAAAGAAATAAAAATACTTAAACACATAAATTAAGCCCATTTAAATCCTAAGACAAGGAATGACTTTTTCTGCAATATCCTAAAGGCTCTATCTGGGCGACAAATAACACAAATATACAGACACTTACTCCTCCTATTTTAATTTGACAAATCCAAGTATAGAATAAAATTTGATTCAAGTTATTCTTATTAACTTTTATTATTAGAACAACTCTTTATACCATATGTGTATCTTATTTATTATTTGTAAATCATAAACCATAAACTCATTTCAAAGCAAATAAAAAACTCCAGATATTCCATATTCCGCTCAGCCATTGAGATTCCAAAGTATGTCTGCGGTCGATGTCTTAACGTCACCCACAAGATTTCATTAAGATTCACTGAGCAATACGCACTTCATTATTGAATCATTTTGAGACTTCTTTGTCTGGCAAGCATTAGGCTCAAAACGAGATGTTCTTAATTAAAGTTTTGTGATCTTTTTACAGTGGGAGAGCCACGCTTCGGCATGCATGGGCTGGCTCGACCGGAGTGATACCACGGCCTCACAGAAAACCGGTGTGAAACCGCGCCTGCGCTGTGTTTCACCGATCGAATGAGGATACCGGAGGCCCATACCCCAATCTTACCCCCCCTATCTCCCCCCCNACTTGTGACACCTCTGGTTTTACGGGTGTCTATGGGCGGCGGTAATCGCTTACCATCAAGCGATACATCTGTTCGTTTGCCCCTTATACCATAAAAAAAGGTATTTTCAAAGGATTATAGAAACTTCAAATCTTCAAATCTTTGAAAATGCCGAAACTGGGGTACTATTCTAAAATGTATTGCAACAAGTTCCATCAAATACCAACAATCGAGCGTATAAATGATATTATCTACGACTAATTACTACCTGCCTACAGACTAACTGCCTCAGTAGCGCAGTGGTAGCGTACGCGATTGCTGTCCATGAGATCTCGGGTTCGAATCCTGGGTCGGACCAAATATCTGATGATCTGCAAATAGTTGTTTCGGAGTTTGGGTGTTTTCTATGTATAATATGTATGTATTTTCAAAAAAAAAGTATGTATATGTAATAACATCAGTTGTCTTGTGCCCATAGTACAAGCTCTGCTTAGTTTGGGACTAGGTGGCGTTGTGTGTTGAAATGTCCGAAAATATTTTTTTTTAATACTCAATCCACAATCATTTGTCCGGGGATAGAAGTGAACTCACGACCTCCAGCTTAAAAATCTAGAGCAGTAACTTTAAAACTAAAAAACTTTCAAAACCCATGTAGCTTCAATAATAATACTATTTTTAATTGATTTGGCGATAGGCGCGGGTGGTTTCGAATAGAATTTTCTAGCCCTTTAGCAAAATTTGGACTTTTATGGTTCCCTTCAACGAATAAAACACAATAAATAAAATAAATGAATAAATAATTTCGGACATTATAACACACAACGCCATCTAGACCCAAACTAAGCAGAGCTTGTACTATGGGTACTAAACAACTGATATGACTGTAAATACATACATATTATACATAGAAAACACCCAAACTCCCAAACAAATTTTTGCAGATCATACAAATATTTGGCATGACACAGGAATCGAACCCGAGACTTTTAGCACAGCAGTTGCATACGCTACTATTGCGCCACCGAGGCAGTCAATAGACTTGTGACATTAGTCAAACGATAGAATTAGGCGTTTTTCAATCAAAACGGGTATGTATTTCATTCTATCTTTTATCTTTTTTTTTCTTTTTTTTTATTAAAGAAGACAACTCCCGCATTAGGTATAATAATATACATTCCTGTGTCTCGTGTCATTCTATATACTTACTTTGGATATAAGAAGGCATTTACCACACACCTCTTTCATTGATTGGTCTCCCCAGTAATCCCAAACATATTTAAAGTGTCTCTGTTTCTTAAAAAACATATTATAAAAAACTGGTTTAAATTATCAAGATCTAGTAGTTTCAATAGATACAAATTTTGTACTTTAAATACACTTTTTACTGAAGTCAGGCAGTTTTCGATATCATATTTAGTAATTATGAGTCCATATCACATATTTATAACATAAAATATATATTTTCATAAAAGCTGTGCGTGTTTTACCTTAAATTGTGATTCTATTAGGCATAAATACGGTCACATAACAAAGTCCACTTTCCATAGGCAAATGCCTAAATCCGGCTACCTTGCACACCGTGCAGTATTGCGATGATTGTATGTATAAAAAATACGAGTGTATCAATGATGTTATTTATACATACTAGATTAAAGAGATTTTGTAAACGTATATGATAAAAGCTAAATTTTTTTTTAAATTTCGATCATAAATATTTCGGGCATTATATAAAAAACCAACGCCATCTAGTCCCAAACCAAGCAAAGTTCTTCCATGGGTACTAGAAAACTGATATAAATACATATATACTTTTTTTGTAAACAATTACATATTTTTATATAAAATCTTTTGTGTGTCAAGTGTAGCAATCATCATCACTCTATCATCAACAACCCATAATGTCCCACTGCTGGGCTCGGGTCTCCTCTCAGGAGAGGGTTAAGGCCATACATCCCCACGCTGGCCAAGTGCGGGTTGGGGACTGGCAAGAATACGTTGTGGCTACGTAAATCTTGCCGTTGGATGTTTTTAAGCCGCCCGAAGGCCTCCAACTAAGCTTCACGACTGTTATCGTATGATAACAACCGGGACCGACTGCTTAACGTAACCTCCGAATCACGGAGACGCTCATGGTAACATGCCACTAGCGGTCACTCATCTAGGTACTGACCGCGCCATCGTTGCTTACCCTCGGTGATTGTTTCTAATCACCGAGTGCAACTGGGCTATGAGCGCCTACTGGGCTATGAGCGCCTCTATCATATTTTTATTAAATAATAATAGTAACATTTATTCCACGAAAACAAAAATGTACAATCTGTTCAATTTAAAACTAGTTTAAGTTATATCGAACATGAGATAGCATCCGTTGCCAAACTATACTACTATATAAATCCTAGATGACCTTGCAAATATTTTTGCCATATACATAAAAAAAATAAGAATTCATACTATGATTCTAAGTTAGTTTGTAGATCTGGTATCGGGTACAAATAATCTATTTAATTTAACACAACGAACATACAGGCTTGCACATTAATCTTGAATAAGCTAACGTTTTTTTATTCTTTTACTAGTAATTTCAACACCTACTATAACATTAAATAAAGTTATAAGCAATGCAATGAGAATATCATAATTCAAAGTAATGAGAATAGCAATTAGGAGCCAGAACTTATGCCGCCGGTGCATAGCAAAAACAAACACTACATTTAGTATTTAAAACTGCGCTAATTAATTACTTCCCACTTATTCTTTTTAACGAGCTGGTGCGTTTATATGCGTAAGGCAATTTTATAAATATATTATTTAATAACTTCTCTGTAATGCTGCAGAATCATTGCTCAACGATAACGAAATAAATAATTTAAAATAGTTTAATGTAAGGGAGTGCGAGAGAAATACGACATAAAGCATTTCGTATCAAATGACAAAAGAAAGCCAGATGGATCGCACAGAACACAAAAGTGAAGCTACCTAAGCAAACACAAATCGAAAAGCAAATACGACCTCGCGGCCGTGTGTGACAGACCGCCATACTGTTTCACGTCATGAGTGACTTTTAGTTTTAAGTTCAAAAGGCTGTCTTGTGTTTTTAAGCATTGTGAAAGTAGTTCCCAAAAGAAAAAAAAGAAGACGGAATATCCTTTCACAATTAAATATAGATTACTTATTAGCTTTTATTATTTATTTATCCGGTGATTATTAAATGATATTGTTGGAACACAAATCCTCAACCGTAGTTCGCCTGCGATATCAGTTTTTGTTGATTTTTTCTCTTTTTTGGCATTAGAGAGCCTCTATTCTGTATTTTAGAACTCAGTTTCAATGCTCACCTGAAAGTATTCTTGGGTGATACAATTATTGCTGATAATTATTACAACAACAATTTGTGGATGATTCTACAAATTGTTGTCTCAGTCTTAAGGTGTTTTATGTCTTTAACTCGTGCTTCGCATCATACACAAATCAATATTACATAATGATCGATATTTCAATCGATTAGATCTCATGTATTCAAGTAAATAGTAAAATATAATAACGACCCAAACTCGTACTGCAGGTATTTTCGGTATAACTGTAGAATATTAAAAAATGATCATTTGTAACTAGCAGTAATTAAATAATAAAGCTGATCACTTTGCAATCATTAAGTAATTTTAAAATTATAGGATAGTTACGCGATGAATGAATTTCTATTATTCGGCAATATTATAAAAAAAAACAGAGCAAAGTGAACGTCGATTTTATAATTATAATCTATGTATTATATTATTTTTATAGCTTTTAATTTAATGATATTTTTTTAATATTGAAATTCCCATTTTTCCAATTTTAAGATTAACAAAAAACAGGATCTTTTTCAGGTTCTGGTATCACACACACACATATGCACGTGTCTCTACAGTGTCGCTGCTAGTTGTCACGCACACTTAAGTTATAATCGGTGTCATTTTATTTGTTAGGTACGTTCCATCTAGCTTTCTTTTGTAATTTGTTGCATTTCGTATACTCACACAGAACTGACAGTCAATAGTATTTTAGCTCATTATTAAAGCAAAATGGTTAATGGCTTAAGAATTACACTTCAGTGTGACATGGGGCCCCTAAATACAGGTCACGCATCGATCAAACGCTGTATACGTGTATGTAGTTCCGACCTTTATTATGGGCTTTCATTTAAGTCCACTTAGTCCCCATTTTGGGTTCTCATCAATGCAATTATATAATGTTGTTCGTCCTATTGTGTATAAATAGGTAGGTGTGGATTTCATTCGAATATTGCTTTAATGGTCTTTTGGACTTCGATATCGAGTTTTATGAATATAAATGACAGTAATTGTGCCAGTGAATCATTTATTAGCATATGTAGTTTGTGCCCGCCGGTTCGCTCGCGTGTAAAATCGATACAATGGTTTAGCCGTAAAAGTGTAACAGACAAAGTTACTTTCGAGACAGACAGAGTACTAATTATTATAAAGAGATAATCTTTATTAGCTTTTCTTATGGAATAGGGGGAGTAAACGAGCAGATGTATCGCCTGATGGTAAGCGATTACCGCCGCCCATGGACACCCGTAACACTAGAGGCGTCACAAGGGCGTTACCGGCCTTGGTGGATTGGGAGGAGATTAGGGGAAAGGTTACATTGCGGGCCTCCGGTATCCTCACTCACTCGGTGAAACACAGCGCAGGCGCTGTTTCACACCGGTTTTCTGTGAGGACATGGTATCACTCCGGTCAAGCCGGCTCATGCATGCCGAAGCGTGGCTCTCCACGGTAAACTTTAATTTTTATGGTGTATTTCTAGATACATACTTTTTTAATATAATATTGGCCAACCAAAGTGACTCTGGTATGCCTAATGGAAAGCATGAGCAGGATCCCAGAGTGGTGGTCATCACCCTCATTACGCATGTGTAGAATGAAGTTTTGTGACCCACACTATAGCGGCATAGTTAGATGCTTTTTCATGCCTAGCTCAAAGGAACCGGGATCACAGTGACTACATGTGCTAGTAGTGAGTTCCAGTTTTGACTGCTCGGCACAGAAAGGAGGAACTGGACCGTTTAACTTAAGAGTGTATTTTTACCACTCTGAAACGGTGACCTCCAAGACCAACACGTGTTGACCTATAAAAGAAAAGAAAAGGAGGGACCAATTGGAGTTCTTCAGAATATTCCCCTTAGTAAAAGCGATATAGGACTCTCGTAGAGGCGACTCCGGTTTGCAACTGCAGAAGCTTAAGTCAATAGCTTCGAAACTATCGATATGCAATATACAACTATATATTGCATTTTCGACAGTCTCGAAGCTATTGAACGTACTCACGCGGGTTACACCGTACTCACGATGTCAAGCTGTCTTGAAATGGCAGTTAAGTGTTTTGAAAAGCGGGAAGGGTCTTCCCCTTCCTACTTCCTATTACCGGAGACTTTAGGGCAGAAAACGCAAATACCTATGTTTTCTTAGCGCTGAATCCGACCACTCAAGTTTGTGAAGTTACAGGGTCTATTAAATAAATTTTGAATATTATTTTACCAATAAAAAGCCTATTTGTGACTGTCATGAGTAATATATTATTAAGCCAGAAAATAATTACCGTGATATCTAACATACATATGTAAATGTTGCAAAAGTTAGTTTTAATTGTAGTGAAAAAATTTAGGGGAAAAGGTACACATTAGAAAAAAGGAAATTGTTTAATCAGATTGATTTGAGATTGTATAGCTTAGAAATGTCAGTATCACTTGACATACACCTTTTTTTTGAGCAGAAATCCCCTGGAGGCCACCACCTGGTGGTCGCACCCGAACCGACTAAGACCGCTCGTTTACAAAATTATACTGAAAGTATACCCCGTGTGGCGTGGGCCTTTACAATCATACACGAAAAGGACACAAATAACATTCAGGCTTAGGCCAGCAATTTTTGGATCACACAAAGTGTTGCCATATGTGAGATTTGAACCCACAATACTTGACACAGTAGGAAGCGGCTCGGTGTAGCGGTCGCTTCAACCAGCAGGTCATATATGCAGTCAAATAGTTGTATTTTATTACTTAACCTACTTTAAGGAGATTTATCACTTTGTGGAAGGCCATTGTATTTCACACTATTAATCATTAAAATGACAAACATATAGTCTATTCTAATTATAAATCAACTTCTAAAACCCCTTCCTCGAACCATACAAAGGATTAGCTAAAGACGAACTGGGTCAATTCGACACCCCTCAATAATATCTAGTTGGCAATTTATACGGAATAGTGTTACTAAAGGTTCTACATCTGAGCCCGGTCTCCCTTTGAACGAGAACATGTTACTGATAAGTAATTGGATTTTTATTGCTTATTTATTCAAAAGTCTCAATTTATTTATTAATTGACATTTATCACTCTTTTTTTTTCTTTTAAATACAATTCCCGCATTAGGAATATACATCCTGTGTCACTGGGGACTTTACAAACATACGTGTAACGAACACAAAGAAAATCTAGACTCACAAGTACAACTTGTGGATTACCTAAAGTGTTGTCCCATAGGGGATTTGACCCTACGAAATTTGGCGCAGTAGAAAGAGGCGTGGCGACCGCTTGAACCACTAAGTCACCGTGCAGTCAAACTAAATATTTGTTCTTGTTCAAATCCCGCTTAGAACAGATCTTTATACAATGAACACAACCATTCATTCTGTGTATGGGTGTAATTTATCTATAACATGTATGATAACATATTTTATATATATACATATGTTTGTCGAGTCTTGTTAACATAGTACAGACTTTATAGACTAAGCAGTGGCCTGCTAAGACCCATCAATTTCCGACACGGACCCTTCGCGTCGAAAATTGATGGGTCATGTGAATCACCGGGGATCTTTTTAGAAAGATACAGGGACATAAAACAATAACATTAAGCACTATGCCGTAACTTGAAAGCTATCCAACTAAGAACAGGTAAAGGGGAGGAGGTAGTAAGAACCCTGATTTTTGTACGGAGTTGGAATAATGGATTAGAAGGAATTGAAATTGTATGGAACCGATGCAGTACAAAATACTAAAATTAAAATAATATAAGCCTAACAAAGATGTCTATGTTTCTAACCTCAAAAGTCGTATAATTGGCAAAACAGCATATTATTAATTGATTGGATCTAATAACAAGAGTTACTGTCATTCAAAAATATTCAGAAGTAATCAATTTATAAAAGAAAAAAAACAAAACGTATAAAGCATTACTCCTCAAGCAGGCGTGTAGAGAAAAAACAAACTTCTGACATTTTTATCGTTGGCAACACCACACGTACTCCTAAGGACGCATAAACAAAACTAAATTTAAGATATCGAGTGCGTTTAAATAATTGATGTAACTGCGTGAATAAGAGTGAGGTCACAGCAATGTAGAAATAGCGAATTGAAAAAACCGTTTAACTTTAATGGCGCAATCCATTTCCGACTTGATTTATATAACTAGACATACATTGCCGATATTGTATGCATACTTGCATTAATCCACGATAAAGAGCAGCCATGGCCCACATGCGCTCATATCCCAGTTGCACTCGGTGATTGGAAGCAGTCGCCGAGGGTAAGCAACGACGGCGCGGTCAGTACCTGAATGGGTGTGGCATGTTATGTATTAGCGTCTCTGTGATTCGGAGGTCACTTTAAGCAGTCGGTCCCGGTTGTTGTCATAGGATTTTCGGACGGCTTAAAACATCCAACGGTAAGGTTACGTAGCCACAAAGTTGTCTTGCCAGTCCGCAACCCGCACTTGGCCAGCGTGGTGACGTATGGCCTTAACCCTCTCCTGAGAGGAGACCCGAGCCCGGCAGTGGGGCATTATGGGTTGTTGATGAAAAAGCAGTCATTTATCAGTAACTTATGTACTTCAAACAAACAAATAAATTCATACAGATAAAACTTAAAAATAACATGACAAATAACAAATAATATTAATAAATATTTTGTCTTATTAAATAGGTAGCAGAAAAAATACTTACCACTTTATCCTCACGATGTCTAGATAGCCCTTCGGGCATTATCCCTTCTAGTTATAAAACATTTAGCCTTATTAAGCCCTAACTTTTGATTATCGCAGGATTTTATTGCAGTTACAAGTATATACATAGACCTCGGATACAAATTAATTTTGGTCAGAGCTTGGACAACGTACGTTATCACATGTATCCTTTATTTATTGCTTTTATTATTAAGTGAAAACTTTAGCCGTGTTGAGCACTTTTTGGTGAGAGAAAAATTTATGAGTTCGAGTCATTGACATGCTGCCATAAAATTTTAGAAGTGAAAACTTCTTTGGCCGCGTTTAGCACTCACTAGTAGGGAAAAATCTTATGGATTCGCGTCACCGCCATGCTCATGTTTGAAGTTCATAAATTTAATTCAAACATGAATTATAAGTTTGCACTTCGACAGTCCTTACGAGTTCCATTTGTTTTTTATTTCATTCATTTTTAATTTTAATTTAGCAATATGAAATTTTTCATATTAATTTTACAAATAATATTCTAAGTTATGAGTATGCACTTCTGTCGGCAGTCCTGATGACTGCCATTTTTGTTTTGTTCATACTCATGTACATAATATGATTTACTTTACATAGTTACAATTATACCTTAGTCAATCTTACAGGAGTACAAATTGAATAAAAGAAACGTCTTTATATCACTGAAGGACCTACGCCATCAAATTTATGAAAAAAAAATAGTTTTAACCAGTGCCTGTGCAAAATAAATAGTAGCCTGTGTCCTTTCTCAAGAATCAATGCCGCATTTCTTTCTTTTTTCTTTTTTATGGAATCGCGGACAAACGAGCAGACGTATCGCTCGATGGTAAGCGATTACCTTCGCCCATGGACATCTGCTACACCAGAGGCGTCACAAGTGCATTATCAGCCTTTGGGGGATGGGGGGAGGATAGGTATGGGGGAGGGGTTAGGGTATGGGCCTCCGGTATCCACACTCACTCAGTGAAACACAGCGCAACTACTGTTTCACACCGGTTTTCTGTAAGGCCGTGGTATCACTCCGGTCGAGCCGGCCCATTCATGCCGAAACGTGGCTCTCTTACGGTAGACTCCCAACATTTAAACAGGTGCAGCGACATAGCCGTGAAAGCTTAGTAGACAGACAGAGTTACTTTGAATTAATATTAGTTTTGTCATATATAATATCAGTTTGGTCCCAAATATTTGCAAAATGTCATAAATGTTTTCATAATCAATCTAGTCACGTAATGTTCATTTCAAAAATCTCATATATTTTTAACCATATTTGTTAAAAAGACAATTAATTATCAACGCATTAGGAATATACCTACATCCACGTGTGTCATGGACAGGAAGCAAAGTACACCCAGACTTAGGACAACAACAACTATGTTATGTGTGAGGTTTTAATCCACAACAAACAGCGCAGTAGAAAACTTCATGGCGACCACTTAAACCACTAGTCCAACCATTATAAACAAAGAAAGAAAGAAATAAGAAATATATTTATTGTGACAGAGAATACCCATTAAAGACGTAGTATCGTAATTTGATGATGATGAAAAAAATAAGAGGGTAGTCAGTGTGTCAACATCNATTCGTTTCTTTTAAATACGCATAACTATGTCCTTACATTTTGCACTATCCTCTGTTCACTCAGGGTTTGCTGGCAGAAAACTCAATGTTGAGTTAAGCACGCCTTTTGTACATGACACTTCCTTGTATTTTGTTCATACTTGTATTTTCAATGTGTACAATAAAGAATAAATGAAAATGAAATGTATATAGTAATTATTATCAAAATCATTTTAAACTTTATTTTATATTTTAATAAATTTTGCCTGTGACCAAAACTGCGTGTATGTCAGTTTTCGCGCTAAAGAAACTAGCCTTTATCCTTCTTCATAAATCAAAGTATCTCTACGCTAAATTTCATTGAAATCGGGGGAGTGTTCAGCCGTGAAAACATTACAGACAGGCAGACAGAAACACTTTCGAATTCGTAATATTAGTATAGATCGGTCATAATCATCCTTTATTCCATTTCTTTCCATAATAATCTATTTAAATCAAACCCTTAGGCTTACAAATTTTTGGAATCAGTAATTCTGTAAAAGAAAAAATTTTTATTTAGACGAAAAATTGACAAATGCGGGATCTTTGGTTCTGTTTTCACAATCGGAATATGATTCCGCTACACGCCCGCCTAAACACAAAGCCATGTCTTAAATATTTATTTCCCAAACGTGCGTGTCCGTACTTATTTCTCTTTATTTATGTAGTCCACAGTATTTAATATTGCTGTTATGCCCCAAAAATATTTGTATTTCTTCGTGTGAAACTTTTTTACTTATGAATTCTAAGCAATCTAATTGAGTGTATTGTAAAGAATGGTTGGCTTCTTTGAATCCAGAAGAAAGGTTACGTCTCAGTACTAAGCCGTATATTTAGTTTGTAAGTATATTAAAAATTATAGGTTCTTTCTTTGCGTAGTAACCTTGTAATGTTAAAAAAATATTACGAAATAAATATCTAGTCTATTTTCTTTCAAAATATTTTTTTTAAACTTTTATGAGTGCGTTTATTCTAAGCAATAGTTGCTGAGATTGTAGCTATGCTCTACCGCATGTCACTGGGCCACAATCTGGATCCAAAATTGGTCAAAACTGTTAATAAAAGCGTATACTAAATCCTTTTAAAATTTTTAACTCAGTCGGTGCAGGCTTTTTGAGTTTTGGAAATATATAAAACCAACTCCTTGATATATAAAATGTACTTAAATACATAAATTGTATTACATCTATAATTTATAAAATATTTTTTTATAAAACGAAGAACTCTTTCGAATTGTCATCATTATTGAAGAACTTGACACTCTTTACGACCTATGGAAATCTGAGCTGAAATATTCACACCCATTATCCAGTTACATAATCGTTTCTGTCTTTGTACAACTATTTTATACATCGTGAAAATTTACTGAAAGCTTTTTAGTGACATAACGCTGTTTATTATGGTTGGTTAAATTATCTGTTGAAAATTACTTTGAACTAAATAATTTCAGCCATCGGTTCCAATAGTCATCTGAACGTCTTTGAGACCATTTACCGGTGTTGGATCCCTAAAAAACTCCGACAATAGTCTTTCTACAGAACTACGATACCAACTCGTATTAATTTGGGTTGTGAAGGTCTGATGGAGGTCGTTTCGTAAAAATCTAAGTTGAGCCATATTGTAGTAGACTTAAAATCAATCCCAACCTAGTTATGGAAATAGTTTGGAGTAAAAAAACTGTCATCATCATCATCATCAGCCTATCGCAGTCCACAGCCGGACATAGGCCTCTCCAATTTCACGCCACTTAGTTCGATCGTCGGCTTCTCGCATCCAGCTCCTGCCAGTCATCTTACGTAGATCATCACTCCACCGGGCCTGTTTGCGAAGCTGCGGTCTCCACTCAAGAACTCGTTTACCCCGTCGGGGTTATCAGTTCTGCGGCTAATATGGCCAGCCCACTGCTACGGCAGTCCACTAATCCTGTGGGCTATGTCGATGACTTTGGTTCTCTGCCGGACCACCTCATTTCTGATGCGATCCATCAGAGAAAAACTGTAAGTGGTTCATTGTAAAATCCTCTTATGAAATATAACGTTTTTAAGAATAAAAAGTACTTGCAAAAAGCATAACCAAAAATCAATGATTGTTATTCAGGACCGTCTTTAACCCTAAAGATTTTCAGCATAATATAACAACGTGATATTTATTTATTCAGTCAATCGTTAAATCTCTTTGCAAATATTTAAATAATGGCATCGAATATATAAATTCTCAAATTTTTTTTGTATTATGAATCAATTTGTATGATTTATTTGCAAAAGTGGACAGCCTCTCTTGGGTTTGTACATTTTTGTCCTCGTTCTAAGGGCCCTTGTCCTCAGTCATTAATTTTTGGAAATGCCGTTCTTAAATTATTTAGAAATTGTTTACATAACAAATATTCCCGAACAATGCTTACGTTATGTTTTTACTTTTTAATTTTGAAAAGGATAAGAATAATGCATAATTTTATACTAAAAAGAATATTAAGTGCTTTTATGAAATTCTTAAAATAAAACTTTAAACAGATCAGAGTGGCGTGCAATGGGAGACGTGCATGGGCAGAAGCCTATCTCTATTATTCTTTCAAAGAAAGTTAAGGAGTGGACATACCTCATGGTTGAAATGATGATGAAGGTATTAGAAGACTTGTGTGTCAGTCACTTTAGTCATTTCATGAGCATCCAAAATTTTGTGGTGCACACTGAAACTACTGCGTACAAAGTACAAACTCACAAACATTTCTACATAATATGAATTTTATTTATCCGATTTTATTAATCCAACCAGTTCTAGGTAAAGTAAGGAGGTACTGTTTTATGATGCAGGTGTCAAACCGCCGCCCATGGACACCCGCAACACCAGAGGCGTCACAAGTGCGGTGTCGGCCTTTTAAGAAGGAGTACGAGTTTCATGAAGGTTTGAAGGTCGTATTGGTACGGGTATGCCGCAGATGACAGTTCATTCCACAGTTTTGTTGTGTGAGGCAGAAAGTTCCTGGAAAAGCGCACAGTTGTGGACTGTCAACCATGTAGATTGTGGGGATGAAATTTCTTTCGCATAGGATGATGGCGGAAAGAGGCGGCAGGAATCAGTCCGGACTATTCCTCGTAGCACTCCCCCTGGTAAAATTGCACAGCGAAGCCACATCTCTACGCAGCACCAAGGAGTGTTACGTTATTATTGTTGTTTTTTTCTAAAATGTTTAATGCTTTCGTTTTAATTAAAACTCAGATGTAAACAAGTAAAAAATTATTCAAAAAGAAAACCGGACTAAATCCATATCATGTACAAAATATATAAGTTATATAAATATTTTCGTAATCATAGTTAAATAATTTTTATATTGATACCGCACTCGATGTATTTTGTAAAAAAAAATTTGAGTTAAATTTCTGGCTCCAAGAATCTTTAATTTCTTTTTTTTTTAAGTTTGATGTGCCAAGTGTCACTCTCACAAATAAGACAAATCTATTGACACCACTCACATAAAAATATGACAATCCGTTTAGGCTCTAGGCCGTGCTAAAGAAATATACATACATACATACATACACCCGAAAATCATAACCCTCCTTCTTTGCTCGTTTCTAAAAAGCAATCAAATTGCACGTTTCAGATACGGCCATCTATCTTCAAATATACTATTAACTAGAAACAACACACTAATGTTTGTCAAAGATTCACTAACCATTAAGCCATCAATTCTATGTTAACTAAATATTAGTAAATGTTTTTTCGACATAATGTTAGTTTAGTAATGCTATGTACTTATATCATTTTTGTCCTAGAAAGGGAAATTATTGTTTAAGTTCTTGTTTAGATATTTTACGTGTATTTATGCAAATGTCCCTAACACTCACGAAATTCCAAATTTGAGACAAGAAAAAATCACAGATTTTGCAGATCAAGCAACCATCGGCGCCACTGAAAATTATTTGTACAATTTAAGAAAAATTGAAACTCACGGACTTATAGTGTTAATTTGTGGATTATCCAATTTTACAATCCTTCTTCGAGTCGTGTTGCTTTGCAATGATTGGCCGTGTCAAATCTTGTTCTGGAATGATTTTTCTTTAGAGATCATTTTTTGTTTCCCCCCATTTCATGTCATACACATTTTTTATATTTGTTATCATTAATTCCATCATGACTTGATGACTCGAAGACTTAGAATTGGAGGATTTAAATACTTGACATTGGCAGAAATAGTTGATCTAGCTGGTTTTCATCCCATGAAAAGAAAAAGGTCTTTATTTGTAACAATATAGACAAATCCACAACACACAAGCAAAGAATCTGATTACTGTTTTCAATGCTAAACAGTTTACCACTATATCTCAACACTCTAGTTCAATACTTTGATAATATTTAAATAGCCTAAATTACTCGGGTTATTATAAAGAATCTATTGATACTGCAATCATTAAAACCGGTTCCGTAATTCAAGCGCTACCCTTAAACATACAAACATTAATACATCGCCAAAAATATTACCCTTCCGTTTTCTTCGTCATGGTCGTATAAACCTAATACAAGTCTATGTATACCCTTTCATGACTGATTTATCCAGAAGCATTTTAATTTACAAATAATGTATTGTTAACTTCAATTAAAATAGGCTTGCTGAGTAACGTCGAAATAAATCTAATATGCGAGTTGATGAGCCATAGCCTCATTAAAAATAATGGAACACATGCCACGGCTAAAGTTTTAATCGATTCACAATTCGTTATTCTGTTTCATACCGCATTTGCTATCAAAGTCAATTAGTACTGAATATATTTTCTTTTTTAATCGCATATTTTGCTGGGATATTATTTAATGGAGGTACTTTATTCGTATTTTGTTCTTACATTTGATATATTTTACACATGCTGGTCTCAAAGTGGACAGGGCCAGACTTATTAAAACAAATAAACAAATATTTCAGACATCTAACACACCACGCCATCTAGTCCCAAACTAAGCAGAGCTTGTATTTTGGGTACTAAACAACTGATATAAATACATATATACTTTTTTTTGTAAATACATACATGTCATACATAGAAAACACCCAAACTCTGAAACAAACATTTATAGATCATACAAACATTTGACCCGACCCGGGAATCAAACCCGAGACCTCAAGAACATCAGTCGCATACGCTACCGCTGCGCCACCGAGGCAGTCTAGTCAGTATAATAAACATATGTATATATTTCTAAATACATACATTTTTCTAATGCGTATAGATATCGGCTTGCCAAAGTGACTTAATTCTGCCTGATGGGAAGCATTAGTAGAATCCTAGATTGGTGATCACCGTATTCATTACGATTATCAGCAATGCAACATGCTGACCAGTTCTATGGCGGCCTATTGATATGTTTCTGCTTCATTGAGCCTTCAGTCTTGCATTAACCAACGAAACACGACAGCACGAATGCTGTTATTTTAGGTAAGTCTTCTATGAGAGGGTTTCACAGCCCCGGTCGAACGGACCCGTTCGTACTGAATTCAGTGTGGCTCTACTACCTTGAGTAACATATCTAAAGAAGATAAGACTGTATTTATATAATTCTTAATTTAATAAAACTGAAAAGGTGTTTTTTGGCCTTGCCTCGGAGAGCACGTTAAGCCGTCGGTCCCGGTTTTTATGAACGTCTATGGCAATCGTTATTGGAAAGCCAATACCCTCAAATATACTGACAACTAGTTCGACCTTCGAATTCAGTTCACCCTCAGAGTTACGGAGGACCGATGCCCGTGGCTCCGTGTAAAAACTGATATTCATGTAAAACCGGTTAAACTAGACCCCAAATCTTGGAAATAATAAAGGCTAGGAAGATGATAATAAAATCTAAAAAAAACTAACTAATGAATCGAGTTTCATCCTTTGCTTTATTATGCCTTTGGTTGTGATTTACTAACAAAAAACTAACTACAAATCTCAGAAAAACTCTATTTCTAAGATTTATAGTTGATATTTTTGATAATATTTATTTATTATAACATCAAAAGTTTATACTTATAATTTACCGACTCTTTACAAAGTCTAACCAGGTATTTCGAAAGTTTTGTTTAATTATAAGTAAATCGAGAAAAACCTTCAATACTTCATACTTTGGTTAGGCGTGAATAAAGACCTCGTCTGAGACGCGGTAAGCCATTAGATGAGGGCAACACAGGACCGATTGTTGTGGAGTCTTGGGAAAGGCCTACGTCCAGCAATATCTGTATATTATATGGAGTAAGTATCAGAATGTGATTACAGAGAGAATACAATCTATTATTACACAATGTAAACCTGTATGCTATGTATTTGTAAATTCATAATATGGTCGTAGAGCTAGGTCTGTCTTAACATCCTGGGCATATTTGCTGATACGACGTAGAGAATAAAAAAATCTCTAGTGACACACTTGTGATACACGCAGTTTTGACTTTAAACTATTTCTGGTGTGAATTTAAAAAGCAATCTTTGAGCATCACATTATTATCAGCTCTTTCAATTATAAAAATAAATTTATTTTCATTTATTGAGTTGATTCATATCTATTCGAAGCACCATCTCAATGATGATCAGCAATGTATCAAGTATACAATACTTATCTTTTTGCGACGAGAGTTAAGAATAAAAATAAAAACTCTAAACTCAAAAGTAGTATACACTTCCAATACATTAATCTATCCTTAAAAAAACTTAGATGATTACTTATTGGAGTGTTGAAGTACCGCTGAAAGTAAAAAGCTGTTGCGATAGAGTTGTACAGGCACATAGGCATTTATGAAATATATTTATGTTAATTTTCGGTTATCGCTGTTGGTTTCCCAAACCGAAATAAAGAAATGAATCACAAACATAGTTTACAAGTCTGCTTATCAGTTGATTATTAATTACTCTTTGAGAATAAGCTATGTTCGTTTTTTGTGCTCCTGAATACAAATCCTCCGCAATAAACCAAAACAAACTCTCGTAAAAAGTTATAATAATAACAGAAAATTCACATTATCTACTACAACATATAAATATTATTAAATATGCACAGCATGTAAGTAGATTTTATGTGCCCCACCCAAAACAGTAACTATTTATTAAACAACCTTAATTATACTACTAAAATACACATAAAAATGATAAGCTATAAGGATAATGCAAATAGAGCACATTTAGTCCCAATTCGACGTAATTCCCACACGGTTTCGCGGCATTAATAGTCATAAGTGGTACTTTAAGTGTCCGCCTATCCCTTTATGAAAGGAACGGTAATAGAAAATGTTTCAATATGAAGGTATAATAATATATTTTTGGGTACATTTTGCCTCTTATACTAAATTTAATAACATGCTATATATATATGTATGTAGTAGTGATTTAAAGATATCATTTTTAGGGATCTGTACTCAAAGGGTAAACGGGACCCTATTATTAAGACTCCGCTGTCTGTTCGTCTGCCTGTCAGTGAGTCATCAGGCTGTCTCATGAACCGTTATAGTTAGACACTAGAAATTTTACAGATGATGTATTTCTGTTATCGTATAACAAATACTAAAAAAAAAAAAATATTTAAGGAAGAGAAGCTCCCTTAAATATTTATCTTCCATACATACAAAAAACATAATTGTTTGGTCGATATTAATAATGGCAACATATTTTTCATTATTTTATTTATTTATCTTCATTACGCACGTATTACAAAATACTATATAAAATGAGTGACAAAAAGGATTACTACAACAATTGGCGGTCTTAACGCTCACGGCGATCTCTTCCAGACAACTATCTTGGACATCAGATTGTTATGTATGACTTTTAGTAGCACAGACAAAACAATTATTACAATAAGAATTTTTAAAAAAAGGAAAAAAGGAGAAAAAAAATAGTAACAATACTAAAAATAAATTAATAGAGGTTTATACCTGCTCAAATACACACTTGTTCTCCATACACGTGCATTATTAAGCAAATAACAAAATAATAATAAACATATATACGCTTCAAATGTATAGATAATGTTGCGGAATCCTTTCTGCGCGAATCTGACTCGCACTTGGCTGATTTTTTTATTATTAATATACTGTATTTCTCTACGCTGTATTTAAAGTTAAGGCCGGACAAGTCTTGAGGCGCTCATAGCCCAGTTGCACTCGGTGATTAGAAACTATCACCGAGGGTAAGCAACGACGGCGTGGTCAGTACCTGGATGGGTGACCGCTGGTGGCATGTTACCATGAGCGTCTCCGTGATTCGGAGGTCACGTTAAGCAGTCTGTCCCGGTTGTTATCATACGATAACGGTCGTGAAGCTTAGTTGGAGGCCTTGGGGTGGCTTAAAACATCCAACGGTAAGATTACGTACCTACAACATCGTCTTGTCAATCCCCAACCCGCACTTAGCCAGCGTGGGAACGTATGGCTTTAACCCTCTCCTAAGAGAAGACCCGAGCCCAGCAGTGGGATATTATGAGTTGTTGATGGTTGATGAAGTTTTGGACTAGACTGGGGAGTATCATTGAGATTAGGTATCAATCGGAGCAATAAGGTATTAACATGAATTCATAGATAACCAATGCTAAGCAATTAGTTCGTTGCTTTTAATCGAGAAAGTGATTTTACGGGGTCAGACAATAACGAGGGGCTGAAGAGGCAAATTTACAACACAAACCGGTATATTCTATTTATATCTTAGATTTTGCTTAGACTATAATTTAGTCCCACTTACTAATTGGAGACTAACCTATGGCCGTGAGCTGGTTACTTTGGGAATCAGTCAGGTAAATTAGGATCGTGATGAAAATATAAATAATTAACAACTTTGAAAGTAAAAATCGGTTAACTACGAGTATTCCTCGCGGTCTATGGGGTTCTGGACAAATTATATAGTTGTTCGTTCCTAATGTTAATAGAAGTGACTACAGACTTTGATCTGCTTGAACTATTCTTTATCAATCCATCTAAATATATAACATCCTTACTTTACTACTTCTTTTCCTTTCTCATTTATTTTTCTTCTCTTTTCTGTCTTACTTTCTTTACGATAGACTCCCAGTTTTGCCATTTAATTTATAAATTGCTACATCGACGTCGATTGGCTTGTTCTTCCGATTTGCAACTTGATAAAAAAGGTGTTTTATTAACTTGATTTATGTACATGATACTTCATTTACAAATATCAACAGTCACAGCACAGTATTCGACATTTTTAATCTTTTAAGTGTGCGAGACTTAAGAACCTTAAAGAACCTTACCAGAAACGATCCTACCAGCTGTATATGTATATTTTTTACGTTACAGAAAAGATTTTACTGTAATGAATTAAAAAAATTAAGTAAATTAATAATAATCACAAAGTACTTACAGTTGGACTACATTTCACCGTAGAAAAAAGCTACGCCGTTGGTCCGTAGATGGTAAAAAAGTAACGGTAATCGTAGTAGTGTGATATTTTTACGAGTATTATGCATAGTTATGTTTTGATCTTAAGCTGGAAATGGTTAGGTTGCTTAACCGACGTCTAGACTGCAAATATAACAGAAAAGCTTTTTGGTTACGCTAACGGGTTCTTGAGAGGAGACCGCGTCTCGGCTAACGTAGTGTAGGACTACCACAGGCCAGGTGGAGTGATGGTCTGCGCAACACGGCTGGTAGGAGCTGGATGCGAGAAGCCGAGGATCGAATTAAGTGGCGTGTAATTGGAGAGGCCTATGTCCGGCTGTGGACTGCGATAGGCTGATGATGATGATGATGTACATTAACTGAATAATTTCCATATATATAAGAAAAATATATCTAATTATACTTAGTGATATACTTACATTTTTTACACCATAATACCTAAATGAGGCATAAAAAGGTACACAAAAAGCAATAATTCTTTAAAGTAATATCCTGCAAAATTTACAAAACCGACGTATGAAAGCCTTCGAGGTCTTAATTCAAACCACGTAGGTACAGTCCCGGCGACAAATCTAAATGGCATAAGCTTAGAATTAAAATTCCGTATGCGTAGGCGTGAGGCGCTTACCTATTGTCTACACAAAATATCCTTTAATTATGTCGCCTGTTCTGTTCTAAAGATATGGGTTCAAATTACAAGTTGAAGCGTTATTCTTTCTTAGAAAAATTTAGTTGCCTATTGATTACTATTTTTTTTTTACATGGTTTATGATTAAAATGCCTTCTAACATAAAATCCCTTCGAAACCGGTTACTTGAATTTATCTTTGTTTTTACGTTACTATTTTCATCATATTATTATTTGTTTTGCTTAAAATTAGCAGACTTGAAATAAATTAAAGTAAACGTATGAAGAAAGACGCGGCAAGATAGCTCTTTTATTAATAAACTGGTACAAATTACTAAAGTTACACTAAGCCTACGAAGAAAGTAACTAGTATAATTATTTAAACTTGCCTCATAGCGCGTATGTAAACGTTAAACACGTCAGTTTAACTACAGCACAATTCCGGCGTTGTATTTCTCAGTGGAACTCCAAACAAAATATATGGCAAAACATGTACTGAATTTTAATCGGCGAAAATTGCCGGTCGAGTGACGGTGACAGTTTTAGCATTAATTACAGTAAAGCTATCCTGTCCCTTTTATTTTAAATATGAGACAAAAAAATAATTTATGTAATAACACATTTGCCTGCGAATGTATTTATAACGTCAGGTTATGAGTTTGATATGTTAAGTACTTCTAAAGGAAACTTTACAGCCTCAGTGGAGTAGTGGTAGCTTATACGACTGCTGTGCTTGAGGTCTCAGGTTCGATTCAAGAGCGTTAATAACATTTGGTCCAATATTTGTAGGATCAACAAATATTTTTTAATCGGAATTTGGGTGTTTTCTATTTATAATATGCATGCATGTAAAAAAGTATATATGTATTTACATCAGTTATTTAGTATCCATAACACAAGTTCTACTTGGCTTTGGACTAAATGCACAACTCCATCCGATGTCTGAAATATAAAAAAATAGAATTTGTACAACCCTTACATATTAAATTATTTATTATTAGAAGATTATTAACAAAATAAATTAAATAATAACTATAAAAAATACAAGAAATGAAGTAATGAAAAATTTTAAAATCTTGGAATAGTAAAAAGATTATGGATAACATTCCACATCGGACGTGTTAATTAAATTATACAATCAACACATTCACAATATAGTTTAAATCAAACAATTTTGTTATATACCAAAACTGTACACACATTTCCGTATACAACTGAAAATTACGTTCAAAACAAACATATTTAGTTAAACCAGACTAAGTGGTAACAAACCGCTTATAACTGGTGTAATTGAGCTTATCTGAAGATAAGAGGTATTAACAGTCTGACAAGATCAACGAACAGAGATCTAAAGCTAATGGAAGTGACTGAATTTTCATATTCTCCAAAGATATATTTTTTTGTTTAGTTTGTTAAGTTAGGAGAATTTTCAAAATCGGGTCACTAGATCTAACGATTTCCTCCTACAACCTCACAAACTTTACCTCTTTATAATAATAATATTGGGAGAAGCACAGGGGGAAAGGGTACAAACTGGTGATGGTTAATACCGAATCAGGGCAAAAGGAGTTTAGATTGAAGCCTCCAATAATAAGCCACCGTAATGTGAGTCACTCGCTGCATTGCGTTCGCAATTGATGTGCTGACCTACCCTTGCATTCACTATTCTCATACTTTCCATCAGGCAGAGTCACTTTGACAGGCTCATAAATATCTATATATTCAAAAAAGTAACCTCAGTGTTATAGTTAAACAGTTGTGGCAGGTTGGGTTATAAAAATATTTTATTTACAAACAACATAATAATGCACAACATCACCTGCCAAATTTATAATGCTGATAGTCTTATTCGCTTACGTAGATAAGAAATAACTATTTTTGCAGAGATATCATACCAGTCATAAATTCTTACACGATACGTACAACTTTGTGATTAAAATAACAACTACATAAGGGTCATCATCATCATGATAAACTGTGGCGACTTCTATACACAGCGCAATAGAAATATACAACAGCGCCATCTACCGCACTACTTAACTACTTAAGAAACTACCAATCTCGAATCGTGTAATAGAAGTTCTCCCGTCGATTAGCATAAATACAACATCCAGACACCTTGCCTGATCGCAGGATTATCCGTTTGTGTTAGAGGGACATGTGACCCATTCCTCCACCACAGCTTTTAATAGTCCATTGGCTTGTCCTCTTAGAAAGAGGATTTTGGCCTTAGTACCACGCCGGTCAAACGGGTCATTATAGTTTAAATTCCCTTCTCTTTGCAGTTGCTATGATCTTACGTATTTGCTCCGTTATTTGACTCTTATAACACCCATGGGATAACAACTTCGAATTCTTAATACGTCACCGTCGTCAGATACTAATAGTACACAGTACTAGGCCCGAACCTTACACTATTTATGGACATCATATGTTTAGTCGTTTTACTAGAGACCAGACCGTATTACGTCTAATATTCTCCAGTCGAATTATAAGCTCTGAGGCTTTTCTGTGTCATTATTTATGTAAAAGGTTGCAACCAAAAGCGAACGTGTGAAATAGATAGAATTTCAAGCTTAAACTTTGCATGTCCGGTTACAAATTTAAAAATATTGGTTACTTGACGTCTACATATGAAAATGTAAAAAAAAATTGTACGTAGCCTATTCTTAAGTGATATGACTCAAAGAAGATTTTTATTTTTGTACTTGGAGTTTATTTTGTGTATAACAAGTGGATAAATATAGGTTATAAAAATTAAAATTTTGATAAAAACACAGAATAAAGCTATGTACGTTAACCTGTAATGTCACAAATAGTCTATGAAAGTTTAACATAGACAACTCGATAAAATAAAACAAAAAATTAAAACGAAATTTGATCAGCAGGGATCTGTCTTTAATTAAAACTTATTCAGAATTCGAATTAACTTCTCAACACAATTATAAATTAATATAGTACCTTTTTTTTCTTTATTGCATTATAATTGAGTATTATCCCTGCTTTAGTAGATTGAATACAGAAAAAACCCGTATAAAATCTTTACCGTCTGTAATACATTAAAAGAAAAAAAAAATGGTATCCCTGTTTCAACATCTATAGAACAAAATAAACGTGTAAAAAGTTAAAAAATATTACCAAAATGAAGAGTTATTTTAAATAGCTACATTATGTTACATTATCTGTCAAAATACGAAAGTGTAAACAAGTTATATAGATCAAAATGATTGAAAGTCGACCTCCAGACGATCTCCAGTGTTTATTAATAAGTAACTGTAGACAAACAACTTTATTTTCTAAATTGCAAGTTATGCAATATTTTTCACATTTAATATCAACAATTTTTTGCTAATAGTAAAAAAATACTGTAAGTACTTTACTCTTTGGCCTGCTATTACTTAAATTGTAAAATTCATTTTGTTAAACTGTCACACAATTTTATGATTTTTGGATTCTGTGTAGCTTTTGGTCCTGTGCGAATTTTCTATTAAAGATTTTGAAAGTTCGAGCAGACTATTTCGCTTAGCTTTTATTACATATGTGGATAGATAGATACATAGTAAAATCATAATAATGTAATACAATAAAAATAAACAATTAATGCTTTGCAAATATGTTTATTTAAGTACTTTTGAAATTCAAGAACTTCGTTACAGGCAGACATAAGAGACATATTTTTTTTAGCGACTAAGACCACGTTTTCGAAATCAGAGGGTAGCGGTGCAGTGGTCAGAACACGCAGTGCTAGAGCAGTGTAGCGTTCCGTTAGCGTTGTGTTCCAAGAAATTATACCTCTTAAAATAAAACTTGATGAGAGATATAACAAAAAAGACGATGATTTGAAATTGCTAGTGAAATCGATCAATGTTTGAAAATGTTTTATTAACATTATTAATAGCATCATAAATAAGTATATTAAATTATTTTTCTAAAACCGTATAAACTAAACGTTATAAACTTAGGAAAATCGTAATTAGTCATAAATACCTATAATTGATGAAATAGGGGGAAAAATAATATTTGGTTTCTATACTTGTTCACTTATAAGAGATCACAGATCACACACATACTCGTACAAATAACATCAACTAATAAATACAAATATAAACCATACAAAACGTAGTAACAAACAAATAGAATATAAAAAATATTTTCACGGGAATTAACGCGATCACTTATTTAAAGGTATTACATATCTCTGATTTGCCTTAAATTTCGACCAGGTTGCACGTGCCAAGTTCACAGGTTGACTGGCTCAGCAGCGCACGCTCTCTATCGTCGAAGCCGCGGAGTAAAAGGTTCTTCTTCTACCCGTGAAAATAATTATGTCATGAAACGCGAAAGTTTTTAAGTTAGTGTAGAATTTAAAACATTAATAATTCAATAAACCATTAAAAATAACAAATTTATAAAAGAAGAAATTTCATTAATCACAATTGATTACGATTTTGTTCCACCTTTGGCTGACATACTGGTAGACACTGTTCGTACGCCGCTCGTCGCCCGCTCCCCGCCCCGCTATGTTCGAAAATAATTTCATATAATTCTACACACTAGAACGCACCGCTGCCCGCTGTACTCTGCCTTAATATCTTACTGTTTACATCAAGTACTTAAAACTTACAAAATACTTTTATTAAGTA
Source organism: Hyphantria cunea (assembly GCA_003709505.1). Lineage (NCBI taxonomy): Eukaryota > Metazoa > Arthropoda > Insecta > Lepidoptera > Erebidae > Hyphantria > Hyphantria cunea. The sequence continues at coordinate 268,247 of PKRV01001119.1, forward strand.
AACAACATATATGTAAATATTTATGATAATAAATAGTATAAGAATAGTAACATTTTTTTATTTATCCCTTCCAGTATCGTTACATCATTGGTCAAAAGTTTATGTAAGTTGAGGGTTTGATTAAACCGTCTGAACATGCTTTCAGTAGTTTTCGCTAGAGCTTTCGTCAAAGAGGAAAATCCGTTCTTTAGTATTTTTATTTAACCAGTATATAAACAGAGGTAGATTATATATACTAATATTATTATCAAGCAGTACTCTTCAAGGAAAAACTGTATATGCTTTGATAGGAAGGAGTTATACATAGATCTGTTTATGTCTTACAGATGGAATTATGGATTGGTGAATAGTCTTTACATTCTTGTTATTTAATTACAATGTCTAAATAACTGTATTTGTTGAATGAGTTACCGAAGCAAGATTCTAAAACTGTAGCCATTGCAAAAAGTACCTGGTTGACCGAATTCGTTGTCCGGATGAGGCGGTATTTTGTTTTGGTGAATTTCCTAGAAATATTCGTCCGTTTATCGCCACCTAAGCCCGACTTCAAAGTCTTCGTGCACTCAGAGCTCAAGAGAGGGCGTTATCTATTCCTGATCTTAATCATCTAGGCTATAATTATTATTTAGTTTAAGAGAGTAAGGCTTGTTCAAAGCGCTGTGATAATTTGGAGTCCCATACGATTAGCAGTGAAGAATTGCCCATATAAAGAGTGCATGCTGCTATTGATAACTGGCTTCAACGTTTATAGGACTGTATTGTAGCCAATGGAGACTACTTTGAATAAGCTATATAGCTATATATAAACATATTTAAATGTTTTATATAAATGTATTACACTAACGCACTGTAACAGTAATAAATATTACATACAATAAAAAATGTTATTTTACTTTGTAACAATATTTATGACAAGGCTAAATATTTATACAAGAATTGCTCGTTGAAAGGTAAATATTCAATTTATTACGTGTTTATTTAATAAAGTAAACAAAATAAAACATTACTGCTAAATTATTTTTCAACTAATTTATATATATATCTTTTGTGCATATATGCACAGAAGATATATATATAAATTAGTTGAAAAATAATTGTGACTAAATTCCTCCTACGCGGCGACTATGACGATGATTCGTGAAACTATATCGCAAGTAACACTGCAGGGCTCATCTTATCTCAATATATTATTATAATAAAACAAATCTTTTAATGTAAGCTAAACTGTGCACAGGATACTGTATTCCGAAACCTTTATAAATTGATTAGTAAGGCAAGCCATTCTACAAAATAACATAGTATTCCCGCCGGCTTAGTTAAGGAATGAGCAGTGCACTCCCCAGTTCGTTGTTTATTATATAGTATAGTATAACACTTCTATAACACTTACTTTAGAACAATATGTGCACACTTTATATTGTTTTCTAATTTAATAACATGACATTCAAATTAATTTGTAACGTTCTATATTTGGATGAAAGAATTATTTAAATTTATTGTTATCATGAATCCATGCCTTTATTATAAACGCGAAAATATCTCTGTCTGTCTACCCTGATTTCACGGCCAAACCGCTGCACCGATTTAATGAAATTTGGCATGGTGGCTTTCTGCTGCGATAACCAACAAACACACGGGCGGAACACGCAAAAACTAGTGATAAAAAAATTCCTTTGTTTGCAAAAAATGTTACTCAAACTCTTAGCAATTTTTATTTAAACAAATATTAATATCACAGGAGAAATAATATATATGGAAGTTTACAATTTTAGTTCAATTTTTACTGAATTAATGAGAATCTAATGTCATATCAAATTATTTTCTTTGTAAAACAGGTAAAAGAATTTTAGAAACTATATATATATATTATATATATATATTAATTGAATCATGGATGGTTTATTATCAGACTTTTTCTAATTAAACATTATATATTCAAATCATTTTTCTCTAACATTGACGCTTATTTGCCACAGTGCTGAGTATTATCAGTTCTAACCCCACATTGGATAAAACTGGAATTTGTGATGTGATCCATAATTTGTTACTTTGAGTCTGTGTGTTCTTTGTTCCCGTCACTGGACACAAGATTTATTCATAATACGCGAGTTGTTTTACAAAAAAAACGGTCCACGTTGATAGAAATACATTTAAAACGTAAAAGTAATATTTTCATAAACAATTTCCCACTATAAGTTGAACACGCCACAAAAGCAATTCGCTATCTGAACGCGGAAGGAACTTTAATCTCGCAAAGTGTGATTGAAAAGTATAAACTAATAAAATTGGAGTCAGTACATTAAGAGAATTTGCACATAAATCTTCCACGTCACTGCAACAGCAGATCTTCGAAACAACGAGTTAAGAAAATGTTCAATGTTTAGGGGAAATGTTGGTGATAATTAAATTGCTCCAATTTGTTTCTGTGAGCAAACTTTTTAAGAAATAACAATGATATGATTATTTTACTGTGTCATATTTTTATTTTTAGCAAGTTTTATTTCATAGAATATGGGGCAAACAAGCAGGCGTATCGCCTGGTAGTAAGCGATTACCCCCGCCCATGGACACCCGCATCACCAGAGGCGTCACAAGTGCTTTGCCGAAATTTGAAGGTTGGGGAGGGTGGCGAGGGGAGGTGTTAGGCCAGGCCACCGGTATCCTCAATCACTCGGTGAAACTCAGCACACAAGCTCTGTTTCACACCGGTTTCCTATCGTACCGAAACGTGGCGCTCCCAGGGTAGATAGCTTACAACACGGTAGGGGTTAAGGAATAAAAATATTGTGGAAAGTAAAATTTGAGGTGAATTCTTATAGACTGATTTTCTGTCAAAGGTTAAATCGTCTGAGCTTTCATTCGCGTGGGACGCAATGTTTAATGTATTTTAGAGACAATTTCAATGATTAAGTTACTGAGTTCAAATAGAAACTTACTTATGTTTTTGATACTATCAAAGTAGTTACCATTCGGCTCGCCTGATTAAGGTTATAACATTACACTGAAAACAGTTAATAAGTGCTATTTACACTTGGAATAAAATATTGTTTTGGATTATCTTGCAATATATTTTCAATGCCGTCTATGTATGTTCGTAGTTGCAAGTAAATAAGTTACGGGTTAACTCTTAAGAAAAGTTGGCGAACACTCTGCTTTCATCAGTCACTGTAGTATTGGAACGCTAAAGTTATGCCAATTTGAGAACGTTGTATTCACAGTAACCGATTGGTTGATATTTGTAATATTAGCTATTAGTTCTATTACATGAAACAGAAGCTCGTGGCTAAGTGGCCATCGAATAGGTTAAGACATTATAAAGTTAAGCAATACTAGCCAGGTCAGTTTTTGGAAAGGTGAAGACTTTTAGAATATTCAGAAAAAAGGCGAAATCACCTAGTACTTGATTTGATACTAACTTTTAAACTTTCGCATTTCTTGATATAACAATTATTTTCACGGGAATTAACGCGATCATTTATTTAAAGGTATATTTTTGATTTGCTTGACGTTTTGACCAGGTTGCACTGGCTGTGATCACAGGCTGACTGAGTCAAATAAGTAAAAATAATTATTATGCTTGAGTTGATCTGATAGCGATTTTTAAATGAAAAAAATGATATTTAGCAGTATCACAGTTGACTTAAAACTGGCCCCAATCTAGTTTGTGAAAGAGACTCGTAGATACACCGTCGTTGACTGCACGGTTGGCCTAGTGCTTTAAGCCGTCGCCACGCCGCTTTCCACTATACCAAGTGTTGTGAGCTCAAATCTCACATGGGACAATACTTTGTGTGATTGACAAATTGTTGTTTTGAGTCTGGGTGTGCTTTATGTTCATTTCATGAGTTTGTAAAATACACACAGGAAGTTCCTAATACGGGAGCTACAATTTTCAAAAATAATAATAATTGTGAAGTTGTAATTAGACCCATAGTATATCATAACAATTTCGGTCTCTATCAATTGTTTTAAAAGGCATGATTATTAACTATTTGTATTGATTTAAAATACCGTGGTCATCACTGGATAAGTTTTTATAAACGGGATATTAGTGTGTTTATTTTCAATACAGTTTCGTTAATTTTAATTTACAATTGTTCAATACAATTGCAAACTGGTCAAACACATCTTTCTAGGTAGGCCCACTCTGACGGCTTAGTGTGAAGCTAAAAAATTGTTTTATATCATTCAATCTTTGCCTATTCTTAGAGTATTCTCAAACATTTACTGTATCCCTTTCTCAATCCTGGTCACATGTTCTTTCATCTTCTTTTTTTTGTCTTTCTACATTGAACAAAATAGTTCTAGCACGACAAGTTCACATAAAGATTTATATAATACATACACAAAGGTGTGCTTGCTCCTGTTAGTGAAGTTAATTAGAATGGCATCGGTCGGCTCCTCCGTCTGCGCCCAAGGGTATCGTTAAAGACAACTATGCAGTCTGTCCAGGGGGCAGCCGACTCATAAAGCCCCTTGTCTAGCCATGTTGTACACGTATTGCGCTTTTGGGAACATATAGACAATGCTTAATGTACCAGAATTTGCTCTGTATAATCACACAGTTGTTCTACAATAAGTAACTGAAAGAAGTTATCGAAGTATAAAGTGAGAGAAAAATATAGATTTGAAATTCTTTAGGTCAGTTTTGAACGATTTTTTAAATATTTTTGATAAAGCTGTTCATTGTCTCTAAAAATACTAAATTTACCAAACGTTGGTTGTGTAGAATCAGTTACAAACTAAGTAATATTTTATGGAAAACTAGCTATGGCCACCGCTTACTGTTGAAAAAAAATAATTTATTTACTTTTTTTTTTATTGTTTTAGGGGCAAACGAGCAGACGTATCGCCTGATGGTAAGCGATTATCGCCGCCCATGGACACCCGTAACACAAGTGCGTTGCTGGCCTTTGGGGGATGGGGAGGGGAAGGGGGATGGTGAGGGGGATAGGGGGCGTTGGATTGGGGTATGGGCCTCCGGTATCCTCACTCACTCGATGAAACACAGCGTAAGCGCTGTTTCACACCGGTTTTCTGTGAGGTCGTGGTATCACTCCGGTCGAGCCGGCCCATTCATGCCGAAGCGTGGCTCTCCCACGGTATAAAGTACGGCTTACTTAATCGGTGCAGCACCTCTTGTTTCTATTAAAGCAACTTCATATTTTTAGATATTTAATAAACTTTTTTGCGGTTGATACTCTACTAATAATAATATTAACTACTAACGAATTTCCCAATGATAAAGAAATAAAATTTAATACTACTACGTCTAGACTTAAAATAAATACAGTTATAATTGTCTAGACCTAAGATTAGTAAGTGAGATTTAAAATTTGTTTACCTAAAATGGTAAAATATAAGGAACGTATTACAATGTGATAACGTCGTTTGTACTATATTCTAACAAATAAATCTTCCTTTATCTCTTTGATAATACTATTTTTTACCGATGCATTACTTATTGTTATATTTTATTATCATACCACTGTTACTCCTTATATGGCTCACGTTCTAAGAATGTAATGATATTCAGTTACTTTTAATTATTCCCATGCTTTACCGCGTCACGGCAAACGTAGTGTGGGACGTCCACAGGCCAGGTGGAGTGATGATCTGCGCAAAACGTCTGGCAGAAGTTGGATGCGAGAAGCCGAAAATCGAACTAAGTGGCGTGAAATTGGAGAGTCCTATGTCCAGCAGTGGACTGCGATTGACTGATGAAGATGATGCTTAACAATGCAGTAAGATGCGAAAACTTACCAGAAACATTAATAATATCAAATTGGTCATATCATTTAAATTTTTTTTCACTATTTTTCACCTGAACATTATTAATGTCATGAAAATTTCAATCTCTGGCTTGTTAATATAGACACTCCTATCTGTTTACTAAACATATTTCCTATAAGGGTAGGGTATAATCAACTCAAAACTTTTACAGATCTCCTAAGTCGAAGCGAAAAAAAAAGTAAGAAGAAAACCAAATGAAAACAAGAAAGTGAATTCCGTTCGCCTGGAGTCCTTATCGGGCGGTCGCACGCGGACCGCGAATCGAAATAAAAATATAACATAACTAAAGTCAACAAAGCACAAAATTAGTTTTTATCCCAAAATAGTAAGAAAAAACTCGACCGCGCGAAATGTGAGTGAATTGGGGAGCGTTGAAAGATAAACTCTCGTTGCTGTCAACGTAGTTGATAGACACGATAAACTTTGAATTACATAATGTTGTGACTTTGGATTTAATTAAATTCAACTACTTTTTAGCCGTTATGAGTATCTTAAAATTAATTCACTCAAGGGTCATTCATTATATATATAATAATTAATAAGATATTTCTCAATAAAATCGGCACAATGTAATTAGAAACGGTGACACAAAATCTTGAAGATGAAAAATAGTAAATGAAAATTACTATACTCAATCCGCTTCCTTCGAAGATGTTAATTTTATATTTAATATTACCATAGAAGTAAAGAAAAATAGTCATTCGTATTACTTTTTTTTAAGTATTTATAGTTATCACCCGGAAAAAGTCCAAACACTACCAATTGTATGAGGAGTACATTTATATGAGCCCAACTCTACCTGAGTACCATGCCCTTATAGAAAATCGTTGGAAAGTAATGCGTTCGATGAGAAGAACTACAATGTACTTAAGACTATCGAGCTGCCATATATAGTGGTAGCTATTCATCATAAAATGACCCGTCTGTTAGTTAGCTCCTACAGAATATAAAATTCTGTGTTTGTTATGGAGCACATTACATAAGCTCTTCAGTTCCATGTAAATCCCCTACGAGATATTACTAATTGACGTAATCAAATCGCCAATTTTCATCTCTGTTTGGTACTATTGAATGGCTACAATGATTGCCTGATGAATGATGTGCTTCCACTGAAATAGGCAATTACATTAGTTATCTGTCATTAATAATTATTAGCCATTCATTAGTTCGTTAGTCGAACGAGAAACTAGTTCGAAAGCTAGTTGGCCAAAAGTTAATGTACACACATCGACAGTGAATTAGAACATATCATAATAATATTATAAATTGGAGTATATAGAATTTTAAATAGATGTGTAGATTATAATAAAACACATTTTTATGTAATTTAAGTATTTTAAGCAGATTTGTATATTTTATGGTTTCATAGTCTTAACAAGGAACACAATACTTACCCGAGCTACGTTGGTTAAAGACTGTTAGCACTGGAATAGTAAAATATGGCCCATGGTCGTGTTTCATATTAAAAAAACTGCTGCTTGAACATGTATTTTAAATTCCTTCTTGTATCAAATTTTTTTTTATACGCGGTAAAATGACTCTATCTGATCTAAAGCATAAGCAGAATCAAAGAGTGGTGGTCACCATAAAAACTATGCGACAATGCAGCATGGCGACCCACACCATGGCGGCCTAGTCATGTTTCAGCATCATTGGGCCTCCGGTCTCGCACTCACCAACAAAACACGACATCACGAACGCTGTCATTTTATGGTGGTCTTCTGTGCAAAAGTAGTATCACCCTGGTCGAGCCGGCCCGTGCGCCCTGAAATCAGCCTGACTCTACTACTATCGTGAAGTAAAAACCATAATTGCAACAAAAGTCATGAAGAATCGAATAAATTATAATATAGTACATATTAGACAACAGATTGGAAAATAGAACCTCCCATTTTGCGAAATTGGTCAGAAAGACAAAATTCATTTTTATAGCATATGAAATTTACAATCACGGCTAATCGGTTCGTTTTTAAACAACTATTTAATTTTTATACAACAGCCAGCCAGGGGTCTGAGAGACCTGAAACTTCACGCACGCCTCAAAACAAACAATTCATACAGAGTAATACAAGAAGCACACCGTAAACAGTTTTACGGTATGTTTTACAGCAGATTCTAGTTTGCAAGAAAAATATTTTTACAGCGGCCTGCGAGAAGTGGAAAATATTTTTCAACGAGCATGCGAGGTGAATATGAACATTCATGTCTGAAGTATAAAAGCATGAATTGTTCTTTCACTAATGTGGAATAGAGAAGACTTTCAATCTGTCTTGTTCTTAACCTTTCCTTATTTTATTAAGATAATAAGAATTATTATGATCGCAGTAGACATTTAACTAAATTTAATAGTATTTGGTGCTTGAGGTATATACTTCTATGAAGTCGTTTCAATATTTATATGAATCAAACATTATTCTGTCATATATCTATATGGACTTCATAAAAGAAAAGTAGATATTAAATTATGTAATTTATACTAAATTTACTTAAAAAATTTAATTGAACTTATATTGTATCAAATTTTCTGTATTGGCTTTTTTGTAATAGATTGACTTATTAAACACTGGTTGAGAAAATAAATAGGAAAATAAATAAATAAATATTTCGGAAATCTAATACACAACGCCATCTAGTCTGCCTAGCATGGGTAAGCAGAGCTTGTGTTATAACAGACAACTGATATAAATTTATATGTATAATTTTATTGTTAATACATACATATTATACGTAGTAGTAAATATTTGCAGATCATACAAATACTTAATCCGACCCGGAAATCAAACCCGAGACCACAAGCACAGTAGTCGCATACGCTACCACTGCGCCACGTCGGCATACAAAATATTTATTGTTTATTTCCTATGTCTTGCATATTGAGGATACACTGGCAACCTTAAAGTAAAAAGATGCAACAGCAATAACTGACCTGGTAAAAAGGGAACGCAAAGGAAGGTAATAATTACATCAAGCCCACTTATAGTATACCGCTGTAATACCATTCTAGCGAGTGTGGTGTTTAAATAGTTAGTAATTTAAATAGTTGGTCATAACTTTAAAAAGTTATTGATTATTTAATATCATATAGCCATAAGCAGTTTCAGAAAATGAATAAATAAATATATTTAAAAATAGACCTAATCCTTCAACAATAACGAGCATATTTGAGTGTCGTCGTCGATCCCTGTCATCTCAATCTCAACATGAAACCCAGGCTGACGTGTTATATATGGTTTTAAGGTTTCCACAGATTTCATTACTGTACCTATCATTTATCTTCCAAGTACAGAAGGGGAAAAATATCCTAGCATTAGTTGGTTTGTTAACTCTAAAGTACTTTCTAAGTACATTGCTACATATTTTACTTCTTTTTGTAATATGAAGCATAAATTAAATGTCCAGGTCTGGCTTACATAAAACTCGAATTAGAAGGTAAAGCTCTAAAAAAAAAAAACTAAAAATAAAAAAATCATCTAAAAGAGCTAAGGATGCTATCACTTTTTATAGGTATTTTCTACGTCAACTTAGTTATAACTTATTTTGTCAAGTGCTAAATCTGATAATATTTTTTTTATTAAGTGCTTTGATGGATATTATTAGGTATACTTGAGAATTTTTTTACAGATATTTTAAGATTTGTTGTCTCAGAAATCTCTATACGTCTGAATCTATTACTATAAATAAACCAAAAAATCCATTTTTTACAATTTCGTACCGTGGAAGAGCCACGCTTCGGCATGCATGGGCCGGCTCGACCGGAGTGATACCACGGTCTCATAGAAAACCGGTATGAAACCCACGCCTGCGCTGTGTTTCACTGAGTTGAACACAAAACAAAGTGTGAACCACTCATTCGTTGAAACTAAAATATTAGATCAAGTGAATCAATTACGGAATGTAAACGTCTGGATTTCCAATAGAATGGAATAATTGGATGTTTTTTTTCTTGTCGAGAGCTATATCAATTAGTTTGTTACTTGAAATTCTAATTGGTTATCGATACTTAGCTGTTTTTTAATAGGAATATTCTGAACATAGAACTCTTTCTGATGTTACTCAATGTTGTAATCATAAATATCATAGTTTCAGCAAAAATATGTGTTAGCGTGTGATAAGCAAACAGCAAAATTTATTTCTTCTTTTAATTAGAATAAAGCATCACAAACATCATCACTATTATTAATACGATTGTAACCATTCATAGTATTGTATATAATCTGACTATCTAATACTTTTAAACACGTAATTTTATATACCTAATCTGAATGACGGAAACGGCTCCAACGATTTTCATGAAATTTATTATATTTTAACATATATTTATGCAAGGAGTTTCAGGGGCGAAAAATCGATCTAGTAAGGATTTATTTTTAGAAAATTTACCAAAAAAAAATACCAAGCGAATTGCCGCCATCCAGGAATTAATTGTAAGTAAGGAATACTTCACTGAAGTAGTTATTATTCTCTTTATTACCTTTATATATACCCATTGATACGTTAAAAAATATAAGAAATACATATGATTATTTAACTTGCCTGTTCGAAATTCTATCTAAAGTTATAGTAAAACTAACAACGTTGTATAAGGTATTGTGGAGTCTCTCCTTTTTTAGGTAATTATTTTTAATGTACATGGAGAAGGTTACTAGTATCAAGAATTTTTTTTCAATAAACCTACTCAGGGATAGAATTGCAGACTACAGTAGCTTTACGAAACTGGGATGACATTGAAGAATTGGAGAATGGCAGTATAGAAAAATTTGAATCACGACCAACTATAAGCTCACTTTCTTTCAGACCTTATTTTATTTTAATTAAATACAATTTGGTCGGCACTTGCGTAAATATAATATGCGTTATATGATGGTAAAGACCTCGTTATCTGTCATTTAAACACACAGAGAACTAACTGTTGCAGTGTCCAAAAAGCGTTTGTTCTGGGTTGTAGTTAATTCCAAAGAGCTTAGATTCAAAATTTGATTATTATGGTTTTATCTAATATATTGTCTACGGCAGTGATGACATAGGTAAAACTTTCATAGATCTTTGACCAGTATTAACGTAGCTCACTCAGAATTTAAAACGTTCCATGTGCGGCGCGCTCTGTAACAGACGTAAATCTTTGTAGTTATGATTTTTTTATGTTTAAGCTACCACACTGACGCTACTACTCTCTCTCTCTCTATTTTAAGTACCGTAAAGGCCTATTCTATATATACGCATGGGTATTTAGCATATTTTAAAAACTCATCCATTCCAATTTAAACAGCTAACCGTAAAAATAGGAAATCAGAAATATTTCGAAGTAATAATCCCTCGAATTGATCGGTTAATCCCTTCTGCGATGAAAGGATATCAACAATTAATTAAACTTACTATCTAAAAAATAAGTTATTCGGTAAAATAAGTAAAATAAGTGAGTGTATACAGTCTAAAACCAATATTAACTCGAACTAAAATCAATAACAATAGTTAATTTAACCCTGCGTTGCTGTTACTAATTCAGTCAACCCTTTTAATTACCATTCGACCCGCTTGGCTAACAGGAGTATGCACTCATAAAGTAACCCTCTGCACGTTGGGTCTCAAATATGTTGGATATTTATTATAAAGTGAGGGGGTTTGGATTACAAAGATGATATTCCTAAAATTGCCATATTTTGTGAAATATAAATTAATTCTGCGAATAGCAAAAGCTCAGTAACTGCTAGCTCTTATTGGAAAAGCATTTTCATCTTTGAAGAGATGGTAATTTATGAGTATTGCCACGTGCAGAGCTGGGCTAATATTTTTGTAAACTAAAAAGTAAGTAGAGTAGTAGATTTCTGTTTTAATGGCGTCTTCTTTTGTCTAATACTCCTTCTGTTTACCGCAGAGCTACAAAAGTATGTCATAAGATGAGAATTTCTGGTGATTCAACTGCCTCGGCGCAACCGCCGCAGTAGTGACGTATGCGACTACTATGATCAAGTCTCGCGTTGAAATCCTGGCTCGGACCAAATGTTTGTATAATCTGTACACAATTGTTTTGAAATTTAGGTGTTTTCTTTGTTTATGTGTATTATGTTTTTGTATCTGTACAAAAATTGGCCAAATTTCCCGCCGTTCTTTTTAATCCTTTCCATTCTTTTCCTAATTGAACGCCTGGCAACTCGATGTTGACTGCATAAAACGCTGTGATTGGCTCGCCGTGTCTCGGGCGTCAAATTTATCAATATAAGATTTTTAAAAAACGAATATTGCGCAAATCGTACTACATCGCGTGCGTAAATAGTTCTTTCCCACCTGCCATGTTTCGTTCACCGAGTTTAACAATTGATTTTTTAGGCTCAGTGCGAGCGGAAATTTCACTACCGACCAACAAAGAAGAATCGTTGCCGCCTGGGCGCGAATATCCAAGCATTTGCGGTCTCCTACCTACCCTATCCCTTAAGATCCAGGTCTAAGTCTAGGACACCTGTCAAGTCCTGGCCAATAAGTCTCCAGAACTAATCACTATTTAGGACTTAGTTGGAATCTGACACCATATGCCGTAAAACTCAGGCGAGCTAAAGACTCGTGACCAATTCCATTGATAATTACCCTACCCGAAAATTACAAATGGCGTTTACAATAAAGCATTTACAAAAATCTCAACAAATATTACAAATTAAAATATACATCATAATGGCAACATTATTATAATATTACTTCAAATCTCTTCCATCACGAACATAAAATCAATTACTTAACCACACACCAATGCTACTGAAATGGGTACACGTCAGATTGGATTTGTAAATAAAATATTATGTAAATATGCCGGTATTATTAATTCCATTCATAGATTCCTGAAAGAAATATATTCCTGGAGAGAGGATAAAGTTGTATTTTGTAATGGTTCTCGTTTGGTTCATTAGATAAAGGGTTAATTGCTTTCAACCTTCAATTTTATTTCGACCTTCTATGTGAAATAAAAATTAATTATTTATTGAATAAATTATGTCTCTTTTTGTATATTCATTACATATTATGAGACTAAGGAAGTTAGAAAGGAAGGTAAATATAAACACATCATAAATATTAAGTGTTAGAATAGATTAGAATACACTTTATTGTACAACAGATATAACAGTTATAATGCGAATGGCCACGCCTAATGTTGGGAGGAACCATAGGCACTAACTTCTCAAATATTCATAATATTATAATAAACATTCAGTATATTAGTAGAACGCCCTGAAATGTACAAGATTTCAACATTATTCCAGCCCAAGGGGCTTGAGAAGCAGTTTATTGGCCACTTAACCTGCAGTAACGACATCAAGCAAACATTATTTTCTATGTACTTAGACTCAACAATGCGTACTTTACAGAGTCTTCTAAAATCTGCCTTATTAAAAGGGTCAAAAGCAATCCACTTATGTCTAATAACATCTTGGTATTCTCGAGCTCGAAGGTTAATGTCAAAATACAATGACCGGGTATATTTTTATGAGTAAGCCGTAAAAACATATTGTGGTTTTTGTTGAATCCCCTATTTCACAAGCAAGGGTAATGTTTATGTTTTTCATGCTTAGAGCTGTTAAATTTGATTACAATTGAAGCTTTTTATGGGCAAATAGCAGTTACAATACAGGCAATTGGGTGATTTCTAAATAAGGATAATAGTGCTTGGTGTGTGATATTGCCCAGCGAAGTACAGAACCCGGTAAGTAAATAAACAGTATAGCAATACACTTACCAATAAGTGAGTTGACATTTGTCGTCTGTTTACACTTGTTCACACATTTATGAATTATATCTTTAGTTCAACATAATACGAATCAAATCATTTTATTCAAAGTTTTATCTTTGAATTACTTTCTATGGCCATTTCTTTGTTAATGACCAATTTCAATAGTTACTCTTTTGACCAAGAAAATTCTATGGAAGTAATGAGTGAAATAACAAAAGCAACGAATTACTAAATTAAAGTTTAAAATCTTCGTTTTATTCACGTACATAAAAATGACCAAAACGAAAAAAAAAACAAAATATAAACACTTACTATATTTATGGAAGATAAACCTTCTTCTTCATGAATTTTCGTAAAAAAGACTTGAGTCTGTCAACATGTGATCATGGGTAATACATTCTTATCAAATGCAATGCAAATTAAAAAAAAAACGCCATGAAAGGTGTCTAAATAATATTTAATACACCACATGACATGTGTATTTATACTAGTCTCAACTTTTTGAATTTGAAATTATTTTTTTCTTTCTATCCGTCAGATTTCCGTCCGTCAGGTTACATTCCACGTCCGGACAGTTATATTCTAATCTCTAGTAAAGCTCCAACTCCTAGTACATATAAATGAGAGTACCTAAACATCAAGGTTTTATGAATTTAGCTGTAACCCTGTGCCAGCTGTCGCCATGGGCTTGCCTTATTAAATTCACCAGTTGTTATTTTAACTTGGGTCTGTTCTTAATAGCTAATATTTTCCTATGTAATTTCGTACTGTTTCATATTAGTTTTGCCTAAGGACTCCAGTGTGGATATTGGAAACTCCGGGTTGAAAACAAACTTACTTTCATTTTATTTAAGTTTGTAAGTGGGAGTTTGTAAATATTTTTCGACATGTAATTTATTGTTCCCTGCCATATTTACAACAGAAATAAGATTGTTTGTCTTTTTTATTTATTCATTTGTGATTTCGTTAACCTATAACATTATTTCTACATGCCTATTTGCTTCACATGTATGCCTGATGATTATAGTCATCATCATCAAGGGCAACCTTTTAAAAGTTCACTAATGAACTTATGTCTCTTCTTGGCAAGGAGTTTTTTGCTTACCATGCGATAAGGGCCCAACTTTCAAGTTTTCACTCTCTTCCAATACCCGGATTGCATTTGGATGGTGACACTCCACGGTCTTTATCCGTCATCAGACGGACACCGAGACTGTAAAAGTGGTTAGGAGCGTACGTTGTGGATGGTTATAAGTGTAAGAACATTTAAAAAAACAAAATGCATACCGTGCTCCGTGCATATAGTGCTCTGAATTGTAATCTAAATACTATCAGTAGAGCCGTACATATTTCCAAGCTTAGACTGCTTATTTACTTGATGTATATTCAAGCGTGTAATATTTTATTACTATATGTTATGTTTCATAGACATTTTAACTTAGAAAACAAGTACCTACCACTTTCTGAAACGCGAGGGAATGTCTGCCGGAACATGTATATTTTTTCGTGGGAGAGCCACACTTCCGCATGAATGGGCCGGCTCGACCGGAGTGGTACCACGGCATCACAGAAAACCGGTGTGAAACAGCGCTTGTGCTGTGTTTCACCGTGTGCACCGTGTGTGTGTGTGAGTGTGGATACCGGAGGTCCACACCCCAATCTATCCCCCATCATCGAAGGCCGGCAACGTACTTGTGTCGCCTCTAGTGTTGCGGGTGTCCATGGGCAGTGTTAATCGCTTACCGTCAGGTAATACGTCTGCTCGTCTGCACCCTATTTCATAAAGAAAACTCTTCCTAAAAGTAAAAATGTGTCACAGTAAAATAATCACTTCATTGTTATTTCTTAAAAAGTTTGCTCACGGAAACAAATTCTAGCAATTTAATTATCACCAACATTTCCCCTAAACATTGAACATTTTCTTAACTCGTTGTTTCGAAGATCTGCTGTTGCAGTGACGTGGAAGATTTATGTGCAAACTCTATTAATGTACTGACTCCAATTTTACGTCAAACGTCTGCTTGTTTACCCCTATTCCATTTAAATAAACATATATTAATGAAAGTCATATAGGTTAACTGGTTAAGCATTTCAGGTACTTTGTCACCTTCCCCTATTAAGGAAAATAAATCCTACAGAAGTCTTGAACAAGATTCACTAAGAAAATAATACAAGTAATATTATGCTAAACAGTCAGCAACGACATCTGGTAGTAGTTAAGATACAGTGACTTGGGGTAAATTTATATGCGACCTCCTCTTCTGTTAAACAAATAATATAACTATTACTTCCCATACAATAAAAAATATGTTTCAATGTTCTTTTACCAATCTAATATATTAAACGAGCAATGCCTGTATATTTATATATAATCTAAATTTCGGAAACATCATCATCATCATCAGCCTATCGCAGTCCACTGCAAACAACAATAAAAATATTTATATATTTCGGAAACAACTCCAACGATTTTCGTTTTTGCGAAATTTTGCTAAATTTCATGAAAATCATTGGGATTTTAGCATAAAAGAATACCGGTCATCCCGGTACTGTTTATAATACACATATGAAGAAGTTTTTATCATCAACGGTTGATTCATAGTTCTTTATACATGGTTGTTGAGAATTTCTGGAGATTCTTCATTTGAGAGAAGGAAATAAGTCGATTTATTTATAGCTAACTACTAAAAATATCCAACCAACCTCTTTAAATCATTTTACTGAAACTCACTCCCAGAAAAATTAATTATTAAAATGAAATAATTTTAACAAAAAAAACCGACTTCAAGAACTGGACCAAATTGAAATGACTCCACATAAGCTTCAACTTATGCGGTTTTTTCATGGATGACATTGTCAGAATTAGACAAACTAAAATAGGATCGCAATATAAACTCCAGTTTTCCAATACAAGAAGAATCGTCAAAATCAGTTCACCGAGTCAAAATTTCTGAGGTAATAAACATACATAATAATACATAATAATTATTTTCATGTGAATTTACGAGATCACGCGAAGTTATAACCAGGTGTGACCGTGGTCACCGGCTACAACCTGGTCGAAACGTCAACCGAATCAGAGGCATGTAATACCTTTAAATAAGTGATCGCGTTTATTACCGTGAAAGTAATTATTATGTCTTGAACGCGAAAGTATAAAAGTTACTAAGAAAAATACAGTCGAATTATTGACCTCCTCCTTTTTCTGAAGTTGGTTAAAGGGTCAGACAGATTATGTAACAGATCAATATGACGTACATATATTTTTAGTATTAATTCTCACTTACAACATCTGCACATAAGTAATAAATTTGAATAAAAATAAAATATCCAAACACTTCGTTTATGGGTCTCAATTGATTCTGTATCAAAGTTATTATTTATATATGTATAAATAAGCATAGTATTATATACAAGAGAATCGAATGAAGAATAAATGATTGAGTGAACACGAACGAATCGACGAACGTTGAAGAAACAATCGCGAGATGTGAAAGGAAATCGAATTTCCTTCGAGAAATTGACGAGTATAGCTCAATGACACTGTCGCTATTTTCTCGCAGGATATTTTATATTAATAGATAGGTACTTTTCTTTTGTTATGATTTATTAAAACATTGCAATCAAGATAAGTCCTTACACTGAGTAAAATGTTATATAAAACTAAGAAAGCATTTCATTTTTGCATAAAATACAATTTTAAATTACTTACATCGGTAACACTTATTCATTAAATAATACCTGTCATAAAAACAGTTATTCTCAACCTAATTAGAATAATTAACAACGATTTCTATAACTGCTTTATTTCGTTAGTATCTTTTCGTCTTTCAATAAAAAAAAAAATATGTTCAGACATTTTAACACACAACGCCATCTAGTCCCAAACTAAGCAGAGCTTGTACTATGGGTACTAGACAACTGATATTAATACTTATATACTTTTTTTTTTGTAAATACATACATATTATACATAGAAAACACCCAAACTCCGAAACAAATATTTGCAGATCATACAAACATTTGGCCCGACTCAGGAATCGAACGCGAGACCCCTTGCACAGCAGTCGCATTCGCTACCACTGCGCCACTGAGGCAGTCATAGCTGTTAAACATTGTTTGAAATGTAATTTTGTATGTCATCCATCCTCTTCTCTCATCTCCTCTCTCATCCAGCAAAAACATCCTCTTTGTGTGTGGACAAAGTTATTATTAATAGAGATTTTTGTTCAAATAATATTAGAGGACTGGGGTTTATTAAAGGCTCATATGTGGTGACGAATTAAAGGTACAGCAAAGTGTCACTGATCCTGTCCGTATCGCGGGGATCGCTAAAATCAACTATGGGAACTAAATATGCAGGGCAACAGCATTAGAATGTGAAGGGAACTTAAAACAAACCCTGTACAAATCTATCTGTAGTATAATATTTAGGACATCTAACACACAACGCCATCTAGTCCCAAACTAAGCAGAGCTTGTATTACGGGTATAAATATTATACCTAGGAAACATCTAAACTCCGAAACAAATACTTGCAGAGCATAAAAACATTAGGTCTGTCTCGGGATTCGAATCCGAGACCTCGAGCACAGCAGTCGTTTACGATACTGCTGCGCCACCTCTCTAAAGAGAGGCATAGGTATGTCCAGTAAGTGAACTATTGAAGTTTATTAATTATTGTATTACATATTACAGAGAAACAAACAATTTATTTGCGTACGTTTTTCAAAGCACATGACAGGTAAAAGAAAAAGCTTTTTAGACGTTTACTTTATTTGTTCTGTAACTGCACGTTATATTACTTTAATTTGTGCTACTTCAAAGTGAAATTTTTGTAGGAGAGCCATTCTTATGGACCGGTTTGACCGGAGTGATCACAGGAGAGAATACAGGAGAGCCAAACCCCAAACCCTCTTCCTTCAACCCCAATCTCCTCCCCATCCCCAAAAGGCTCGCAACGCACTTATGATGCCTCTGGTGTTACGCTTGTCCATGGGTGGAAGTAATTGCTTACTATCGGGCGATACGTCTACTCCTTGGCCCACTGTACCATAAAATAAAACAACCATTTCAACTCTTTTTTTAAATAAATACAATGCGCTGAAGAGGACAGTATCGATTAGATCGTTCTCTTGGAATGTTTGACTTGCAGTCGTTAGAGTAAGGGAATAGAAAAGATTGCAATGCCAGGGTAATGATAATGATTTCACAAGCCAGGCAGATTCTAATTTCAACTAGGGGAATCTGAACTATCGTAAGAAGCCTGCTGATACACACACTTACATACTATTAAAAAAATACATAAATAATGCAGAACCTTCTCAATAGTGTGGTCGCCATAGTGCATTACTGCTTTATCTGCATTCACAATGATTGTGGTGACCAGTACTCTTAGACGCTACTCATAGTTTCAATCTGGCAGGGTAAAAAAAAATCACAGAATAAATGAAATGAAGGCTCCGCCACGTAATATTTGTCTTAAGTAGAAATTGAACTTTAATAATTCGTTTTTTTCGGTCAGCAATCAGAGCCACTAACTACGAAATCCACAAACTTTTAAATCCTTAAAAATATAGTTATATAAGTAAACAAAATGACAGAATACAGTACCCACTGCAACAAACTTTTTTCCCGTCTTAAAACAGTACTTTAGTAATGACTATTCAAACAAGATTGTTTTCTTTCAACCTACCAATAAATTAGACAACAGTGGCATATGATTATTCAAAAGAAGTATAATTGTCTAGAATAATCTTAAATTTAAAGTGTAGGTAATTTATCAAAGAACTTTTGGTAATACCGTTATCGTATTTCATTATTTCATGTATGTTTTTACAGTTCATTGAGAATATTGAATGAAAAAATGTTGAATTTTATGCGATGGAACGCTGGAATGGTTTCTAGTTGAGTGTCAATGTTTGTGAATTCTGCTAAAGTATTTCGTTTTTTTTCCAGCTTTTAACGGGTGACCCAGTGATGAATTTGTTTGAACAGCTTTCGTTTTATTTATTGCAAATATTTTTTTAGTACTCTTTCTGCAGTTTGTGCTTTTTGTTATGCATTCTTATTTACATTTTTGTTTAGAAAATAGTGTTAGTCATTTTGCTGCAAGAAATACATGAGCCAAGTTCACTATTATGATATATGCCTTGGTTATATTGGATATTTACTTCAACGACAAATGTAGTGAGTTTCAAATGGGTGTCGAGTTAAATGGTCAGTCCTGAAATTTATTTATAAGTACATAAAATTTTTTAACAAAACAACTAAAATATGATTTATTCTCAATACTTTAGATAATAGCCTAAAGTCTGACTTACCTAGTTTTCATATATTATTATTAAGTACCTTACATATTATAATAACATAGTCATGGAAGAGCCTTATGTTCAATGGCTAGTTTCTAACAGCAAACTAAATTTTCGGATGAATAAATTGACATGTCCATGTGAAATAATTTTTGAGTTATGAGGGTGTCAAAAGTAGCTCCAAATGGTTCGTGTACTATTATACACTGCGCTGCTCGCCAGTTCTGTTAGCTTGAACTTGACTTGACACGTTACCGGGTGTCTAGATATTTTCCCATCATGACTTTCTTTAACAATCATTAATATTACAAATACTGGATATATATATAAACGAACGTTCAAGGAAGTTTTTGACAAGCTTTAAGCTTGTCAAAAACTTCCTTGAACGTTGTTTAATGTTGTTTAAAACAAACAACATTAATGCTTAATTTTCCCCTATAGTTTTTCATTCTGCATCATCTCTATTATAGCGGCTAATACTAACCTTTAAGTTTTTACAAGTTACCATATATTTTATACATGAGAACATTAAATTCACACCACTCATAATATCACTCATCTCCGTCAATCTGCCAAAACTTACCATACTTTATATATAAGCTCATTCTATAGCTTATCCCATAAACAAACACTGAATTACCACATACGCTAAGGAACGTAAACCTTGATTTCCCATGTAAATTAGCTTAAAACATTGCATTTAAATGCGAAAACGGTGCAGTTTCAAGCACAAAATTGACGGTAGTAACATCCCAGTAATCGCAGATGGGGGATATTTTGGGATGTCCCCTAATTGTAACTCTGCAGGCAGCAAGACGCATGCATTTAAATCGATGGCATTTTCCCCTGTTTTGTGCAAAGAAGGGGGTGGAAAACAGTTTCAATGATGGTTTTAATTGCAAGTAATATTTGAGAATGCGAGGGATGAAATTAAAAGGAGGTATAATAGGATCAGGAGAAATAGATATGGGGATTAAAATATGTTAATTCGTGTTGCCAACGTCAAACTTACGGCATTAAAGATGGTGAATGGTGGTGAACTTAAACAAAAGATGTTTGACTTTATAAAATATAAATCTTATATTAAATGGAATGAATATCTACACAGAGAGAGGACTTAGAACAGAAAACAATAAACCTTACCTATCGTACAAGAAACATTTTTGTTGGGATTATCGTTAAGAATATACAGGCAATCTTTTGGATGTGACGCAATAGAACTTTTAAAAGAATTAGCACAAGGCTTAACGCTTACTACGTACTGTACTAAATAACTAAATGAATTACTCACGTTCCATATGATGATGAATTTTATTTCATTTACTTTAATAGCATTTATTTATGACGAATGAATGTTACTCTTTGAACAAACGCATCTGACTTATAACAAGAAACTCCGCTCATAATATCTCTAGTGCATCTATTATTCTACTGCATACTTCACTGCACGATTGGCCTAGTGTTTTCTTGTTGTGGAAGACCTCGAAGTCGCTCTAACTCCGGTTGAAGGAGAATGCCCGCGTCAGTTAGGGCAGGCTGTCTGAGGGGTCTGAATGTCGTAATAACAGCAGATCCCGGATGCCTCCCATCTCAGGCGCAGCGTGGCACACCGTGTAGTTTAAGTCAGTTTGATTTCGACACATAACACCACCGCAAACCCCGGTAGGGTAACGGCCTGTGGGTGTTTACACGGGTTGAAAAAAAAGTGTTTTCTAGGTTGTGGGTTCAAACTCCACATCCATTGTGTGATCCAAATCGTTGTTTTGAGTCTAGGTGATCTTCGTGTCCATTTCATGAATGTTTGCAGAGTCCCACGCGACTCAGGATTTATTCTTATTGTATGAGTTGTCTTTTAAAAACAAATCAAAAGACAAAAAAATACTAATAGCTACGTTTTATGAATAAAAAGTAAAACGGGTGTGTGGAACTTGGGACCTCTTTAAAGTCCTTTATCGGCCAAGGAAGTCACGCCCACTTTGCATAAAATTCTTTTAGTGCTCTTTCAGAAACACCTCATATATTTTATGTACGGTAATCAATTCAAATTGGTTGGTCAAGTGGCTGAAAGTTAATTTATGAATACTACATAAGACCGTTTCTAGTGGTAGTGTTTAGTAAATATGTCTAGAAGTAGGTAGTAATTATGCTTGATAGTTTTCTTGGTGCATGAAAATGTTCATTGAAGATAAAGGGCCATAGCTAGGGCTGCTCACCTATAATCACTAAATAAAAAAGTATGAAAGAATTTGGGAGATGCTGATACCAGACACAATTTATTTGAAAATACATACATAATTTAAGATCAAAATAATGATAAAATATATCAAGTTTAAAATTTCCGTGTTACCGTATGACATGTCCAAATATTCAGGGATTCTTTATGCGATTAAAATATTTTGATAATTGTACTTAATTATTAAATAAATAATTTTAAGTGCTGTGTAGTTTGGTATCTGGATGACCTACTTATCTTGGTATATTTTAATGAATTCCAGGTAGGTAGTTCGATTTATCAACCCCCACGTACAAAATTTCATAAAAATCGTTATGGCCGTATCCGAAATATCTGAATCTCGGGTACGGCTATTCTCGGATAACGATTTTACTATATATAAGAGAGTTTAAGTACTTTCATATCAAAAACAATATTGAAAAGTTTTTGTTTAAAAAATTAATGATTTTTGAAACAGTTTAACGAGGTATGATTTTTAACCTACTGAACGTCCCATTGCAAAAGTCTTTTATATTCAACGGTGAGCGTTCCCTAGTTACATAATAATGGTAATAAAATTGCATAACACTTCTCTTAGTAGGTACAAGCTAACGATAGTCGCCAGCGATTATTGGCACTTTTTAAGAACTTAGATGCTCTAATCACCACATAACAACGATGAATATAATGATGATAGTTCGTGTTGATAGTAGGTGTATACTTATATATATAGAAGTATGTCCTATGTTTCTTTAGAAAATTTCCCTAAGGTGTTAGTTTAGGTACTCAAAGCTTTCTTTAATTTTGTCTGAAGAACTATTAACTACCGTTGAAAGCACTCTCATATTGTTTATAGAGCGATACCTCTCTTATCCCTTGAGTATATTACTGCTCGCAAACACTTGCGTATAAGTTTATTCCAGTATATGAACTTACTCATAAGTTTATTCGAATTTGACGGAGATAAATGTATTAATACGGGATTTCTATATTTATGTTTGGTAGTATCGTTATACGGATAGCACGTCAAGCAAATATTCTCGTAAGTTATGAACGAATAAGGGTATTGGTTTCGTTCATTTTGTTCTTGTAGTATATTTACTTTCTATAGACCAGCTGTATATTGAAAAAATACCGCACTAGTAGGAATTCTAACTACCAAAACTAAAACAGACAACTCGGCAATAAACACAATGACTAATAAATCGACAGACAGGTAGACATACAAATAAATAATTATACGAACAATAAGTAACTTTATATATTAAAGCAATACCATAGCTAAACGTGGCTTATAAGAACTACCGACAGCGTCTCCGCAAACGTAGTATAGGACGTCCAGAGGCCAAGTGGAGTGATAGTCTGCATAAGTCAGCTGGCAGGAGTTGGATGCGAGAAGCCAACGATATTGAAGATAAGAGGCCTATGTCCAGCAGTGTATTGCGATAGGTTTATGATGAAGTTCACTACACGTGACCATTTTTAAAAGTTTTCCATTCCTCTATGAGATCCCTACAATACTCGATCTCAATGCTGAATACATCAGTAACAGTCCGTCTTATTGTACGTGACGCATGCTGAACTCCGCCAGCTATATTTTAGACCTTAAATGCTGACTGGTAAGCCTATTACCGTCCGTCATATCAGCGTCATACCGTCACATTCAACCGCTGCGCCATTTTGCATGATATTAGAATAAAATTCGTAGCTTCACCAGCATTTTTTCTCTCAAAATATATTATGTATTTTACTATTTTAGACTATAATTATATCAACTTGTATGAGTTTATCCCATGTCTCCTCGATCATCACTGTCACCTCGTTCAACGTTGCAACTTTATCAACCCACATCAACAACCCATTGTGTCCCACTGCTGGGCACGGGACTCCTCTCAAGAGGGAGTTAAGGCCACACGTTCCCACGCTGGCCAAGTGCGGGTTCGGGACTGACAAGACAACGTTGTGGCTAAGTAATCTAGCCGTTGGATGTTTTTAGGCCGCCTAAAGGCCTCCAACTAAGTTTCACGACTGTTACCCTATGATAAAAACCGGGACCGACTGCTTAACGTCACCTCCGAATCACGGAGACGCTCATGGTAACATGCCACCAGCGGTCACCCATCCATGTATTGACCGCGTCATCGTTGCTTACCCTTGGTGACTGTTTGTAATCACCGAGTGCAACTGGGCTATGAGCTCTTAACTATTAACTAAAGGCAAGTTAGTCTTGGGTGGTAATAATAATAAAACATACAGTTATTACGCAATTACAGTGAAGTTAATAGAAAGGATATTCATTTTAGCATTCTATCTATGTTTGTTTATTCCCCTTAAACGATAATGCCCAATATAAGAACTTAAATGGCTGTAACAATTTTCATGAATGAGGTATCAAGGATGTATAACATATATTGAAACTTTTTACATATTCGGGTAACAGTTTTATTACCTTATTCTTATAAAAGTATAAACTTTATTACAATATACAATATATATTTTGTATATTATTTAATGTATAATTATATAACTATGCTTCTATTCAGATTGTAGGTATAGGTAGCATTCTATATATACAACTTACTTATCTTAGTATTTCAAGTCTTTTGTCTTCAATACATACAGTTAAATTTATTTTTAAATTTCCAACGAAAACGGCGTATAAAATCAAAGTATTTCATTGAAAATAACAAAACCAGGCCAAACATACTGCTTTAATCTTTTATTTAGAAGGCGCACTTTTTTGTCGACTCTACCCCAGAGACGATGCAACCCAGTCAAAACCACGCTTAGGTAAATACAAAACTCAAATATTTATGGAACTTACGCGTAAGCCCTGTATTTGTAGAGGAGAGGAAAATTCGGATAGCGACGTATGTGTAGGAAATATGGAATATTTGTTTGTATATACTGTGCAAGAAAGTGCGATGGAGTTCGATCTTATGAATAAAATAATGGCTGACGAATAGAATGCGAGACGTCTGCATCTAAGGTTCGGAATTATAGATTATGTTATGACATTGTAAAGTTTTATTATATAGATGGGTATGAAGAACCTGCGATTTGTGAATGTATAAAGATTTCATGTAATAGCAAAAAAAAAGAGAATTCTATCTTTGGTATCTTGATATGCAAAAAATATATATCAGGGGCCCAAATACATAATACACGAATGGATTACAAGTACTACTACTTTCAGACTCAAAAACATAACGCACTTTTACTTATTATTCTATTTTACTGTGGTACTGTATACTTTAGCATTTGGAAGACCGACTTTATTTGTTACTGTGGCGACTTCCACATACACCGTCAACATAAATATATGACAACGCCATCCACCGAAGATACACTGAACTACGGAGTAACGTAGTGCACCAAGAAGCTACCAATCCTGCATCGCGCAATAGAAGTTCTCGCGCCGATTAGCATATATACAACTTCCCAACATCAACCGTTGTGTAATGGCCCGCCAGGCATGATCACCTCGCCTGGTCTGAGGATCCTCCCTTTGTGATGGAGGGACATGATACCCATTCCCCCACAGTACTTTTGTTTTGGTAAATTTTCTAAAAGTTAATTCCAGGTAGTTCGATTTATCAACCCCCGCGTACAAAGTTTCATGTAAATCTTTATAGCCGTATCCAAGATTCAGATTACATATAAAAGAATGTAAGTATTTTCATATCCAAAACAATATATAATAGTTTTTGTGTAATAAATTATAAATTTAAACAGTTAAATAGCTATTTGTTAAGGTATGGTTTTCCCTAGAAATATTTCTACTACATTTTGAAAACACACAGTTTTGACCAACAGAACGTCCCATTGCAGAAGTATTTTATATTCATCGGTGAGCGTTCCCTACTTATATGATAACTTGCTATTATAAGTACCTATACACATGCTATCAAGATGAGCTATCATCATTATATTCATAGCATTGTTGTTATGTGTTGACTTGCTAGCGATAGTTGCCGGCATTTATTGGCACTTTGTAAGAACTTAGAAACTCTAGTCAACACATAACAACAATGCTATGAATATAATGATGATAGCTCATGTTGATAGCATGTGTATAGGTACTTACATATTTAGAAGTATGTTCAAATTGTTTTTTTTTAATATACGTACGCAAAAAGCTAGTGGAAGAAGTCAAAAATATGTTGTAGGAGGGACATTGGATGAATGGTACATAACATAATCTTGAGAATAGCGTTTGTGAAATCAAAGCTCGTAGGGTTACAAGGTTGGCCTTACATGAGATTTCATAACTTATTTAAATATCAAGTCATATGGTGTCATCTTAACAATATTTTACAAAACAATATTTTTGACATTGATAGACACAATTTTAAAAACCACGAAAAAGGTACTGTTACTCTTGTAAAAAATGACGTTATAAAGACAACACGAAAAGTAATAAAAAGTAATTAGCATTTCCTATAAACATAAAATAAAACGAGCAATATCATCGTGTCCAATATTGCCATTACTTTTCTATCAGGCGTTCCAATTTCCCAAGCAATTTATTCAAAGCTTTCGGCCTAGCACGATTCGTTTAAAATAACTTAAAACAAATGTGTTTGAAACGATCCAATTATTTAATATGGATTAACAAGCCCCAGTACATGGCAGAATGTCCCATTAGGTGGTTGTGGTGTGCGAAATTGGTGTCCATTTAGCGTCCGCAGTGTTGCACCTAAATTGCAGAAAGACTTAATTTCGTTACGGTTAGGCAAATTTTATTGTAATTGTTCAGAGGTTTGTAAATTTTCTTAAATATCGAATATGAAGTATCATACGGGCATTATAAATTATCTTACAGTGATTTAGCTGTCTTTGCCTCTCTGACGTTGTTTTAGCGTATATTAACCGACCTGTGAATCTAACCCGAGGTGGGTTAGATTCACAGGTAGAGCTAAATGTTTATATGATCTACGAATATTTTATTCGGAGTTTGGGTGTTTTCTGTAAAATATGAATATATATGTATTTACAAAAAAGTATATAAATAAATATCCTATCAGTGAATCTAGCTGTTATAATATAAGCTCTACTTAGTTTAAAGTTATATGGCATTGTACATTAATTTAAATTTTGTTACACGTATTGCATTTGTGGTATTATTATTATTTATTTGAATCAGTATAATTTAATACAGAGAAGTGATCATTACTAGTCGTTAGGAGACATTCATAAATTACACAACACATTAAGGCTAAGAGGGTCAACGAATCGTGACGTAATGTGACAAGGGGCGGGTAAGGATCTTCGTGACGTCACTATGCAAAATCTGTAGCGTTAAAACGAAACCTTTTGATTAAAAACTACGAATTAAAAAAAAGCTTTCATTCATTTATCAATATAACTCAACGTTCATTAATTAGTTTTTGTTTCATAATTTTCGATCGCTGATTTTATAAAAAATAAGTTTAACTCGTTTCTAACGAGTTAACAATAGAAATGTAAAGATTCAGATCCACGGCCTTGTGTTTTATTTGATATATAAAAGTAATCATATCGCGATCAGAAGGTGATCAGAAGATGAAGAAGAAGGAGGAAAAGAAAAAATATCTTCTACCCTAGCTATCACAAGCGCAATGGTATGAAACTGAATACACAACTTCTGTCTAGTTACCAAAATATGTTCAAGTCATTAAAGTGACGAATTTTTTTATGGATATGCCAGTCAAGGTGACTCTACTCTGCATCATTGAGCCTATTTATTCACTAGAAGATTCAGTTTTATTCACACAAACAGTCACAGAGGACATGACCCCTAAAATCTGTACACAAGTAATTTTTTTTCAACTGCTACTACAACCTGATTTTTTTCCCCAATTTACATAATTGTTTATTAAGTAAAAAAATAAGAAATTAAAAGATTTACTGTGTGTAAAAGATTTACTTTCGTGTAATCCACTCCAAGGAGCTAGCTTTCTAAATATTCTGCTTCTTTTATCTTTTATTGTTTTATAGGAAAATCTATCCTATAAAACCATAAAAACATTATAAATTTACCTAAATGGCTTTATTCAGCACACAGATAACACAATTTCACCCTCAATATACACTAAGGAGTGGTTATTTAAATAGCAACACCTACAGCTACGAAATAATTTAACGATTGAACAACTTACTATTATTTTATTGACAGGCGCTTTTCTCAAAAAAAGGTTCAATGAATGGCAGGTATCAAAGTAATGGTTGGCCTGAATAAATACCTTTTCATAAAACATCTTGAAATATCAAAGTAAATAGGATGTTTCTTTATTATGCTGTGGGAAGATTTGACAAATAAATAAGCTTACAACATACAGATGAATGATGTTTTATTTCGTTTTTCGTGCAAAACCTACAATTTTCGGCAAAAACGTTTGAAGTTTATCTTCTTAGAAAGATGTAAACTTCTTGCGGGTATCCTACTTAAGCTTTTATACGCTCAAAACTTTGTATATTTTTATTTAATACCCCGCAAAAGTTTTGCTTATGGCATAAAAGTAATAACTACCTTAGTACTTAGATTATATATATATTTTCTTACAGACTGTTTTATCCATTGATGTATACTGTCAGCTTTAACTATAACCACGGTCAGTACAATCTGTTCGAGACGCTAGGTATTTCAATAGTTCTTAACTAATGTTTGTATAATCTGCAAGTTATTTGTTTCGGAGTTTGGACATTTTCTATATTTAATATATATATATATATGTATTTACGAAAAAAAATTATATAAATATGTATTTATATCAGTTGTCTAGGATTCATAATATAAGCGTTGCATAGTTTGGAACTAAACTGCCATCTGAACGTTAATTACCGTAAAGAAATCTACAAATAGTTTAAGTCCCTATAGTTCAAAAGCTAATATGACCTGACTTCTACAACTAGGTAATGGGTTCGATTCCGTCCTAGGCTAAATGATTATGTGTTGATTATAATCATTGTAATATGCCTAGGTCTATTACTATTAAGGTTTGAACGATTTTCATGAAATTTTGTGTGCATATCGGCTAGGTCTGAAAATCGGCCAAGATCATAAATTATCATTTCATACACCTAAATGATAAGGGCGAGCATCACTAATTTTTTTTACTGTCATTTTTTTACATTGCAAAACAACGTTTGCCGCGTCAGCTAGTACATATATTTAATCTAAATCTTAAAACGGCTCCAACGATTTTCATGAAATTTGATTTGCAGAAGGTTTCAGGGTCGATAAATTGATCTAGGTAGGATTCATTTTTAGCAAATGGACCTTAACAAAAGCCGAACATCCAGGTCAGTACAATACACTTATATTTGAGTACGTTACTATAAGACAGATTCGGGTTTGTTTGGATTTATTCATCAATCATCACTATTTTATTGATAAAATAAAATATGATTTTGTTATTTTCACTGTTAAAAATATTTTACCATGGTTAGAGGCACAGAACACAGTTACCAGTACCTAAAATGTAATATTCATTAACAAATCATAAAGCCCCACTACTGGGCTCGCTCGAGTCTTCTCTCAGGAGAGGGTTACGGTCATACGTCCCCACGCTGGCCAAGTGCGAGTTGGGGACTGGCAAGACAACGTCGTGGTACGTAATCTTACCGTTGGATATTTTTAAGCCGCCCAAAGGCCTCCAACTAAGCTTCAAGACTGTTATCCTATGATAACAACCGGGACCGACTGCTTAACTTGACCTCCCAATCACGGAGACACTCATGGTAACATGCCACCCGCGCTCACCCATCCAGGTACTGACCGCTCTGTCGTTGATTACCCTTGGTGATTGTGTCTAATCACCGAGTGCAACTGGGCTATGAGCGCCTCAAGCTATTATTATTAATTAGAAAAAGTAATTGTTACTGGTACACCAGCAATTTGTGTACTCTACAGAACTTTTAATTAAAGCGACACCAAAGTATCGTCACATACAACGGCTAGCTGTTTCAACAACCAGCACTACGACCGACCATTTTATTCAAAATCCAGTAAATTTACCTTTAAATCATTAGTGATTCAGATGTTAAACGTTAAATAATACCCGACTGCCCACGTGTGGTGATCAGTCTCATTATTTATTCACTCAAATCAGTGCCTAACCATGTTTTAGAAAGTGAGGAATGCTGTTATCTGTGGGTTTTGGGCTTTAACTAAATTTATACGAGATTAAAAATAGGATTAACGATTTTGGTGAACCTTGATAGACCTGATAATATTGGGCTAGAATTTATTATTGGCTGGTTGATGTTTTGAGACGGCAATTTAGGGTTAGGTTTACCTTTTTTCTTTAGAAATGTATTAGTGTGTTAGGATTTGTGTTAAAATCAGGGCCGGCACTAAAATATACATGGGGACACTCGAAGTTCGATTGCAAATCTTGTTGCTTAATATTTGTTGCTGAGAGATATTTTATGGTATTTATTTTACATTCTGGAATTAAACACACTTACACTTATTCCGCTATTTTATTTATTTTTAATGGATTTAGCCAAGATAGGTATAGGTGATCCGACAAAGAACCAGGGTCATCGACGTAGCCCACAGGATAAGCAAACTGAAGTGGCAGTGGGCTGGCCACATTTGCCGAAGAACCGATAACCGTTGGGCAAAACGAGTTCTTGAGTGGAGACCGCGTCTCGGCAAACGTAGTGTAGGACGTCCACAAGCCAGGTGGAGCGATGATTTGCGCAAGAAGGCTGGCAGGAGCTGGATGCGAGAAGCCATAGATCGAACTAAGTGGCGTGAAATTGGAGAGGCCTATGTCCAGCAGTGGACTGCGATAGGCTGATGATGATGATGATGATGATGATGATATAGCCATTAACAACAGAAACCAGTCAAAACCAAAATAAATAAAATAGTGTAGTAGTTGTATTTCAAGTTCCATCAGGTACCGACAATCGAGACATTACATTATATATTTTAGTTTTATTTAAATACTATAAAAAATGTTTCTGAATTTATTTTTATCTCACATGAATTTTCGAAATAAGTGCATTGCAATGGAATCGAAATGCCGAGTAAATTAGAAAATATGTATAAAATATACTGTTAATGCACATATTACACGATATTTACTTAGTTATTATATTGCGTGGCCTCGAACATTCATACGTTGAATGTTTTTGTGACATTGTTTGCCGTATAGTAATGAGAAATGCAATTACTAAGCGCAAAATTGTTGGCGACTTACCAAGTGCATTTAAAAAACGTACAATTTTGATAAGGGTTGTCAAAATTTTGTGACTGTATTTAATATCAGTATCAAATCTTATATTACAGTCAAGATTAGTAGAAGCGCCCCGTAGTCTTTGAATTTTTCTTTTCTTTAATATGCATTTATTACTCATAACATATATGTTATGAGTAATATTAAATCCTTCCTCCAAAAATCGTTCTATCTATAATAATGAAATATATAATACCGACTGCCTCGATGGCGCAATGGGAGCGTATGCGATTGCTGTGCATAAGGTCTAGGGTTAGATTTCCGGGTCAAACCAAATTATTGTATTATCTGCAAACATTTGTTTCGGAGTTTGAGCGTTTTCTATATATATTATGTATGTATTTACAAACAAAAATTATCTAAGTATTCTGTCAATCATTCTAGCTTTCATAGTACAAGCTCTGATTAGTTTGAAGCTTGATGGCGTTGTGTGTCATATGTCCATTTATTTATAATAGCTTAAAAGGTCTGAAAGGAGATCATGTAGCGGATGCGACTTCATTTTATACCTATGATAGGTAAAGATTGTCACCAGTCGGCATTAAAGCAAGTCGTATTATTCCTATTATATTTCGCACCCTTGTGGAAGCGCCCCCTATTTTTAACATAAAGACAGTAGACCTGTTGTTTATTCAGGAGTATTAACAGTCTTAATTAGAAGTCATTCAAGCTCCACTTATAGATATCAACAGGAAAGCTTTTTTAACTCACTAAAGCGGCTGGGAAGATATTACACCTATTTCTTAGCCTATCATGGATTAACCGTGTGGTTGCTGGATTTGTTATGTTATAGCTACACTTATGTACCTAGGCAACACATGCGAGTGCAAGAGTGTCTGTTTTGCTGGGTGTCCGAAAGCTCCTCGACACTGTACAAAGAGGATTCGCTCATTAGATCTGCAAGTCGTACCGCACCGTCTTACTCAATTCGGCCCTACTACTGACCGTGACCTTTAGATCTCATTCTAAAGGAGGCAGTCGCTCTATGTGCAGCGCGTAAGGGGTCGACTCGCTCGGCGAATGGAACCGTCGATACCAGTCGAGCCACACCGCCTCCGTCACGAAAGTTTTCTTCCGGACGCGAAGGATGCATACTGCTTAGGGCGAAAAATCCGATACCAAGGTAATGTCACCCAGATGCTGACGGGACAAAGGTCCTCCAGTACTTGCATCGCTTCAAGTGTCGGGATGCCCATCATGTATATGCGAGGAGCAAATAGGGGCTAAGCCCAGGAGCAGACCGCAATACACATTATTTTGAGTGCCCCGTATACGGGGCACTAAGGTACGGCTGTTCAACGTCTTGGGGTACAGCTGACTGAGAAAGAGGCACGCCTCCTAATAAAGAACATAAAAACAAGGAACACGATACTGAATTTGGCCGAAAGAATTGCAAAAAGACTATAAAAAATACAAAAATAAAAACGAACACTAAAACAAAAGAAGCAACAAAAGATAAGAAAACTGAAAAGTAACAGTGCCTGCGAATGCGACCTAGGACTACCTAAGAGTAGGTTTAGCGAGTACTCCTTGCGATGCGTTAATGCTCAATTCCTCTCGATTCTTTTTTATATGAAAACAATATTCGTCATAAAAATTAATAATTCATACACAGGATTAACAATACTTTGTTGCCAACCCTACAGAGAAGAAAGAAGTCAAAATATAAACAGGATTGACTTATTAATGGCTGTCTGGCAAGAGAAATAAGTAATTGGTATTCAAAGCTCTTAAAAGCTTCTTACTTTAAATTCTTGTCGATAAATAATCTTTCAAGATGGAACAAATAAATAAAAATGTTCTTCATTATTACAAGGATTTGGCATTGTTTATATATATTACTTATAATTAAATGGGTTGTTTTAGATTTTTTCTTTACTCTTTAGAGAATTTAAAGAAACCTGTGTGGATGTGCTCTGTGTTGAGCTCGCTACATAGTATGTATTCTTAGCTTGGATAAACGCCTTAGACATAACTAAATGGTTGCTTAATGGTTTAAGTGGTTTTAAGCAGACCGTTTTCTAGACCAAAAAAACAAACGGTAGTATATAATCTCAAAAATATTTGATATAAATGGTATATGACTCGAATCTCCCTCATAACAGTTTACTAAAATGGTAATCACAGTGATATTATTAGCATGTCGATCTATCTGCTCTGAAACCGTAACATAATATAGTATGTTTGCGGCCGACCGCATGCCAACGTTGCCAATAGGCGTTTGTTATGAACTGGAAATTCCACGGCTAACTATTCCAGGAATTTACTACGTCCCATTGACCGACGGATCTATTTGGCTACCGATTTGCGCAATATTTACTTATATAGGTACTTTTACTTGCCCTTATCTATAACAATAAGATTCTGACTGATTTCACTCTAAACTTACATTAATTTGTCATTTAAATTACATAATAATAAATCAATTATCAATATATTTATTTTAGATCTAAATGTAGATATGTAAAGTCAGTCTGTTGATAAAAATGATCAAGTTTCAAGTTGTGTTTGCAGGCACTAAATATAGTAAATGTTTACTGGTTGTGTTTTTGAATGAGTGCGATTACCGGCGCCTAAAGTTTCTTTCCTTAGTTGCAAGTGTTCATGTTAATAACTGTCATCAAGAAGGCACTGATCGCCCAGTTGTACTCGGTGATTAAGCAATAACGGCGCGGTCAGTAACTGGATGGGTGACCGCTGATGGCATAATACCATGAGCGTCTCGTTAAGCATTCGGTCCCGGTTGGTCGTATAGCAGTCGTGAAGCTAAGTAGGCCTTTGGGCCACTTGAAACATCCAACTGCAAGATTACATAGTCACAGCGTTGTTTTGCCAGTACCCTACCCGCACCGGACCAGGTTGGGGGCGTATGAACGTAACCCTCTCCATAGAGAAGGAGTGGAGACCAGAGCCCAGCAGTGGAATATTGTGCGTTGTTGATGATGATTTTCACAAACTACACAAAAAAGAATGAAACGTGAGAAATGTAGATTTAAAAATAGAAGAAATGCACAAGGTTGAGTGCGAACTGCTTCGAATTACATCAGTCCCGCGTCTCAAATGCGACTTAGTATCCTAACTTTCTCACCCTACATTCATCTATATCCTAGTTAACATTTCTTTTTTATTCCGTCTTTGAATGATTACGTTCACAAAGGCGTTCACTTGGCTGGCTGGCTATAGAAAAAAAATCAGTTATATTGACCATGTAAACTGACCTAACAATGACATCGTAAAAGGTCCAATGAAAAATAAATATATATATATATAAACGATACTAGGTACATACTAATATATACTTAACTGAATAGCCATTAAAATCATAAAATAACTTATTCAAATTTCCAATCAAAATTAAAGCTAGGGTTTTCATAAACTTTGAGTCTTGCAATATTGCTAATTGGCAAATTCTTAAGCAGAAAAATGAGTAAAGAAAGAAATATTCCGTAAGTTTCGTGGATTGCGTTAGGATAAGATTTCACCGAGAACTTCATCAATTAAATATTCAAAGCCTATGATGCCTTTCCTGTGAGTACATACGCCGTTTTAATCAAATTTCTACGAACACGGAAATCGATTGATGAAAGCCCACCTGCGCCATTTTATCCTTTTCTATTTTCCTTTCATCAGTTGTAGGAATTTGTGCTTAGTAAACTTCTCTAGAAGGTGGACATAACATGTCGTTGGTCCAATTACAAATCAAAACATATAATTGTGTGAAAAGCAAGAAAATACTGATTTAGTACCGGCTATTCTGTGTAACTGATCGTTTCTCGCTCGCCTGGCTCTGCCAAGGTTAAATAATTTCTTGAACAATATATAGCATTAACCATTGTAACCTTAAATTTTGAGCAAACTATCACTTTACTTAACTCTTACTTGTCCTATCATTGGTATCATCAATGTTGGTATTATTATGACTCAGACCGACTGTGAATTAGTTTCAACATTGACTGATAGATGTCACTCTAATAATGACGTCATTTATCCATCATAACTGTAAGAAATAGTCGGATATTTCTAATATATTTCACTATATTGTGGTATCATGTTCTTTGAATCACTAATAGTTGATGCCAATGATATTCTATAAATATATCTTCTCAGCAGAATACAGTTTTCTCCTGCGTGTATATAAACTATATAGATTTATAGATTATGTAAATTCGTAGTGTTGCGAAAGATGGATAGATGAACATACGATAGATTTTGAAAAGTATTTTTTTGGTTTAATAACGTTAGTTACGTTTTGTTACTATGCAGATACCTACCATAATGTTTTCTCATGATATATGCAAAAGGCCGTAAAAAACAGGATGCGATTTAAGAAAAATGGTCACAGCGCCATCTGTCGAGCAGTAGAGTGGTTTTACACTCCAAAATAAAATCGGGTATTAGTTTTTTGTACCATTTGCGAATTTTGATCCGTTATTGCAGATTTCACGGACTGATGAGCTAAATTCATTATATCGTTTACGCACCGTTCGACCTATGATCCAAGTCCAAGCAATTCACAGACCACTTTTTGACACATAATTTAAAATTTTGAGCAGAGCGTACACGTCGTTGAACATCAGATTTTTCAACAACCACCAACATAAGAATAATAAGTAGAACAAAATAAAAACAGCGAAGAAAAGCTACTTTAAAATATAGAAGTTCGTTGCCATTCGTTGAGTTTCTGGTAACCACATCCAGTAATTCGGCGAAAAATGCAAAACGAATTCTTAACACTCTTTTTCTGTAAGGCTTGTATATTTATCACCTTTATTTAGATTTTTACCGGTTATCGTAGTCAATGCCTTTGTCCTTAATCATGAAACAAATTATTGACATGCCAAATTTAATTGGAAACGATCTAGCGGTATACTCACTTTTAGTTATGAAAGCGAACAAACAGACAGACATAGGTAGTTACTTTTGAATTTATTATATAAACTACCGGGGGAAGCTGAGGCAGGCATGGTTACTAAACTACTTTTTAATAATATTCCATTTTAGGATACAGTATAAAAAAAAATTCTGTGGCCATCTTACTTGAACTATATACAACGAAAGTAATCAAAAAATAAAATAATAATTGTAATCAAACTGAAACAAAAATGATAATCAAATTGATTAAAAAATAATATAACCACTAGTAACAGATTAGTAATATTAATCAAATAAAGCCTTGAACTAAACGAACCTTTTTAGATAAAATTTAAACTTCATCGAATCAAATTAAAAATTGTGCATGCAAACGTGCATGTGTTCGTATGAGCATGTGTGTGTGTGTGTGTGTGTGTGTGTGTGTGTGTGTGTGTGTGTGTGTGTGTGTGTGTGTGTGTGTGTGTGTGTCTATTTGACTGGATGAAGCAGATTCTCAGTTTCGTCAAAGCTAAGTATAAGAAGCCAGTCGCTAACAACCTTCTTACAGTAATATTCGTTTTTTACAAAATTCAATACCTTTAAACGCTTTAGAAAAAGCACCCGAGTAAACAAAAGATACCTCTGAATGAAGCTCGTTTAGGGGTAGTCTAAACCTAAGTATTGGTTGTCTTCTAAATATTCTAGAAGAAAATTCAACATCACCTGTTAAACTAGGTTGTCTAAGAATAGTTTGGAGAATGAACGCTTGTCCACTATTAAGGCCCCAAAAATGTTCATACAGTTCTTTGATAGGAAAACGGAAAGGCTTAAAACTAGAAGCCTTTAAGATAGCTCCTTGTACCCGTTCTAATTGTCATAAATGTCTTACTATTAATATGTGTTAATAAGTAGGTAAAGATCTCCTTACTTAATATGTATACTATATACTTGTTATATACTTTATTACTCTCAACCTGTCTATTTAAGACTATACGGGTAACTCAAAACTATGAATATTATCGTCTGAAACTTTCCCTCGAGTTTGAAGGAACTTGACGAGTTAGTTTGATATGAAATTTTCGAGGAACCAGCTACTTACCAAGTGTTTGCTAAAACTTTTTGTGCTACGGTGAAAAACCTGTCTACGAAATTAAATTAAACCACATTTAATATTTCATTGGGTTGAAAATTCCCATACGCATTATTTATTTTAGCTTACTGCACTTCACCACCTTATAAACGATAACTTTGTCAAATTTCATTTGTATCACATTTTTTTTTCTAATGCGATAGTAATCTATCAAAAAGTTAAGTACAGTCATAACTAAGTATTTTAAGTCAATGTCCGTATGACATGTGAGACTAAATCGACCTAATAAAAACTTTCCTTTACAGTAACCACGAAAAGTCACCATTTCTTTCTGCCTCCAACTGTACCTATTCAAATATTCATGTAACAATCAACATGAACTTTTAAAGCGCGAATATTACTTACTACTAACCTACTAGCACTGTAGGTGATTTTACTCTGTAGTGCCTCGTTTTCTAATATTATACTAGCAATCAATAATTTTGTAAATAGAGAAACTTTCTTTATGTAATTCTTCAAGAATACAACGAAAAACGCTTAAGAAGCGATGATGATGAATGTAAACCAACTAGAAGCTCGAACTTGGTGTATTGCATAGAGAAAAATTGATGCGAAGACGATTACTATAAATCTTCCAATACATTAACTGTGAAGACTCACCATTTTTTATGGTGCTGACTGTGCCTATTTAAATACAACTTATGCAACAATTGACGGGAATATTCAAACCTGCGAATATAGCTTACTATTGACCTTGTAGTACTGTTAGATTTAATACTCAACAGTGCTTTGTGTAAGTAGTAATTAATAAATTTGTAAATATATTAATCCCCTAAATCTATTTTAATAATATGAAGAACGCCAAAGAAGAAATTATAACGAAAAGAAAAGCTAATTGCAGACAGAGAAATTTATTTGATATGAGTACTACAAATTGTCTCTTACAAGACCTCATAAGGTCATCATTTCTTTTTGCCGCTTACTGTACCTATTCAAATATTCATACAGCAATGAACATGAGTATTCGAAATAGCGAATATTGCTTACTACTGACATACCAGCGCTGTTAGTGATATTACCTCGTGTTCAATGTTACAGTAGTAATTGATACATAAAGTAAATACGTTAACAATATTGGGATTACTTATCCTTCATTTAATTAAGGCACGTCACGGCAAATGCCATCAAAGCTACAATGTGCGCCTACATTGCTTGATAAGTAAATTAGCTGCTGCAATGGTTTATGTTACCAGAATTCGGGTAATAATTCTCGGAATAATGTTCTCAAAGGAATATCGATTAGCTTAAACATAAACGGTCAACATTGTATAGTCTTGGTGGTACGGCATTAAGGCCAAACAGAGAACTTAAGATACAATTGTACAGTCATCATCATCATCATCATCATCAGCCTATCGCAGTCCACTGCTGGACATAGGCCTCTCCAATTTCACGCCACTTAGTTCGATCTATGGCTTCTCGCATCCAGCTCCTGCCAGCCGTCTTGCGCAAATCATCGCTCCACCTGGCTTGTGGACGTCTATTGTACAGTCACGAGTATTTAAATCTTTATAGACTTTATTATCCCAAGATTATTTTGGATCGGCTAATAATTCCACCAGCTTCGCCTGAATAACAGTTTTCCACGGAACGACTGGCATCAGACCTCTGCAAACTGAGGGCGAACTGGCTTCGAAGGTTGAATTAGTTGTCACAATATTTGAGAGCATTGACTTGTCGCATACCCAACGAATTTTGTATTTATTTATTATTTATTCTCATGCCCTTAATAAGGTAAGCCAATTGACTAATTGCCCATTTAAAGGCCACTACTATTTATGCCGCTATTACCATAAAAAGTCTGCTATAACGCTGATCACTTTCGAAGTAAAGTCATTTACATGAGTTATGTACAAAGTAAATGGTAATAAAAACGATGATTTGTCGAAAATAAATGGTAATAGTGATAGGTACTAATGAGGGAATTACATAAAGTTCACGCGGATGTTAACTCACTTAAAAAATATTTTCTAGATGTGGCATCAGAAATAGACAATATTATTTGTATTAAACATATTTTGTGAATAGATTTGGTTTTTCATTACCACTCTAGTTCTATAACTGACATATTTTATGGGTTTTGGTAATATTTCAAAAAAGTAACGAACGAAATGACTTGACATTTACCTTCAATCAAAAGGGAAGCAACAGCGCCACCAGCGAAAAAAGAAGAAAAAAGTGCAATGTTTACTGTTAAACACACTGTTTAAAAAACGTTTACAATCGATAGATATAAATTTATATTTATTTAACAATACATATATTTATGATTGATCATTAGACTAATGTTTAGCTCCTTCAATCATGAAACATTATAACATTAAAAATAATCATGTATGTCATAATCTGCCCGCATGGTGACGGAATAAGAATACAGTGTATTACTACCCTTATTCATGTCATGGGTATCGTAAGAGGTGTCTAAGGGAGAAAACTAATTAAGACTACTGTAAAGAGAAGGAAAACTTAAAACGCATATACTCGTACGTCTGTACGAGAAAACCTACTGTTTAAGGAGGTGCCGTTGTCCATCAGTAGACTATTAAAGGCTGAATGCAGTAGACGGAGTTATGCACACAATAATTTAGACCGTGACATGTGTTTTTCGATATCGAAGAAACCATTAACCCTCAATTCGGATAGTCATATTAAGATCCAAGATAAGATTTAAAGCGCTTAAATACTCGTTTAAAATCAAAACAGATACAGGTGCAGCCAAATGATGATGATGATGATGATGATGATGTTCTCCTAGCCAATTACGGCCACAGCGTGTAGTCTCAACTGAGACCAGCCAACTACGCTGGAGATGCTATAGTGCACAAGTGTGTGCGCAAACACAGGTGCACTCTCTGTTCCCTGACTCTCATAATCCGATGGAACGGTTAACCGACACGATCAAGGAGAGATCAGGTGCAAGACCGAGAGTTTCACGTGCTCACCGAGGCACGGGGGTTCAGAGCCCAATTTCCAAACTCCGAGCTGTTATTAAGTATTTATATAATCAGAAAAACTCACTGACACTTTTCGCTTCGCGACCCGGGATATAAATCCGAGACCTCTTGATTGGCAGTCGCATACTTCAACCGCTAGACCAACGAGGCAGCCAAATAAAAGCGTGTCAAAAAGAAGCCACTTCCATAAACTTTATCTCTTCAAATTATCTTCCGTAATGTGCTGAATAAAGAAATCTTGAGAAATAATAATTTTGTTGGCCATCGCTCGCAGGCATTCCCCTCACGTAATTCAGACAATGAAGATTTTTCGCTTGGAGGCTGTAACAATGGGAAACTCTGCATTTCCCTATCTCCCTCTATACAACAGATTAGATCGTTTAGTTTACTTAATTGAATGGAGATAAGCTCCCTATTGATCTGAGCGCTTTGGTATCACAGGAAGTTTTTTAGCATAAGTACTCGTGGATGCGTAGTTTAAGTTTTATTTGAGTGTTATTTATATCTGAATTAGAGACATTAGAAGAAGAATGTATTAAGTATTGTAATGATTTTGTTGATTTACAATTTACTAGGTACTGGATATTGGAAGTATCTAAGTTATCTAACCGTGGTGTATAAGAAAAGTATGATGAAATTTCTAATTACATTAAGCTATAGTTATTAAGCTTTGGCGCACAGCCCACCGGCGTGTTTTTTATGGAATAGGGAGCAAACGAGCAGACGTGTCGCCTGATGGTAAGCGATTACCACCGCCCATGAACACCTGCAACAGCAGAGGCGTTAGAGGTTGTCAGCATTCTCATTGAGCGTAAAACCCCTACTCTTAGATTCCGCGTATGATATCCACCGGGCAGAGTTATGTCACTTTGGCAGTAACATGCATAAAAAAGAAACAAAATACAGTGGGTGGATGGTGGTGGTGGATGATTAAGCAAATAGTAAAGTATTAAAAATATTAACTGGTACACATCTTGGTGTAAATATTATCATGTATGTATGTATGTATGTATGTATGTAATTGCCAGCCAACTGTACCGCACCGCTTCGATTTTTGTCACTAATTTAATTTTAAAGCGGTCTCCACGTCGCGACGTTTTTTACTGCGTTGAGTGTTGTAGGTTCAAATTCAATTTGGGATAACACTTTGCGTGAATAACAAATTGCTGTCCCGAGTCTGGGTGCTCTTTGTATTCATTTCGTGTGTGACATAGGATAAATCTAATGCGGTGGGTATTTTCTAAGGCAAAAAAAAACTTTAGGATTTTATTAACATATATTCCAGTTCTGCTCTAGCAGTTCACATTTCTCTTCATATAATATACTTTCTGTTCACGTTCACTGTTTCTGTTACGTTTGTCACGTCAACAAAAATTAAACAAAAAGTGCTACCGAAATATTTTGATTGGACATCCAACAAAATTAAACTACAAACGTAATCTTGAACTAGTTTGTTCTGGTAGCTGGTGTACGTCAAAACAACGCTGTTAACATCCCTACTGCTTCAGGAGACACGAGTCGTGATGTCGGTTGCGACAAATTGAAGCAGCTGCGCCGTACCAAAATACGTTACGATAGGGACGGGACACTGTCGATAAAAATAAGCTAAAATAAATTGAGCAACAAACTTAATTTGAGACCACATTTACTATTCGGATAAGAAAAGAAAAGTATTGCACTTATATCTATTTATTTATCATTATCATCAGCCCACCGCAGTCCATTACTGGACATGGGTCTATCGTGCACACCATTTATTTCAACACTTATATCATCAATCATCATCATCTACAACCCATAATGTCCTAACTCTGGGCACGGGTTTCCTCTCAAGAGAGGGTTAAGGCCTTATATGAAAAAAAAACAACACTTATATAAAAATCATAAAACATTTAACACATTCCATACGTGTTTGTATATACACTTTGAGAAAATATAATCAAAGCATTTAAATAGTGTATCATTGGATGAATGATATTATATAAAAAAAATATAAAGCTATGCTGATACTAACTTTTATTTGGTTAAAATAAGATGCAAGATGAAAAGAAAATTTATTTGAAATGAGTGCCAACGGCTACTGTGCTAGTTCTATTTAGATTTTTTTTAAATTACCCTTCTTGTCAATGTCGGTTTTTATTGATCCTAATAATATTTTTATAATCTTTGTCACATTTTATCTTATAATTAACATCAAGTGCTTTGCACGTTTTTATACACGTATTATAAAACTAAATTAAATCAGCTTATACTAATCGATTTCTTTTATTTTAATAATTAAATATACATGTATTAAACATACAATTAAATCAATAATGGATAAGTCACTGACTACCGTATTACAGAATTCCTAACACGGATGAGTTTCAACATATCATCTTTAAACGTGTTTAGTTTAATTCTAGAATGTATTCTATTATTTATTTTGAAAGATTTTTATCATGATTAATAATTATATATTCACATCGATATCTACTACATCACCATTCACCTAAATGACATACAGATATTAAACCGGGGATTAGAATATCCATAATCATAACTCAATTAAATCTTTAATATTTATGTCCATCGTTAAATCACCATTCCGTGACTTTGAGTTACAGGACCATTGCAATAACATTATGAAATAGTTTCGTACGTTTTATTTCTCTTAATATTAGTCTCTTAATTAAATGGTTTTATTACTAATTTGATTAAATACTCAGTTTAGTGTTCAATTTTAATGAAAACAGATGTGATTTAGTTATTGCGATATTAATATTAGCTTTCACGCAGATCATATGAAATCTACTTACAATTTTCTTTTAGTGCGGTATAATATAATTGTTTTTATGTATTTTTGACTCGTTGGTCTAGCGGTTGAAGTATGCGGCTGCTGATCGAGTTCAAATCCCGGATCGGACCGAAAAGTGTTATTGAGTTTTTCTGATTATATAAATACACAATAACTGCTCAGAGTTTGGAAGTTGGGGTCTGAACCCCTGTGCCTGGAAGAGCACGTAAAGCTGTAGGTCCTGATCTCTTCCTGAATGCCTCGGTTAACCGTCCCATCGAATTATGAGAGAGAGGGATGAAAGTGCACCTCTGCGTAATTGGCTGGTCTTCGTTGAGACTCGTCGCCGTGGCTGAAATTGCCCAAGAGAATATCACTTATGAATCAATTTTTTTTATTCTGATAAATAAGTAGATATAATTTACCACAAAGATACATCGTAGTTTGGAAAGTATTTATTTATTATTATTATTTATAAATTATTATTTATTTATGAAATCTTTTAATTTGTTTTTACAAATATCACACATTACAGTTACAGCTTACTGTCCGAAATATTTGTTTATTGAAAAGGAAAGAAACAAATAACATGCAAAAAATTAAAGTCTACTCGTTACATTTTAAGT
The DNA here is from genome assembly GCA_003709505.1 of Hyphantria cunea. Classification (NCBI taxonomy): domain Eukaryota; kingdom Metazoa; phylum Arthropoda; class Insecta; order Lepidoptera; family Erebidae; genus Hyphantria; species Hyphantria cunea. The sequence goes on from PKRV01001119.1 coordinate 311,864, forward strand.
TGTTTAAATANGCCTATGGGCGGCTTAAAAAACATCAAACGTAAAGATTTAGGTAGCTACAACTTAGTTTTGTCAGTCTCCAACCCGCACTGGGCCTTAACCCTCTCCTGAAAGGAGACCTGAGCCCAGCTGTGGGATATTATAGGTTATATATATTATAGGTTATATATATATATATATATATATTATAGGTTATATAAGCTTCACGACTGTTATCGTATGACAACAACCGGGACCGACTGCTTAACGTGACCTCCGAATCACGAAGACGGGTTGTTGATATTGATTGATTGATATTGAAAGGAATTTTGAAAATGCCAACCCTAAGAAGGTAAAATAAGGGATGAATATATCTAAAATACTTCTGTGTGAGCAAAACCGTGGGCAAAAGCTAGTAACATATAAATTCAGTCTCTCATTTAAAATAAAAGTTAGAAGCTACAATTATTACTGACACGGTAAATGAAGCAAAACCAAGTCCCAATTGTCGTGTGGAGCGTTTTCGATCAGAGGCTTAATTATTCTGTCTGCGCCTTAAGTATTCACAAGTGTGCCTGGCAGCGACAATACCACTGATTTGTGTTGCTGATTGGGAGGCACTACTACTGGATATTAAGGATACAGGTATAAAATACAGATCTCACTGATAATTCACAAGTCGGAATTGCAGCTTGAAGTCGCCGGCATTTCCTAAGACTCACTCTGTTAAGCAAACCAAAGTGGTGTCTTTAAGTCCGTTAGGAACTCTGTGGTTTGGTTGATTGATTTGATTTTGGTCAGGGTTGGCCGATTGAAGAAAGGGCCATAGTTTGGAAACGGAATGTGCCGAGTGTTGACGGGAAATTCAAGCCCTTTCAACAACATTAACCGAACGATACTGCAATCATCGGTACCACTAACCACACATAATATATGATCGAGCTTCACAAAACAATTAAACAAAATGATTTATTAATTATTTTATCAAAGTAAAACACGTATCTACCACAATCTGACCGCATTTTAATCAAAATTATTAATTCTATACCGAAATTATAATGGCAGTTCAACATGGCGGTGCGTTGATGCCAATCAAAAGTACTGTTTTATTTTTAATTCATCACGCAACGGCTATTTAAAGTACACGGTTTAATTGTTTTATCAATGAACTATAATTAGTGGTACAAAGGACGAATATGGGCATATAATAGGGTGTTTGGTTATTAAAAAGTTAATAATACACTAAAGAAAGCTTTTTTTATTTTTTTTAGTAACTTGATTGATTATAATTAGAATTGAAGAGTTTTAATGTTTCCTTTCGATATCAGCTTTCATTTTGCAATGCACCTGATAAAAAAGTTATGAGAAGAATGAGAAGCAGTTTACTTTTCGCGAACATTCCAGTCTTCTTATCTTATAATACTTTCTTAATTTTCCAATTTAATTCTTAAAGCACCCGGCTAGCGATATTATTCTACAAATAGTTTAAGTGGAACTTAAGTTCAACCATTTTTGCTTTTTTTGGTTAAAATTAAAATCTTATTTAAAAAAAAATAACCAGGTATTTGCAAAATTTTACTCATATTTTCTTTAACTATATTTTTTTCATAACTCCCTCCATCAAGTTTAACCATGAATTGCCAAATTTGAAATAAACTCCGACAAAATTGCTCATTCTTAAAGAATACTTGTATGATCAATAATCTCAGAAATATTCGAGTAGGGTTTCAACTTCGGTGTAAACTAAAAATTTTATTCGGTAACAGTATAAAGCTCGTTTAACGCGATAAAATACATGTACACTTTTATGAATAAATATATCGTTTCTTTTTGTGAACGTAAACCTTTTGCTTCGCAAATAAATCAAGAAACCCAAAGCCGATATAGTCTTTTATATAACGAGTTCTGTTCAACTATTACCACAACATTCACATTAGAGATACACTTTTCATACCTATCTATGTATGTATATCATAATCGGAAAGTTTGGATAGATGGATAAACGGACAGATGTTTGATATTTAATCTCACCAGAATGGCCAAACAGCTGAATGGTTATGGATGAAAGATATGTACAGAAATGTATTGTATCATAGAATAGATTAGAGTTTTATCGATTTTCAGACAAAAAATGATTGACGAAATCGATGTTACTATGGTATTTTGTGTATTGACCTGCAAAAATGACTCTACTCTACCTGATGGAAAGCATAATCAGATTCGAAGAGTGGTGGTCACCATACTCATTGAGAATACAGATAATGCAACAATGCAGCAGGGTGACACACACCATGGCGGCCTAGTGATGCTTCTGCATCATTAGGCCTCCGGTCTCGCACTCACCTACGAAAACTGACAGCACGAACGCTGTTGATTTTCTGTGCGAGGATAGTAGTATTTCATGCTGAAATAAGCATGGTTTTAATACCTAGAAATAAAAATGAAATTCATTACCTGAAAAGGGGCGGTAGAGAAACGGGTGTCATGTACACCAGGGAAGGATACTCCGTCTAGGCGACAAGATTATGCCTATCGGTCCGGCGGTTGATGTTGGGAAGTTGTATGTATGCTAATCGGTGGGTCTTTGGTAGGGTACGCTATAGCATGTCTTTGTTTGTGTATGTATGTGAAAGTCACTACAGGTCCTCCATAGGATTCGAAACTATAGTCAGGTCTCCTCGAAATATTTTGAATTTGGTGATTGTTTTTATTATTCACATAGTAAATTTAATATTTATGCGTCCTACTACCGCTACCCTAATTGATGTTTCTTATCTTAATTTCCATAGTAATGTTGCCTGTAAAAGATTGCCATGGGCAATAAGACCGCCATTTGTATATTGCATTTTTTATTCTGTTATGTGTGTATTTTCCGTTATAATCTTCTTCCTTACACTATCATCATCAGTCCTTACAATTGTAAGCAGATGTGCTAAGCGGAGACAGAACGTTTTGGGTAATTTGGGCCAATGCCCCAGCACCCTTTACTAAAATAGCACACTGACTCTTTCAGGTGATTTATTTGATTTGATTTGGAATCAAAAGGAATCAAAATTCGTAAGGGGATTGGGATCTGTAAATACTTTCTAGAAAGTGTTTTAGCCTCTTGGACAACAGTTTTCATGTCAAGGTACTCATGAATCTCAGAGTTACGAGTAAAAAAAGGACCATCACTTATGGTCCTTAGGATGTTGTTTTACGTTCTTTGAAGCCAGAGAATATTCGATTTCCTAGCTGACGACCAGAGCTGGATACCATGAGTCCATATTGGCTTATGATTAAATAGTAGACAACTAAATAAAATAAGTAAACGTAAGTGAATGAAGTCCTTTACATTTAAGAAAGTATTTAATTTTATATTCATTCATGAAACAAGAATACATACATATATAAGTGGTAGCTGGGTTGCAACAATACACAGGTGTCTAGCTAGTTTGGGAACGGAGGCTATTTCAAGTTCGATTTGTAACTTAACCTAGTCGAATGAATAATAATATGATTTTATTATTAACACCAATATTGTTCAACTACATACTATGTGTATTTTTGCTTATACTTTTGTAATTTTTGTTTTATGAATTTCTTAAGTACTTCTATATACATTAAGCTTATTCTAGTTTTTGTAGGAGATCGTATACTCCGATATGGTATGCTACCTAAACATTTATCTAATCTTTGAATATTTTTCTAGATAATATTAAGGTACCTCAGAATTTTACGAACCAATGGCTTAACGGCTATAAACATTGAGTTCAAAAACATCCATCAACACACTAGACGTCAGATCAGCTTTTGATCTTTAATTTTTTTCAACAATAATATTGAAACGAAACTATAATTTATATTTGTAGAAGCTGTTCGACAAGTATAGGTTTTAGTTTGAAAAAGATAAACAATCATGTAGAACAAATGGAGCAAACATAACAAATGCTGCTCAAATTATTTTGAGAACAAAACCGAGGCACCTGGCACCGTGGCGTGTCATGGAAATTGGCTAAAAATAAAAGCTACGTATCAAAGGGGATCTTTCGGTAAGTGGCAAGACAGTAACAGAAGAACTGAATTTATTTCAATAATTAAAACTTAAGTTCTTAAAATTCTCCATTTACCATAAAAATTTGATGCGATCAGATATTTTGTTTTGGTAAGAACTCCAGCCACCAATGGGCACTTACAAATCTTGAAACACAAATGGGATCCTTTCAGAATCTCAGAAGAAATCTAGAGGTGGAGGGGGAGAATTACCCTGATATGACAGTAAAATTGTTGTTTTGAGTCTGGATGTTCTGTGTGTCCGTTTCATGTATGTTTATGAAATCCCTCAAGACATAAAATGCATATTAGGAATATGCATTTTATGTCTTGAGGGAGTATATACGGGAGTTGCCTTTTTTAAAATAAAAACTAATAAAAAAACTGACTTCAAGAACTGGACCAAATTGAAATGAGACGACGCGGAAAGCACCAGCTTTCAAATAAAAGTAGAATCATCAAAATCGATTCACCCAGTCGAAAGTCCTGACGTCACAAACATAAAGAAATACAGTTGAATTGAGAACCTCCTTCTTTTTTGTCAGTCAGTTAAAAAGTCCATTAGTGACTATTATGCATTTATCTATTGCAGTTCCTGGTAGTCTCAATTAGATAATTATCTGCCATATACTACTATTTAACAGATAATATATGAATTGCTTATATATGCTGAAGTATGGGACTTGTAAAACCGAAATCTGAAGTCTAGCAGATAAATCCTTAATAGTTTATCAGAGACTTTGTAAGTTAATGGTAAAACTGGGCTTTAGTATTTCATAGGTTGTGTTCGAGTACTTTATGCTCTTGCTTGATCTTATGTACTAATTTTGGATAGCATTGATATTTATTACCATCGGTTGTTATTCATAATTACGGTGTCTATTATTTGTGGAAGATTCACATTTCGGCACGAATGGGTCGGCTTGACCAGAGTGATACCAGAGCCTCATAGGAAACCGGTGTGAAAGCGCTTGAGCTGTATTTCACCAAGTAAGTGAGGATACCGAGGTCCATACCGCAACCTACCACCCATCCACCTCCCCATCCTCCGAAGGCCGAAAACGCACTTGAGGCGCCTATGCTGTTGAGGGTGTCCATCGGCGGCGGCAATGGCTTGCCATCAAGCGATACGTCTCCTCGGTTGCCACCTATACAAGTAAAAAAAATATTCATGGATATGCGTTATTAGTAAAACTTCTTCTTTAAACTTGCACAGTGACCAAGTACCATTCTTATTCTGTCGTCAGAAAGAAGAGGTGACAAAGATCGTAAACGTTTTAGTACTAAAATTATACAACAGCTCCTCAATCAAGTGGCGACGAGCCTCTTATAGCCAACAAATTAAATCTCTAATGATTTACTGAAATATAAATTGTTTGAATGAAAGCTAGAAATAAGAATTTTTTTTTAAACAAATCTTTTAAGTATTTTGAAGTATAGGGTGTGCAATTATTTCAGACGAACACACCTCATGACCACAGAAATTACTCACTGCTTTGTATTTAAATTCAAACATTTTTTTTAATACTAGCTTTTGCTTGCGGTTACATTTGTAGAACGAAAACTTGACATTGGGGGCATTTATTCAAGATTATGATATTGACTTATGCTATTCCTTGTTTTTAATTTAGCATGGAGATACTATGTTCCTTGAGGAAGGACATTGGTTAATATTTGCTGCAGTAACATGCACGGGGCGGAGTAGTGGGCAAAATTTAGTTTAACATGGTTTCTATTTCTACTTTTAAGCAGTCCATACAAAAAAACGCAGTCATAAACTTACTTCAAATGACAATAATAATAAATTACCTGAGATCTTGTCCGTGCAGTGCCAACTATTTTTGGTAAGCTGTGGTGATCCTAATTAGCTGCTGCTATGTGACACCAAGTTAAAAAACAAATTGGTTAGATACGGAATTCAATGAACTCTTGGATATTATTTAAATAAGATCCAAAACATTAGAACGATTCACTTTTCTATCATAGATTGAAAAAAAAACTTTTAAACAAGCTAATTTTAATATGCTCTAAATTGTATATTTGTATAGTGTTTGAGATATATGCAGATATTGTTCATATAATGTCTAAAATTATGAACTACATCCCAAGTTTACAAACCGGTGCCAAATCCCTTTCTAATCCTTACAAATTATTTGTTTTGCGAACTTTAAATATCTGTTGTATATCCATCCTATTCCGTTTGCTTTTCTAAAATAATATAACAACTCAACTCTCAGTTTAATTTATTACTACACGTGTTAATGTTCTTATCGTCACTTCAATTTACACCTTACAACTAAACTACAAAGTTTAAAGTCCCCCAGCTGTCAACTGCGTCTTAACTTTGCGATTTTCTGTCCACTATGTTAAGAGCCCCGAAGTATCACATATCTCAACAAATTTAGTATATTTATTTGTAAACATAAGTAGGAGAATGGATCTTGTTATGTTGGTGGTTTGTACGTATGCCTGAATACATCACACAGGACGTGAAGCAATAATTCTTGTGCACGTTTGCCACGAAGAATGCCATTTATACAAGACAATTTTGTCTTAAAATTCAGTGAACAGTAACGGTCTTTATACTGAATGGCTATAAATACTTTGTTGGCCACTCGGGCTCCGGGTAAGCGCTTCAGAATTTCCTAGGGAAATATAAAAATGAATTCAGTTGACTTAAGACACACTTTTCTTTTGCTGTAGAATCTAAAAGCGAAATATGTTTATCCGTGTTATGGAATCTATCTATAGAGTGTAAGAAGCTTATGCTATAAGCTATTAGTTTGTGCTGAGAAATTCAGTAATTTACTGATAACACAAAGTGCTGCCCCGAGTAAGGATCGAAGCACGTCAGAATGTAGCCAATGCCGCAAGCAAGAGCTAACAAATGTATCGGAATGACATCTCTCAACGCTAAATCACGCGGTCGAAGAAAATATTTGCCAATACTATAAGAGAATAGAGATGCTGTCGATCATAGAAAGAGAATCGAGGCTTCTAATAAACCTTATTGAAAACTTTCCTATTGACTGTTTGTTATACATTGTTTTCATGTTTTGGAAATTGCAAACAATTTTGGAGAGTTAATAGATTCGCGCCGACTTCCAAATACAATGCAAACAGACACACCCACAAAATAAAAGATACCTCAAACTATAGAGTAACGAAGAAACTACCAGTTCTGAATCTCGCAATAGAAGTTCTTGCCGATTAGCATATATACAATGTACCAACATCAACCGGTGCAGAGGCCCGCCAGGTATGATCACCTCGCCTGGTCGGAGGATCCTCCCTTTAATTTGGCTGGTCATCATACCCTTTCCTCCACAGATTGATTGATATCAATTACAGAAAGGAACCATGAGTTAGGCTTTGAACGTACTTACTTTTGTAATATAAATGTTTATCACAAACAGAGATAGCAAAATGACGTGACTCAGCAAACAACTTCTTATTAATAGAAATCAGAGATATTGAACCGATATTGACGCCCATAAACACAAATTCCATGATTGTTTTGTAGCAAAAGTTCCTTCAAGGTCTGAAGGTCCTATCACTCATTCTAAAAATTGATTTATTTTTGAGAGTTAGACAGAAGATCGAAGCGTGATGTGTACAACCTAAAAGAACTTTGGTGTGATAAAAAAACTTTGGTGTGATCGTTTTTGGTGAGACTCGCCAGGGTTTGGAATGACCTGCCTGGGTCTATTTTTCCTGATAGGTTAAACTCTGGAGCCGTTAAGAGTAGAGTTTCTTTTGGATGGGCGTGTACCACGTCCACCACCAAGTGTAGATGAAGACGAAGTCTTCATTTACACTTTCCATCAGGTGAGATGGAAGATAAACGCCTACTCCATTACAAATATATATATATGTATAAACTTGGTAAAAGGATAACAAAAAGAAGTTATTATAATCTTGGAACACGGAAATTACCAAGTAATCGGCCCGACAGCTCTTACTAAACATCGGGGAACTTGTTCAAAAGTTTGCAATTAATACCTTCATTTAGTAGCAGCAACAATCGTGTTGGTGACAGGAAAGCTCATGCGTCATATCTCGTACAAGCCACACGAGTTTGTTTGTGTGAAGTGTTAGATATATCCGTACATCTTAGCGCATAAATCAACAGTGCTTCAGGCAGCTTATTAATATTTGCAAGAGCAATAGAGAGTCTGGATGTGCTGTGGGCGTAGTTAGCGTTTGGTGTTATTAGTTGTGCGAATGTTCACTTGCAGTTCAGGGTCTTCCTACTCAGTTTTTACTCACGTTTTATCTTTTGGTCAAAATATATGACAACTTATCAGCTTCTAAGAACCTTTTACGCCTTGGAAAATTTCTGTCAGAGTTTTGTATGAATGAAATAGATTACATTTAACAAACTCAAAGGCAAAGGTACGTGATGAAAATATCATCATTAACATTTTTACCTTACTTTTCTCTATACCAGTTACGTATGTAAATGGGGTTGACGCTATATGTAACACGTTACTATTTCGCAATCTTGGACTGCCCAGTGCGCTTATATAACAGTTACTTTATATACACAATAATATAAATATATATAAAAATTATAAAACACCTAATTATGAATACTATTAACTCCCAGAACGAGTTTACTTTTTTTTGTTGGACGGTAGTTTAAAATACTTCTAACTGTTTCCTAATTTAGACTATAAAAACAGACATTTAAGGTCTTTTTCGCTTCTAAAGTCTATCTTATCTAGTTAAACATAACTCAAATCAAAGTCATTCTTGTCTTGAGTTGGTATAAAATAAGAATCATCAACTTAATCTGTCTCGACTGTACGAAGAGACAACGGTTATTTGTATTTGTCATGTAAAACCTATTTTCTTAAAAACTCGTTAGCAGGGATTGAAAATAATTTAGATGAAAATTGTTGTTATTAAGAAACTTTAGCTTTTATTTTTCGTGATACAATTTAAGTAAGTGTAGATTTTTTATATCAATGTGGCCTAAAACGACGTTTTTCTCTGATAGGTAGTTTAAAATTGAAGTTAGGAGTTTTGATGACTTGACACATCTTATGCCCGTCTTAATAATATTTAGCGTTTACTAATAAAATATATAGAAAAGATACTTGTATACATAAGGAACCTAAGTTACCTACTTTTAAATTAACTTAAAATAAAATGCTCATGGTAAAATGCCATCAACGGTCACCCATCCAGGTACTGACCGCGCTGTCGTTGCTTACCCTTGGTGACTGTTTCTTATCACCGAGTGCAACTGGGCTATGAGCGCCTTATTACTGTCTTCCTATTCGTTGTTTATTCACTATAAACTACCAACGAGTTTGTCTATCAATCTACAAGCGATTTATCCATTCCATAGTTACTAATTTACTCATCAGCCATAAAGATTTGCAGGTCAGTCATTCATTTTATACAGGTGTACAATAAAGTTTATACTTTTTCGATAAAGAATTATTTTTTACAGTAGATTTTGTAAATAGATGTACATCTTGAATGATTTCTATGTTTAAGTTTACACCTTCAATGTTATCACTGCGTGTATTTTTTTTTGTAGTACCTTAGTTTTTGGAACATTTTATAAAACGAAAATCAGATGGCAACAACTAGTATACTATTTACCATTCATGTAATCTATTGTACTTAATTGTCTGACTTTTGAAAATAGTGGCCATGAGTTGCTTTGCATGTACTCTTCTCATAAGGCTCTACGCATTTTGTAAACTGGAAGTTATGGATTGATACAGACAGACAGTGGGTTTAGGTGTTTTCACCTAATTCGCCTTGACAATACAGTACATCTGTGGCGTCTGTTGTGTCGATCTATGATTTTTACATGTAGCTTCAGTTTAACGTTCATAAATGTCCCTTAGTAAGACGCTTATAGATAAAATGATTTGAAAATTAAAAAAATCATCAAGTACCAATAACTACGTAATGCATAAGAAGTACACTATTAAACACATTATTATTTTTAGAGACAACTGCGCCTTACGAATGTATCCTGTGTCACATTAAGAACAATTTTGAGGATCTCACAGTGTGTTTCGTGTGAGGCTTAAACCCACAACTCTCAGCGCAGTTGAAAGCAGCGCGCCTACCTCTTAAACCACTGGACCAATCGTGCACTCAATTTTTTTTCTATGTGGGCCGGCCAAAGTTATTCTATTCTGCTATTGATTAGCATACTCATTGCGAATATAACATTTTTTTTTGTAATAATGGCAATCAGGGATATATCACCTGATGATAAGCGATTACCGCCACCCATGGACACCCAAAACACCAGAAGCGTCACAAGTGCGTCGCCGGCCTTTGGTTGATTGGGAGAGGAATTAGGGGAGGGATTGGGGTATGGGGCTCCTGTATCCACACTCACTCGTTAAAACACTATTTTCTGTGTATCCGTGGTATCACTCCAGTCGAGCCGGCTCATTCGTGTCGAAGCGTGGCTCTCCCACGATAACAATACAATGCATCAAAATCTGTCATTGCACACTTTCTGTATTATAAATTCTTTCAGCTATAGGCTTAATACTCGATATAGGCAAACGGACACAGATACGATCCATTACACAAAAATAAACTTCGTGTATTAACTTATTTCAAGGTAGCAAACGACAGTAATATACATAAAAATATGAGGCACTATCAGAAACATCTAGTAATTTATTTGGAGAACTTAATAATACCTTTGCAAGCAATATTATGCCGTGACAAAAGCTTCGCCTTTGTGTAAACGTAATAAAGATAAAATTTAAGAGGGTTTTCGTTAGAAATTACTTAGGAGCGGATAGTTTATGTGAATTGAATGGCCAACAAAGAGGATATGGAGCTAAACATATGGTTGGGAAGGGCCTGATTGCATGTGTGATGGTCGATGTATTTTGTTATACTATTGGCTGTCTACTTTAGCTTCTAAGTAAAACTTGTTACGTCACAAGCCACATCACACGTTTCATAATCGTTATGATAACCAGACTGCTGATAGGCATAGTAAAAAGTTGTAATTTTAAGTACATACTATATATTATAATGGTTAAAATATTTCTAGATACAATAAAAATTATTGTGTTCATCATACAATTAATTTTTATCTGGATGAGAACCCAACCCATAACTTGGATTTAGCGATTGCAGCTAAGTCCGAAAGCTGGTCGCGTAAAACCTAAAGGTTAAAAGTGTCGAATTACCAAGTTAAATTGCGGTCCATAATAAATTTAGTTCACAGGGCAGTAAAATAAACAAAATATTTTCTTAAAAATGTATTTATTTTTCATTTTATTGTGCTCTTCAATATTTATTAAACGGACAGTTTGTCCACAAATTTTTAATTACATAAGTGTTGCAACTCTTGATATTATACAAAAAAAGAAACAATTAAAGTGTAATAAAAAATAAATAGTCATTACTAAAATTAAATACAACATTCAAACAAGAAACAACATTTTTGACGACAGAATAATATTCTGTGTTTACGAATAAATGTAATGTTTGTTTTTACGACAGCAAAGAAACGCTCAAGTGTAATAGAACTGAATGAAAGATAAAATAAAATTGTTCTTAAATAAAAGAGCGGAGTTGGCTTGTAGAGCAGTAAAAATAAATCGACGGATAGGCATCCAATACATTAACTTTAGCACCAAATTACAAGTAGAGTCACTACAAGTTGTTGAAAGTAAATCTGTGTGTTATCCGAATGAAAAGTGGAACCGTTAATATGATATGATTATAAAATTCAACTCACTAATCTTAAATAATTAATTTAACTACAATTTTGTACATTATCTACAAATTCAGAAATACATTTACATCATTCCTCTCGTAGTTTTTACAAATATCAATCTTTAACTTGATAGGTTCACAATTATTGTGATAATTTAAGGACTAGTTCGAAACTTACTAGGACGAAACCGCTAACGCTACCTTAATCATGGTCACATAAATTTTGTACACAAAACCATCATCACTATTAGCTAACAAAAATAACATTTTCATCAAAATATCGTATCGCTAAAACCTAAAGGGACTTTCTACTAAGCAATAAATTCTGTACAATTCCGTAGAATGTGTCCCAGAAACGATTAAAGTTCATAAATATTGAACAGTAACTAATTTTCCACAATTAAGTGTACTGTCTCTGAAGGCATGAGAGAATCGAGGCCGCTGAATAAGTTAGGCCGTGAGAGATAAAGTAAAACTATTAAATGCAAAATTTATTACATTAAACGTGATTTTTCACTTCACAATGTCACTGAACTAGTTATGGCACGACTGTCACATCAAACCAACCAGAGTCCGTTCATGACATTGGTATTTCAGCAGACAATCGATGTCTGGACGATGCTCTCGTACCACATGTCCCACAAGTATTATTGCTATACCCAGAATCTGATCCAAACGAGGAATCCCCACTCGGCGGCTTCGGTGAAGCTCTTGGGCCTCTCCAACAGGCAATCCCTGGCAATTCTCCTCCAGGCCATGCTCCCCCTGCACTCATTGGTAGAGGTCCTTGAGGTCTAGCACCTACTGTGCCAACTTGAGGGTACAATCTTAAAAGGGCATCCAAAAGAACGCCTTCATGAAATTCCGTCGGGTCTGGCGGTCCCGGCGGATGGATATGTCTCTGCATTCTGTGTTGATGTTGAGCTCGTCGTCTTTCCAATGATTTAGGTCTTCTATCCATTCGCTGGTGGCGTGGCCGATGAGGAAGCGATTGAGGAGCTGGAGGACGAGAACAGGTCCGACAAGGGGCTGCTTCTCCAACAAGGCTTAATTCGTCTTCAGCAAAATGATCGTCGCTATGAAGGGAGTCGTCTGATCTGTGAGGCAATTCTTCGTAAAGAGGAGCACCGCATGTATCTCCACCACAGGAGTTGCCGCCTCGCCAAGTGCCGCCTGAACCGCACACGAAGACACGGTTAGGGCAGGTAGGCCTTTTAGTTTCCACCATCTGTAAAAAAATAACACAATTTGAGTAATGTAGTTATTTTATAATGGTTTTGGACCATAGATGCTCGACTCTGAGAAATAAGTTTTGATTGTTCTCTACTTTTTAATTAAGAAGAATGACAGGTACTATCCAGAAGATAGCTCAAAATAACGTCTGATATTTTTTCGAAGTAATTCTTCAAGCATTCGAATATCAGATACAAAAATATTTGTATTCCTCGATTGACACCAAGGACACATTGAAGTAAATAAAAAACAAAGAATATGAGCGTGCCAAATGAAGCCCACTACACTGACAAGATATCTTATTTCATTACTTTTTTATATCAATAGAAGCATCTATTAGATTAACTTTGAAGGTCGCACAGGGTCCCTTAAACCCTCGTCTAGTACGTGGGTGTCGAACAATTTACGGTCTAAGAATTCCCAGACCTGGGGTCTGTCAGGGGAGAATTTCTAGAAGTAGTGCTTGAAAACGTGATATGATTTGCCAATGATATCGCTGGAGTTGGTTGTTTTTCTTTCAGGTAAGTTATAGAGGATATTATTGGCGAGCGGCAATTGTGTAATAATACCAAATCTTGTAACAATAAAATCTTAAAAAAGGCAAGTACTCTTGATTCTTCAAGTTTAATTTAATACTGTTTATCACATTTCCTCCCAAGAATGATTTGATATATGATTTTATATAGTAATCTGAGGGCTGTACCAATTAGTTTTCTTAATTAGATCTCTGAATAATTTAAGATTATGTCAGCTAGATGGTTTAGACGAACGACGACGACTTAAAATATGCAGCATTATAATCTACAAAACTCTCTAATGTGTTATTAATACGTTTATTGAAAGTTTTTTCAGGAAACTTTACTTGTGTTATTTTAGCAGAGTAAGTGTAGGCGATGTTTTATGATGATCTTATTCTACAGCTCAATTTTCCATTTCAATTAGCAACCACAATTTGAGACAACTTGTTACATTTGTCCTCTGCAGCTTTGAATAAATAAATAAGTCTTAATTGTAAGGCTTTGTTTTTATGTTCTTCTATACAAATAAATAAAATTGAAGCGTATTTTTATAATAATTAACAGCCTTTTACTAAATGCTAGACTAATTTTATAAGATATTTGCACAATAAAAACAAAATTTAAAGTATTTTGCTCCTTATCTATCCTTCTGGCAATTTGTTCTGGCTACTGCCTGGAACGGCTAGAGTGAATTTGACGGGACTTTTACTAGCAGATAGCTGACGATATAAGGAGTAGCTCCGGCTATTTTTGGACTTTCTTTGGCCAGCATCATTGTTTTAAAGGTACAATAAGCATACTGCAGGGCTCAACTAGTTATATAATATAAACATGATATTAAAATGACATTCAATCTCAACGTTACAGCATTATGGATAATTCGGTGTTCATAAAAGAAGACATTGAAGACATGTTCATGAAAGAAAACAGAAATGGAATAATTATTTTCATCGGAAATAACGCGATTACTTATTTAAAGTTATTACATGCGTCTGACTTGCCTGACGTTTTGACTAGGTTGCACTAGTCGTGGTCACTGGGCAGTGCAACCTGGTCGAAACGTCGGGCAAATGAGCGCGTTAATTCATGTGAAAATAATTATTACGTCATGAAACGCGAAAGTTTAAAAGTAAGAACAGTAATGTAAACACTAAAGGTGATATAATAAAGAAGCTTACACAGTCAGAATAGACCAAAGCGGAATTAAGAAAACCAAGCGCCATAAATCTATTTATATAAATTTTATTGCGGTTGATTTTTAATTTATGATCGTATGAGATCCTGCGCATTGAAAAAAGTAATAAAATTAATCAACTGGTTTATAGAACTAAAATAACTTGAAGAGTAACGATATTTCCTATGCTATTATAATATTAAACACGCTTTTGACTGTTTACAATACAATACAAATATTCAGTTTAAAGAAAAAAGATTGTATATAAAGATAGAAAAGATTCAGAATATCAGTTTGTAAATCGCACAAAATATTGTCCCATATAGGATTTGAACTCAAAACACTGGACGAAGCAGGAAGCGGTGTGGTGATTCAACCACTAGGACATACGAGCAGTGCAGGTATTACCAGAGTATTAGGCTTGAGTCATACTATATTCAAATATTGGTACTAGTGTAGTCCACGATACATACCTCCAATTGTGGTTCCAGCTCAGGTCTGTGAGGCAGCGGCGGTCTCCGAGGCAGGTCTTGCAGGTCTTCGTATAATGGAGCTGGCGGAGGAGCACGCCTCGTGGAGCCACTCCCTTGATTTGGAGCTGAGGACTTCGATGGCAGAAGGTTGGTGACTTTTCGTTTGTGTCTAGAGGTGAGAAAGTTAATTATTAGTATGTTAAATTAATGTTTTAATTATAGAAAACAGTCTCTAAAAAAATATAAATTGAAATGACATAATATGCTTAAAATTTAGAATAAAATGGAATAAACTTTATTGTACACCAGATAACACAGTTTACATAAAGATAATATTTATATAGAATGTTTATGTAAAAATGCCGTATTATTTAAACGTGAAATTAAACTTCGTTAATTATTACCAGCGTTAAAAACATTTCTGACTGAACTTTTATATTTTACTGAGTCGAGCTTAAAAACAAGTTATTAATTTAATATTTTATTTTATATACAAACTTCAATTGCTTGTTAATAAAAATAATAACTTCAAATCCTGTCATTTGATTCCGGAGTGGGTTGTTCAGAAATATGTACGACGCCATTTTGTTACGGCGGTGATTTTGGATTAATTATAATACCGATTAAAAATGATTGTATTGTCATCAGAACTATACTATATTTCAAATTTCAGCTCAATCGGAAATCGGAAAGTGGATCAAATTTAACTTGCAAGATTTGATTACAGACAAACATCGGGACAGGTGAAACTAAATTATAGTTTGTAAAATAGACTTCAGTAAGCCAGAACATACGGATGATCCTTATTAATAATGCCAGATTTGCAAAAGATAATTTTGCAGTAGTTTTGTTATAGAGTAGTTCTAAACTTTCACTGTCTGGTTTCGATGTCAGTGAAAATTTAAACATTCACAGTTCTCTGACTGTTTTTTATCGTTAAAATAACATTTAAACTACTCTACTCGAAAATAGATACAGGACCCCGGGTTGTCAAGCGAGTATATTTTAAGTTTTTATTTTTATTTTATTTATATAGTAAGATATATATTATAGTAAGGTGGTACAAGAGGAACAGTCACAAAGTATGTATAACAATTGGGGATCTTATCGCTCTCGGCGATTTCTTACAGAAAACCATAACACGGATATGAGTGTTTCAAAAATTTTAAAATTTAGGGTAGCTTACATACAGCCAACACATAAAACGACAAAAAAAAAGTTTTTTTTTTACATAATTTTATTGTATTATTATTATTTATGTACTCTTATCTTACATAGTGTTTGTTACATGAAGTAAAACCAACTTAAAAATCTTATGATCAGCATTTTTGTTTAATCACCATAACCGGTCACGTAAATAATGGAAGATCCCTTACTTATCACCAAAACCGGTAATAATTTTCTCCATCCGGTACACGCGTTTAAGACGCTTCGACTAGCTCATTCGGCCATTACTTCCAAGTTATTGTACTCCAGACTTTTATTAATAGAGATCTTACGATATGATTCACAATAAAACCCAAGGCGTGGTCACATATTAATATTATCGTAATAGATAATCTCGTTTATGGTGAATAATATGTAAGTATAGAATTAAGCCCGCCAACAATTTCATGTTATTAATGACCAAATTTTTTGATAAAATTGTAACGGAGACTTCATAAAAAAATGCTGAGTACATGCGTTCTCGTATTGACAATATCCTTGCGAAGTTCTTGTTTCAGTAATTATGTATTTATATTCAAATTGTTGTTCTCTCATCATTTATAACACTCAAGTACTATATAAGTAAAATTGATCCATTAAAATAAATAAAATTGTAGTGTCTCTTTGTAACCAATTTCGAATTGACAGCTTTATACTGAATGCATAAAGTTGGTATATGACTATATATATGACTGCCTCTGTGGCGTAGTGGTAGCGAATGCGACTGCTGTGCAAGAGGTCTCGGGTTCGATTCCTGAGTCGGACCAAATGTTTGTATGATCTGCAAATATTTGTTTCGGAGTTTGGGTGTTTTCTATGTATAATATGTATGTATTTACAAAAAAAAAGTATATAAGTATTAATATCAGTTGTCTAGTACCCATAGTACAAGCTATGCTTAGTTTGGGACTAGATGGCGTTGTGTGTTAAAATGTCTGAACATATTTATTTATTTATTTTTAAATCAATAAATCAATTTCTAAGATTTTGTCCATCGGTTTGCTCCGGTTTATCTCTATAACGGTTGGATCTAATTTTGACAGGACTTTCTCTGGCAGATAGCTGATGGTATAAAGAGTAACTTAGGTTACTCTTAGACTAGCTTCGCTGCGGCGGCTCAACACCGGGAGTAGGTAACGCTTAGTCGAAAAAATTAAGCCTAAAGATTTATTAATGCGCTGTATTTCCGCAATATAAGTATAGATTTAAACATCATCATAAAAACTTACATAAGCCTGTTGGAGTATAAGGTATCTCTACCAACAACTTATGTGACTTGACTCATATAAAATACAATAATGCGAGTAAGGCCGCGCACATAAAACTAGTCTAAAATAATTAACTAAAATACCTGAGAGAGAACTCTTTCACAGGAATATTTTATTATCTAAAACATTGCGGTATTCCAAAAAACAGACTTCACGGGAACACTTGCTTTCATACGTCGTAAAGGTATCCGGGAATAATATTTGTACCTGTAACTATATCCATCCTCTACCTACTTCTTACGTATGCTCAGTATTTCGTAATGTAGCACACATAATAAAATCAAATCCCCATCACTGATCACATCATAATCTATCATAATTATATCGATCAAATATAAATTGCAAAGAGCATTGCACTCGATTTAGATCACTTTCTCAATATGTTCAATTAAATTGCCACTTCCTTTCCAAATATTAGTTCCACTCCGTAGAACTACTCGATTCAATTATGAAGAAAAGAACTTATTATAAGCACATTAGACACGGTTACTTCATTTCCCAAACCAGATGTTCTAATATTTATTGAAATTTGTACCAGTTTGGCAATATATAAATCGGGTTCCGTACAAATATTCTACTAATTATGAAACCGTCATTATAAAAAAACAAACACGTGACCTCATATAAAGACGGCTGAAAACAAATTTCTCCTATAGTTCTTAGAGTATTATAAACATGTATGTATTATATATATATATATACATATCATAGACACTGGTACCCAACTTAAATAGTATAAACAAAACTTATTTGCATAATTGCCTTTATACTTATATATTACAGATAATATTTGAAATTCTTTCCACGAACTAAAAATAATAACAATCAGTTCTTATGCAAACAAAATATGTTAGTTCTTGGCTCCCAGAGAAGGTTTATCACCTGTGACTCAGGAGTTGGTGTTCCACCATAATTACTTGATTTATACTCAGACTTACATGGTTTATAAGAATTCACATTTTTATTCTTGAAGAAGATTTAATTTCAAAATAAAACATGCACCTTATTAATTTGAAAACCTGTTTGATAATTTGTTTTGTGTTAGGTAATACAAAATAAATTATTTACCTTATACTTACTTAACAAATAGTGAGCTCTAAAGCGAAATTGTGCGTAAAACATCAATTTAGATATATTTTATGGTGTTTGTGTTTCGTAATGAAATAAATTAATTTAAAAGCAATTTAGCTTGTAGTAGTACTAACCGTTTAGAATGTAAATTAAAACTAACTGTAAACTTTAGTTAGGAGTTTCATTATTAAATGGCTATTGGTATCGTTCGCCCAACGGTCGCCAGGGTTGCCAACGCACACATAAAACAGTTAAATTTAATTAAGGCAGATTGATACAGTAAACATAGATAGTTTTGGAGTGTCTTTTGGAGAATATCTTAAAGATCCTTTCAATCGATCGGTCGATCGGTCTGTAACTAGCGTCTCAACACTTAATTTCTTTATCTGTGTTTTTAACCCCTGACGCAAAAAGAGGGGTGTTATAAGTTTCACGTCGATGTCGGACTGTCTCTGTGTGTGTCTGTGTCTATCTATGGTATTGTGGCTCTTAAGCGGATGGACCGATTTCGATGCGGGTATTTTCATTTGTAAGCCAGATTCCTTGCGGTGGGTCTTAGCTAAGTTTGGTTATATATATATATACATATATATACACACATACACATAGTGATATAAGTCATTCTGAACATCAGAGAATTATTACATTAGTAAATGCCGGATAACAGTCGTTGAAAGCTTATTTCAATAATGTGATTTAGAAACGAATATTTTTGAAGTTTATTTATTTCCAGGTTGAAAAATTTAAGTGAGATATTTAGATTCTCATTTATATTTCAACATATTAAGTATTTCGGTTATGTGGCATCTCACTTTTCCGTTGGAAACATTAAAAAGTTCCGTTTGAATCATTAAATTTCCTCCGGGATTATTCGATTTAACGTAAACGATTATAACAACCATATTTGTTTTCTCATGAGTATATTTTAATCATGTGCAATAAATAAAATAAAACGAAACACATACGAAAAACCAAAAGCGTTTCATCATCATATAATGGGTCTCTAATTCAGGTAGCGCTACACAAGCATTATAATTTCATTGTATTTAGAAGCCACTAATAGCAGGGCGGTTATGATTGATATAATTGGGGTGCACTACCAAATTTAATAAAGATGTTCTTTTATAAACTGCACAAGATTTTGCTGTTTTTTTTTAATGCGGTTATTAATATTTTGTACTGTTGAGCGATTTTGGTACGAACATAAGGAGATTTTTCGTGTTAATTTGAAATATTGGAATGTGTTTTTTGTAAATTTATTCTTGTTCTGATGCACGAAATGGGTTACTTGATGGTAAACTAATAAGTAAAGTTGAGGCAAAGTTTCTAACTATGTTTGTATGGTTGTAGGAGGTGATCTTCGGAAGTACTGATCCGATCCTAAAAATTCTTTCACTAACAGAAAGCGGTACTATTCAGGAGTGACATGGGCTATATTTTATTATGATTGAACTAAAAATTCAGTTAAAAATAATAGTATTTGTAAATCAAGTCGAAGAAAAACGGGCGGTTAACGAAGTGGTGGTGGTATGTATCAGCTAGTAACCGATGATTGTGTATGAATCTAAGAGTCTATATAGAGTAGATAGTCTATATAGAGAGAGAATAAGTTTGTGATTCCATTTCCGGTGGAATTTATTCCATTCGTAATGTAGGCCGGCCCGGTTTCGCGTGGAATTCTGAAATACTGGGATTTCCTTTGCTATAATGTTTATGTATTACACATATAAACCTTCCTTTATTAATATCTTATATTATACTAAAACTGTATTAAAATTTGTTGAGTAGTTTAAAACATCTAAGCGTAAATAGTCATCGGAAGCGACTTCATTTAAAATATGTAAAGATACTGAACCCATTTTGTCAGAGTAACATTCTTTAGTGATTGTAGTATCGAGGTAATCCAGATTTTGAGTGCGGGGTAGTGCATGAAGTGTCAGTTGCTTTGTTTGTTACCCCTTAACGGCCAAAATCAAACCATCATCATGAAATTTCACATAAATGTCGCAACATTTACCAAAGAAAAAATTAGTACTTTTCAATTAGAAAAAATATCACAAAATGTGAGAATGATAGGAGCAAAAAGAAAGCAGAGCAAGTATTTTCTATTTCATCTTCGACTTCCCCGTTGTTCATACTCGTATATCGTAAACAATTTTACATTTACACTTTACACATACTTGTGTAAGTGTAAATAAAAATACACACACATTATGATAGCTGTAAAGTTTGAAATTCGAAATTCAAGCAATAAACCTTATAATCCGTAAAACCGTTGTGTGACAACAAATGGCGTCAGTTGCACGAACATGCGACATGTCGGTGCGACAAAGCGAGGCGACGTCCGACACTCGACAAGTCTGCCGCGACCACCCGCAGATGAGACCTTATGGATAGTGCGGGCGATGTGAATTGGTAAGCGATGGGTAAATGTGTATAAAACAACAACCCATAATGTCCCACTGCTGGGCTCGGGTCTCCTCTCAGGAGAGGGTTAAGGCCATACGTCCCCACGCTGGCCAAATGCGGGTTGGGGACTGGCAAGAATACGTTGTGGCTACGTAAATCTTGCCGTTGGATGTTTTTAAGCCTCCCGAAGGCCTCCAACTAAGCTTCACGACTGTTATCGTATGATAAGAACCGGGACCGACTGCTTAACGTGACCTCCGAATCACGGAGACGCTCATGGTAACATGCCACCAGTAAATGTGTATGTTTAGCTTAAATACCAAAGTCCAAACATATCAAATATAAATTTTTATCTAACTTTACCTATTCTGTAGCAGTAGAATTTAATTTCTAGAAACTAATTAGAATTAGCTACCCTATTATAATTTTAGAACAGTTGATTAAGAATTACCATAGATTATTAAATGTTGCTATTGAATAAGCATTATTTCACTTACTCTGTTTATATTGTGTTTGTGTTTATTTGTTTTGTGGTCGTGTAGTGGATGATATTCGACCAATTCATTTATTTATTTATTTTAACTTGCTCTCTTTTCCAGGGGTATGAAGTTATTGATATATATATAGACGTAGATTAACACAATTATCAATTGAGCAATTATTAACCACATGTCCAGGTAGTTAACTTATTTTCAATAAACACAACCAAAACAGAATGTGTTACTATTGCTTTGCAAACACTGTGTTATTGTGCTTTAAGGCATTTATCATATAAAGCAAAAAAAAATACCGGCAGGCCAATGCAAGCCTCTCAGACTATAGCACCACCAACATAATCCACATCGTATACCTTATCTGCTATCTCATTTTTAAGAGATAAAACTCTTCTAGCTTCCTAATCGTATTAATCCATAATAATCTCTGCACCTATCAAGATAAAGCCGGAAATCCAATGAGCAATAACTATGACATACGACTTAAACAATAGTGATAGAAAAACTTTCTGTCTCCGTCGATAAAGTTAATAAGATAAATCAACTTAATAGTACCAGACAGTTGCTAGAAAATCAAATACATAATTTGATTTCGTGTCGCGATTCGATCGATATCGATAAATAAAATATAATTAATACACCCTAACCATATAAATTATTTAGTTCCGTTGTCGGATTAGTGGAATAAATGGGAATCGATTAGGCTATTCGAATCTTATTTTTAATCGATTAGGAAAGTTATTTTCGGGTGTGGAAACCAATAGCGTGGATAATGAATTTAATAAGTACTGAGACATTTGTGGAATACTTTATTGTATATACTAGCGACCTAGTCCGGCTTCGCACGAAATGATATCAAAATCTCGATTTTCCTCTCCGATAATAATGCATATACTACACATATAAATCATCTTGAATAACTCTTTCTATTCCATTAAAATACGTTAAGTAATTTAAAAAGATTTTATCTAACAGACAGTGGATTCTGCTTATATGTAGAGAGGTGCTCTCCCAAATTTTACCTAATGTATCTCTTTTAACTTACTTATATTTTATTGGGGTTGAACAGCTTGACCAGAACGTCTACTAGACAATAAGTGTTCAGCTATTCTTTAATTATTTTACACCGTGTGGTTACCGAAGAACTACCCATTGACTGCCTCTGTGGCGCAGTGGTAGCGAATGCGACTGCTGTGCAAGAGGTCTCGGGTTCGATTCCTGCGTCGGTCCAAATGCTTGTATGATCTACAAATATTTGTTTCGGAGTTTGGGTGTTTTCTATGTATAATGTGTATGTATTTACAAAAACAAAGTATAGAAGAATTAATATCAGTTATCTAGTACCCATAGTACAAGCTCTGCTTAGTTTGGGAAAATATTTATTTATTTATTTATTACCCATTCATATTTTGATTCTAAGGGGATTTAAACGCAAGGCAATTACCTAAACTATCTTTTAGAGTTGTTGGTGTCTGAAGATGGCAGTGCTTATTCGTTATCCAGTCAGTGGATTGATTGTATGCCCCAATACGCCAAAAAACAATCAAGATATACCCTAATATTGACGTGGTTAAGATATTGAAAGGACACCGTGTCCTCGTCTAAACTGCTGAACCGATATTAATGATTGAGGCGTCAATAGTTTCATGACAAAGGCCCGGGTACAATAGAGTATTTCAGTTTACTCAAAAACACACATGTTTTTGAGTAAATTGAAATATTATCCAAAATAAATATAAATATCCAAAATAGCCGGGGTATTATCCAAAAAAAAATACATTTTTTGTTTCATTTAATATATTAATTACACAACCTGGCTGATATCGGATTATTATTTTTGTATTTTTTTTCTAAAAATGAGATCTGTCTAGATCCATTTATCGCCACCGATACTTGCATACTAAATTTTATTAAAATCGTTAGAGTCATTTCAAAGATTCTGATTATATATACAAAAATTGATCCTTTATAAGGTACTATATTAATTAATATACATACATCATACAAGACTATCTGATTTGAACTAGTTACAGCCAGTGCTATAGATAATATTAAATACATATTTCTGATTAATTATATCCGATTGATAACTAAAATCATATATTTTAACTTGTCTCTGTTAACGTTAAAATCAGGCGATAAGTTATTACAAATAAAAATCATTAAAAAAAATCCCGACTGCGTCAATATCTATTATCTTCATTAAATTCATTTGAAGAACTGAAAACATTTTCTTAATGCTGTTGTAACCACTATCACGACTAAGACGAATCTATTGAGACCATTCACATAAAAATACGACAAGCCGCTTAGGCTCTAGGGCGTGCCAAAGAAATATACACACATACATACATAAATCGAACATACATACATACACCCGAAAGACATAACCCTCCATCTTTCGCAGTCGGGCAAAAACATTTTCAATACTGTGCAGATTGTTTTTTTTACTTCTCATAACAAGTACACAGTTTGCTCTTGACATGTTTACAAATAATTAAAGCCCCAGGCAAGTGTGTTTGTTTTTCAGCGAACTAAGTAAATATATTTTGTTTACAATAAAAGTCAAACAGCTGTATTTCAACTTAAACGATCGGAAAGCTATTGGCAATATTAAATTGTCTCGAAATAAAATACTATGTGGAGTCATTAGGAATTACCGAGAATTGTTAAAATTTATATTTTGTACAAAATGTGATTTATCTAACCCCGTTTATATAATGAGTAAATTCTTTTTCTCAGAAAATGAAGTCTATTTAGAATGAAAAAGAGTTAATAAAATCCGTTTTATACAAGCTTTAGAAATTTAATACTCCCCTTTTTTAAGTATAAGCCTACTAAAATGATTCTATTCCGCCTGACGAAAAGGTGAACTCAACAGTAATGGTCTCCATACTCATTGCGAATGCAGACAGTGCAAAATCGTAGCTTAGTGACCTATACTACGGTGGCCTATTAAGATGCTCCTGCATCATTGGGCCTCCGGTCTTGCACTCACAAACGAAACACGACAGCACGAATGCTGTCATTTTAGGTTGGTCCCGTCCCGGTCAAGTCGACCTGTTCGTGTTGAAACCAGCGTGGCTCTACTACCTTTTACGTGGGCATAGAAATAAGTATGTGTAAGGGCAAATAAACGTATCTACGTCTACTGAATACGTAGATGACTTACTGATTGTAGCTATTTCCGCCCATTATCATCAGCCTATCGCAGTGTACAGCTGGACATAGGCTTCTCCAATTGCACGCCACTTAACAATATATATGACTTAAGCAATTCAAAAAATATTAGTGTTTTCGAAACCGCATAACCGAACGAATCTGCAAAGTCAGATGTTGCGGTCACAAACCACTAGCCTAACATTAGTCGAATATAGACCATAAAAATGTTAAAATTTCCTATCTTTGATTCCTATAACGGCCATTAAATCACGGGTATTTAATATGCTTATCTTATTTGGTCTTTTATTAAGTATCTCTCATCAAATTTTTTAATATAAAATTACTTAAATTCCTTGAAATATTTTACAAGTATGTTAGGTTAATCAAATTAATATTAATGTACGTTAAATTCTTCGACTACATACTTTGGTTTAAATTAACATACTCAGACATCAACAGCAATATGTAATAATGAGTGTGAGTATAATCATATAGTTAAGCATATATCTAATTATAGCTTCAAAATAGTTGAACTTATCTTCGTTATATGGGAGTAGATATCTTGTTGTGAGCCTTTAAACTGGACATAGTTATGAGTAGAAAATAAACAGTATGTAATGTAAAGGAAGAATGTCGTGAAGCGGGTGAGGTCCATGTTCAGCATTACACTGCGATAGACTGATTATGTTGAATACTAACCAATTCAGGTTTCATATTAAAGAAGGAAAACTAACATTATTTTGTAGTCTTGATGGAGTCAAAAGTAAATTTGACTAAGGTATAAGTCAGCAATATAAGTTAAAATTACTTCTGTCCACTTTGTTTTTTCCCATGTGTCAATTTTCTTTTTAGGTTTTTTCTTTTATATATGGCCCTATCAAAATGACTGTACTCTGCCTGATAAAAATCATAAGCAGAATCCAAGATTGCTGGTCAGCATTCTCATTGCGAATGCAGACAATGTAACAATTTAGCATGGTGACCCATACTATGGCGGCCTAGTGATGCTTCTGCATCATAGGGCCTTCGGTCTCGCACTCATAAAGGAAACACAACAGCACAAACGCGGTTAATTTACGTTAACTTTCTATATGAAGGTAGTACCGCTCCTCTCGAGCCGGCCCGTTCGTGCTGAAATCAGCGTGGCTCTACTACCTTGAATATAATAATAAATAAATAAATAAATATTTCCGACATCTAACACACAACGCCATCTAGTCCCAAACTAAGCTTGTATTATGGGTACTAGACAACTGATATAATACTTATATACTTTTTTTTTTGTAAATACATACATATCATACATAGAAAACACCCAAACTCCGGAACAAATATTTGCAGATCATACAAACATTTTGATCCGACCCGGGAATCGAACCCGAGACCTCAGGAACAGCAGTCGCATACGCTACCGCTAGGCTACCGAGGCAGTCGAATATGTAGTCGTTCTTTTCTTCTATTCGGCTTTTCTATATTAAATAATACATATAGGTGTGTACGTACAATAACTTCTCGGTAGGAAAGGTATACGTATAACAACACTTATCGGCCACGCGTATTAAAGTAGCATTTCTCATCTGAATAAATTAATCTATGATTGTAACACCCAATTTTAATTGACACCTTAAAAAATCAAAACTAGCTCAACCAAATCGTAACAGACAGCGTTTTGTCGATAACCGCATGGTGTCACGTTTCCCGTGACTATTGACACGGTACTAATGTTTCTCGACGTGTTATGAGGTTGATGGACATACGTCGGGACTAATACTGACACCTGGCCAGCGTGACAGGTGCGAGGAGTGACGCTTGACGCGTGATAGTGACGTAATGCGCTTGACATGGATTTGAAAGTTATTTTTTTAATTAAACAGGTAAAATTTTCTCACAAAATTTTATGAGATAGCGGACTTAATCAAATACGTTTGATCTGAAAAGCTCACACTATTGAACATTTCTTCATTCGTTTTGCGTAGGTCTCGCATTTTAAGACTCATGTTAATACAAATAAAGGTATTGAAATCAATTATATCTAGTAATTTATAAAGCAATTCTATTACTATTTTTGAAGTTATACTTCCCTTAACGCGTTAGGGAAAAATCATAAGAGTAAATTTTTACAATGCGCGCGCACCGTCACGAAAAACCCTGAAGTTAGCTATAGTCAACATTATAGTATTCAAAAATTTTATCATGTTTCGCCAAAAAAGTATAACTTCTCACGCGTGTACATAAGTACACACACACTTTTTTTAACTGTACAAATACTTATTCGGAAAATGGAAAAAGGGGGACAAAACATATTAATATGATTAAATACTTTGAAAAAATTGTGATAAACAGAGTCAAAACGTTGACATTTAAGACGCGGCTAGTCACAAGGACATAGTCGCTCAGTGTGCTATGGAGAGGGTTATGTTCGGTGTTTCTCTAAGGAATCACATCAGGAATGAGGTGGTCCGGCAGAGATCCAAAGTCATCTACATAGCCCACAGGATTTGCAAGCTAATGGCATTGGGTTGTCCATATTGGTGAACCAAGTGGCAAAGTGAAATTGGAGAGGCCTATATCCAGCAATGGATTGCGATAGGCTGATGATGATGATTTATATTAGTATTTTATAGTTATATACATATTAAAAGCCCCTTAACACAATACTGTTGCATTAAAATATTCTTTAGTCTAACAATTTTTGATTCAAGGATTTAGGTCCACTATTTTCTCATTCATTCAATCATAAATTGAATATTTAAAAACACTTTCCTTTTATCATGATCACAACCGGTATTACATGTATCGGAAATCTTATCGTACGACAACATAAAATCCCATCAGCTTTGATGGGGGTCCAATTAGTACAGCATCCGCTGATAACTGTTCACTGCACACAGTTTAGGTAGCGCCTTTGACTGGCTCGAGGTACGAAAGTATTAAGTGTGAAGATGGTGATTAGCGATAGCAATATGGAGATTTTAAATGTAAATTTAGCTAATGATATTACGGTATAGAAAAATAAACTCTAGACACGTCAGGTTGTCTTTTATACATTACCTTTAGATACATGTGTGGTAAGTTATAAAAATCAAAAAAATAAGATTTTAAATGATATATTTTGTGGTCTAAACACTACAATTTTGCAAGATAATATCGTTACTGTGCTTACTTCTTAGCAAATAATTGTTTCTTTTAATTACCAACGTAAACTACGAAAGGCTAGTGTTAATTAGTTTTTTTTAGGTGCTCGAATGTCACTTGTTTCTATTTATAAATCGATACAATTTGTTCAAACAAATTACAAAATTTGTTGATAAAAAAAATTGACAAGACGGATTCCTATCAAGCTTGACTAATCTCTATCGAATTACTATACGTAATCGGTTACTGCGTGTCAAAATTCTCAGCATGAGGGAGGCGTTCAACTGACTAGGGGATTAGACTTAAGTAGATCAACTTACAAGTTACTTGCGTTGCGTCGGCAATATATGTAGTGAACAACTTTGAGTGGTTACAGAGTGTAGGTAAAATATATTGTATAATGGAAGAAAATTGGAGTCGTGTTGTGGCTTCGTGTGTGCGCCAAAACAATGGTTAACCCAAAGTGTCACAGCAAGCTCAGTCTGTTGGTATTTATTTTGCACATACATTTTTTAATCTCATCCATTTATGTAATTACTTTTAATCTACCTTATTGTGTTCACATATGTACAACTGTTTGTACATATATGTATTTTAAATTTTGTGTATTTATATGCTACTACCGCTCATAACTATGGGTTATTTTATACTAATGTAAGTTTATATGTGTTTAATAATATGTACATTAAAAAAGATGTTTCGAAATTTCTACTAATATTTTACAGTTTCTTTAAGATCTTTAAAATATAAAGTATTGAACGGATGATTCACGGCTTAAGAAATTGCCATGTTTTTCTATTTTTTTTTTTCAATCACTTAAAGTTATTTGTGTAGTAATTCATTTATTGGCAAGTTTGGCTTTATCATTTTTACTAAATACATTGAGTCCAATAGCTATTGACATAAATATAGTCATCGAGTAAACTTTAAACATTCTAGAGTATCGATACTGCTTATGTCTAAATGTCAAAAGTCTACATTTGAATCTCGTTAAAATATTAATTTTCAAAGCAATTATTCCCTACTCAATAAATATCGACATTAATAACTTACGCCCACGTATTTACATTTAATTGAATGTCGTATATATTGAAATTATTGAACTAAATATTTAGTTTAGTGACTTAGTTACTATAGTTGTTTTATCACAATTTAGTTCAAAAGTACAAACATCGTAACTCCTTGAGATTTGATTAAAAGGTCTTCGCAGTCCCGAACTGAAACCTAAACCCCTGTTAATATTATGACTTAAAAGTTTTTAATCCAATTAGGATTTGTAACTAAAACGAAATGTTTAATTGAAATTTAGTGAGTTTACAGTTGATTTTCACTGATGTTGTTTGTTTTATGTTTGCCAATTAAATAATGGTTGAAATCCATACTAAATTTACCGTGGGAGAGCCACATTTTAGCATGAATAGGCAGGGTCGACCGAAGTGACACCACAGCCTCACAGAAAACCGGTGCGAAACAGTGCGTGCGTTGTATTATCCCTATGAGTGGGGATACCGGAGGCATTAGGTTATAGAGCCCAACCCCTCCCATCGTATCTCAAAGGCCGGTAACGCACTAGTGATGCCTCTTCGCTTACCATCAGGCAATACGTCTGCTCGTTTGCCCCAAATTCCATAAAAAAATCTAAATTAACTCTGTCTGTTACTCTCACGGCTATACCGTTGCACTGAATTCAATTAAATTTAAACCTTGAAACCTTAAAAAAAAGAGCGTACTCCCTTTTAAAAGGCCGGCTACGCACTTGTGTCGCCTCTGGTGTTGCGGGTGTCCGTGGGTGGCGTATCGCTTACCATCAGGCGATACGTCTGCTCGTTTGCCACCTATATCATAAAAAAATTGGAGCTTAGATAGTTTGATTCTTAAGGAAGGACATAGGAGAGACTCTTTACCTCGATAATCGACATGCACGTAAGTGTAGCCGTGGGCTAAAACTAGTGTAAATATAAGTTAATCATATTTTTCAGATTATCGACTGCTGTTCGACGAGTTCATGAAATCGTAATGAAATTTTATGCCAGCGACCCTACAACACAGCACATCAAGTAACATTCCTCCTGAAAATAATATCCCAAGTTATAGAGAGATAACATTCATGATACTATAAACTGTTAATATGGTAATCAAATCCTTATGTATTTCCAATAATAACTTCGCAATCTCTCTTTGTAACTGTTATTCACTATATTATTATCGTAAGCAGATCTCATAACTCGCATGAAAGTAATAATAAAAGTGTTAGAACTCAATTAGTTGAGCTTATTAAGACTATGACCAATGATTAAACAGTCAAGCTACAAACTGGAAAAAGTTTATGAAAAACCTATAACAAGACTACGTAAGAACTTATAGAACTTGAAGATGTTGATGTTCTCCTGGCGATAATGGCTAAGGCGACCAGTCTCAACGAAGAACAGTCAATTACGCAGGTAATATTGTTGTGCACAAGTATGTGCGCAGTCACAGGAGCACTTTCTGTTACCTCTCTCTCATAATCCGATTGGACCGTTAATCGACACACTCGGGGAGAGTTCTTTACGTACTCTCCGAGGCACGGGGGTCCAGTTCTCAACTTTCAAACTAAGATAATCAGAAAAACTCAAAACGACCCGGATTTGAACCCGATACCTCTTGATGCCAATAGCATGCCTCAACCGCAGTTATAAAAATTAAATATAGCCTATGTGACCGGGCCATTACCACGAGCCATTATCTCAATCATTAAAATCGGTTTAGTATTTTGGACACTACGTTTGATCATACGTAGACTGTCACAAATATTCATCTTCTTTTTGGCTTCACCGTCGTGGGGTAATAAATAATAATAAATATTTCGGACATCTAACACATAACGCCATCTGGTCCCAAACTAAGCGGAGCTTGTATTATGGGTACTAGACAACTGATATAAATACATAAATACTTTTTTTTTGTAAATACATACATGTTATACAAAGAAAACACCCAAACTCCGAAACAAATATTTGCAGATCTTACAAACACATGGTCCGACCCAGGATTCGAACCCGAGACCTCATGGACAGCAGTCTCGTAAGCTATCACTGCGCCACCGAGGCAGTTAAAGTTAGTTAGTTAAGTTAAATAAGGTTTCATTTATTATTTTAAAATTTAAGAGCTTAAATAATAACGTAACCTTATCGATTCTATCATAATAACCCGTGTATTTTAAATGTCTCAAGTCTTTTATACTTGGAAATATGTGACATAAACATGGTATGTTCAATATTCTGCTACACTATTACCTTACATAGTTTTATCAAGTCGATGAAGTTTCCGACGGGAAATTGGCAAATCGAAGTTTCGCCGACTGTTGCGAGTTTTGAAAAGAAAATACCTAAATTGCTTTTGATATTTTCATGTAAAAAGTTTTGTATTTTGTATGTTTGGTCTGTTATTATTTTGCTATAACATTAAATAAGTTTGGGTTGAAATAGAAACATGAAATGATGTATGCATGATGTTATTTATTTATTTATGTTAAGTATGGGGCAATACTATGTATGTGTGTTTAATTGTTGTTTTTTGTGTGAGTATTATTGTTTTTTGTTATTGTATATATCATGGCACGGAAATGTTAAATATCATTATGTTCGGCGTCACCTGGGCCCAATTGAAAACTCAGTCGCTTTGTCCAACATAATGCTGAATTGGGTCCATTTTTGGCATTTTGCAAAACTATTATAAGTTACCTATTGTATTACTTTTTGTTGCCAAAATAAATATTTTTCTTTCTTTCTTTTTATGGTATACGGACAGACGAGTAGGTGTATTGCCTGATGGTAAATGATTACCGCCGCCCATGGACACCCGTAACACCATAGGCGTCACAAGTGCATTGCCGGCCTTGGGGGATAGGGAGGGGGATGAGGGGGATATCCTCGCTCACTCGGTGAAACACAGGGCAGGCGCTGTTTCTCATCGGTTTTCTGCGAGGCCGTGGTATCACTCCGGTCGAGCCGGCCCATGAATGCCGAAGCGTGGCTCTCCCACGGAAAATTTCTAATTTGACTATACTATTGTTCTGTCGGTTTATGACCTAAACTGCTAAGTTATAGTAGTAGTGTAGGATGTCCAAAGACTAGGCTGATAATAAAAAAAATATGTCAAGTCACCAATATGTCACATTTTGACGAAAATGATAAAACTTTAGGGAGTATCTTAAAGTCAATGTCCTGAACAGGTTTATCATTAAATTCGTCATCACTACTGAACTTCCGTGTATTTTATTTATAAAACCCAAATGGTCAGGTTGTTAATTACTTTAAAAAAAAAGTCATAAATAAAACATGGTATTTACTTTTGGAATCAAAAGGTTTTGTCGAGTACAATGACAAAGGTATCCAAACCGACTGTTTTGAATTTAGCGTGTCATTGTGAAGAAACAGACGTGAGAAGAGAGGTCAACAAATTAATTAGCGTGTGCGTTGTGGGTTCTTTATCTCTATTTATTTTGTTATTAAAATTTATTAAACATGCTTCAAGAGATTTTCACTGACAATGACATCGTAAAATGAAACGTTTCTTTCTATCTTTAATTTCGTGTTTTTTCGTTTGTCTTGGTATTTCTTTCCCACAGACTCTTGACAAATGTTTATCAACTCCTTATTGATATTTCGGTCTTATTCATAAATTTTATGTTCCTTAAGTAACGGTTCTGTGTTATTTTGAACTTGAAACCAACAGACTTAAAGTTAAATATAACGTTTATGTATAAACCCATTTGTTTTCAACTATCTGTAGGCATTCGATTTTTCAACGACATGAGCATGCTAGCAGACAATGATAACGATTCTGCTGCTAGTGAAGACTTGCAACTAATGATTCACAAATGCATTCCGATTCTCATTAAATTAATTTTAACAAAACTCTAAATAAATTATTGTATAATTAAAATACAATAATATGTAGATTTCAATCCCTTTAAGGTATACACACTAAAGATGTCTTGCATTAAAAAAAGGATATAATTGGATTAAAAAAACAAGTAAATTCCAGCTATCTTACTTTTTTATCCGTGTGTCACGATGCGTGAAATGTATCCGACCCTACACGAACCGGCACACGAAAACGAATTGAGATATTATGCTAATACATGATTGTATGCAGATATCCAATAATAAGCTGTACTTAGAAATCGGTGTATAATTTTCCATAATGAGTAAGACAATAGGCTTCATAAAGATATAGACTATACAAGGCTTTGATCGCGATAGGCTATGATTTGAGAACGTGATGTTTTGATCGCGAAATGTGTTGGTTTGTTGAATGGGATACAAAAATAGCGACCTGTATTATGTCAGCATACAAAGTGTAGAAAGGTGTGTTTTTATTTTATGTTATTTAATGAGACCGTGTAAATAATTCAAAACAGTAGCCATTTTAGAAATAAGTCTTGGGTTTTTTTATAAATGAATATAACTTTGGAATTATCAATACGAATTTGTCAAATAGAGTTTGAAAACTATCTTAGTATAGTCCGTTTTATCAATTATCAATTGAATCACAATACATCTGTGTCGAAAAAAGTCTCCAGAGTACCTTAGTCTCCTCAGCTCTGTTTCTAACGTATCATAAAAATTTGCTATAAAGCGGCTAAAAGTATCAAAAACGTATCAGCAACCATTTTTGAGTCTTTGATACTTTTTGAGTCTTCTTTGTTTTAGAAGTAACATAAATGGTCACTTCCGAAAATTCTAAACAGACCAATCATTTCACAATTTGAGCATAAGAATATAAATTTTAAATATGTTCTTAAAGTTGTGATATGTATTGGAAACAGGCAATTAAAAGTAAGATACTAATAATCGTAGTAGAAAAAACCATGTTATAAAAGTAAAGAAGTATTTCAAAAAGGACCTTATACTAAACCTTTATAAATAAAAGAAAATCTTAACAACAGAAAAATCTTTTTCTTTAAAAATATAATGCTTTGCAGGCACTAGACGGTACTTGGCTTAGGGTTGCCACTTCAAAAGAGTGGTGGCTTAAAACAAAGGCCTGTAAATAGTGCTTTGTTCTAACCCTAGGGTAGAGAGGTTCTAACAAGTTTGTGGAGTTCAAAATTCTATTTGAAAAGGCCGTTGAAAGTTGTTAAGGCCAGGTTCGGTTGGCGAGAGAAATCCTTACTACGGGTCCGTTTGTTTTGTGGTTTTTTATAGTCAAGGGAATAAACTTTTCAAGGACTTCAAAAGGAATCAAGAAGGCATGAATGTTTGCTAACTTCTGCTACTTTCTTTTTATATTGAAATGTGTTTTTTATTGAATTGGTTAATTATTATTTTTCTTGAATTAGAGGCAAAAGAGTGGACGTTTAATCTGATAGTAAGGGAAAACTCCAGAGGCGTCGCAAGTGCATTTCCGGCTTTTGGCGAATGGAGTGGGGGTGGCAGAAGGTGTTGGGGTATTGGCCTCCGCTATCCTCACTCACTCGGTGAAAGACATCGCAAGCGCTGTTATACACCGGTTTTCTGTAAAGCCGTGGAAACACTCCAGTTGAGCCGGCCCATTCATGCCGAAGCTTGGCTCTCCCACGGTGTATATTAACAATGTTGTCTTAATAAGTTAAAATATTGATAGAGAAACCAAAATATTTGTTTTATTATGACGAAGAACCTAACAACCGAAATAATCTAGAGAACTAAATAATTCCAGAAAATCCAGCACCAGTAGTTCTGTAAGAAGCAGAATCTCGGGTCTGTTCCACTAGACCCACACGTTTCAAACGTAATGAAAAAGCCAGTTATAACCAATTAAATATGTATCTAACTAAATTTTTTATTTATATGAACAAAATTTCACTAATTAAGTTTATTTTTTTGTTTTATTTATTAAATAATTATCCTTTATCAGACGCATACAGTTTTCCTGATATTTATAAAAAAATATATGACTTTGTCAGGTCATCTTTTTCAAAGAGTGAATCAAATAACTATGCACTCATTGCAGTATCTGAAATTTACGGAAAATTGCTGGATACCTAGAAAAAAATTCCCGACGGATACTTTGAGGGTTCCAAAAACTATTTAACCATAATAATTATTGTTATAACTCCTTAAAGCCAAAAAATAAATAAATGGAAATTCATGCCCGTGAACCAGCAACAATTTAGCTTTCCCTTCGTGCAAAAAGACATCACACAACTGATGTCTCAATCGCGATGCCTATTTCAATTACAAATCAGCTTGAATATTCATTTGCTTATAAAACTATGTCTAGAACGTGCGCAAGCGACGGCCCGCCCTCGCTTCTTATTGGCTGGCCAATTTTAAATTCACCAATGGCGTTCGCGCGGGAAACGCGACGTGTTATTTTGGCATAATTAGTCACGCATCGATGTGAGGTTTGCCGAAAAAATATTCGTTAGCTTGATCCATTGTTCTGAATGAATTGAATTATTTTGCAAAATTGTTGATTTGTTTATGTTCAACTTTTTTGATGGGTCATACGTCTATATAAATTCATGAGTATTTATAAATTCTCAATCCTGTTGTAGATAAACATAAATATTTACTTGTACATATTTAACGTAAATATTATTTTCTGTTTTTTGTCAGTAAGATACTATTTTCAATGTCTGCCATGTCTTTGAGATATTTCTAGATTATAAGATATTTATCGCTTGATCTGTAGGCTTAACCTGACAATGCTAACTTAAAAATATTTGTACTTAAAATAATATTTGCTATTCAAATGTAAAACCAAAGCATCAATAAAAAAACTTATTGTTTTTCTATTTATTAGCTCATAATAAAACATTACTACAATATGTTAGATTAACTAACATTTAAATGTCCAAAATTATTAATAAATCTAACTGAACGCACCCAAATCAGTGTTGCCAATAAATCACAGCTGAGAGTACAATACAGTTTGTGCAAACTTATATAAGTAACATTATCTCATGGATTACCGTCGGATGTAACGATTAGTGTTCTATTGGCAAACAATTGATTTATGAACGTGCTGTATGTAATTTACACTTGTGTGATAGAGACAGGAGATAAATAGACAATGCAATAGTTTGCGATATATTTATGTGAATTGCGATGTAATTCTGTGCAAGAGGTAGTCATTTGTTCTAGTAGAAATGATGAGATGGGCTCGAAGGATATTTTAAAGCCAAACGCTTTAAAATATCCTTTTATTAATTAGTTAGTCTGTTAGAGGACAAAAAATATTAATGTTTATGCTCTAACTTAACTTTTTAATTAGTTTAACTTAACTTTTTGTCTCGCGATAACTATTCAGCAAACACTAGTAGTTTCCTAGGGCTCTGTCCGTGTATATATCGGTTATCGATACAGAAAGTAGCCTATGTCCCTCTCCAGCGCTAATCCTTTTGCTTTACAGAAATTAATCCAAATCGATTTAGTGGTTTTGCTTGATCCATCCAAATCGTAACAAACAGACAGACAAAGTCACTTTCTCATTTATCTAAAATATAATATGAGTGTGGATCTCTCTGTGGTCCTTATGAGCAAAACGAAGTATTTAGTACTTATAGTTGTATTGATACTGTTTTGATTAAAAAAAACGGTTTCCAGGGCTTAAAAATGCACATCAACTAGCACTTTATATAAAGACAGAATAAGATATTGTTTCTACATGTAATGTGTATTAAGGCATAGTTCCACTCGGCTTACTGCGGAAGGCGGCGACTTGATTACAGATTCGCTTGGTGTACCCACCCCCTTATTTGCGTCACTCAATGTGCGTGTAGCGTTGATGTGTTCCGGTACATGATTATTTCGTTATGTCTCAATGATTTAAGTGGTGATAATGTCGGGAATTTGTTTTATGGTATATAGACACTTGGTAAGAAAGAAAATTATGTTATTATGAGGGCTAGTAACGAGATAGGTATAATTTATATCATATTTACTTTTTTCGGTGCTTTGAAAATGAGAATTATGAGAAGATGGAAGTTCATAAAGTGTTTATAAAGGTAACAAGGCAGTCACCTTTACCTCTATAGGAGTTTAGCAATCTCCACTTTACAAAAGGGTTATTAGAGTTGTCCTGGAATTAGAGCTGGCATTCGTCTGGATTTCCCCAAAATTTCTCATAGTTTGAAAGTTTTCTTGTTTTCATTCTGTCGGTTAAGGACTTATATCTTATAACTTTAACATCTACAAAAGAATGTTAGATTGACGTGTCACGGTTTTGAACTCTAAAATCCGGGGTATTTGCACTTTTTGTTCTATTTTCTAAATTTTAAAGATGACAGTCCTACCAGAAATGAATGCATCATCTAAAGAACCCATCTGGCTCAGCCGCAGACTACTGGTTTTTATTGGAATTTCTGGTGTAAAAAACTTACAGATATAATTTGTTTTTTCTTGTGTTTATCTGCTGCCATGCTGTATGTTCTTCTATCATAAAGTGTAGCATAGACTAACCATAGATGCAACAGACAAAACTAAAACAACTATGATAAAACATTTTAACGCTAGCGTAGTTGGGAGCAAAATCTATATAAAAACCTTATACTTTCTAAGAATAGTACCTAAGTCAAGAAGAATACTTAACCTTATGTCGATATAAACTTTAAGGTAACCGTACATCTATTTTCGGTTCACTTCCCATTTGTATCATTAGTTGATAGATTTTGCTCGACCTAAAAGCTTGCGTGTCTAGTATACTGTGGGCGTTCATATTCTGTTCTTGTCTGTCATATATTGACTGAAGGAGATAGATATATGACAATTAAGCCACCAGAGAAACTGGGACGGTTATTATTGGGTATTGTGTTTATAGATCTTTGTGTTTACGCCATATGACATTTTTTATATTTAAGGTTGAAGATTCAATACAAAATCAAGAGACGAAACCACCTAACACTTGAATATTTATGAATGTAGGTTTGCTTGTTTCTAAGGTTTTTCTCTCTATTTTATACTTCCTGGCCAGTGGGTGTATTTTTATTTTTTTTGGGTTAATAAATAGCCAATGACACTTACAAGCAATGTGGCTCTATGTGGGTAGAATCATTATCAAAAAAACGTTCAATAGATTCAGATATTACAAGCTACAACCTCACAAACTCAAAAATTTACCTCTTAATAATAATAGTGTTAATTAAAATATTTACTTCATAATATAATAATACAATCAAATATTCTGAAGTATTAATCAAATATTATTATGGGTAAGCAATGACGGCGCAGTCAGTACCTGGATGGGTGACCAGTGGTGACATGTCACCGTGAACGTCTTCGTGATTCGGAGTTCGTGTGAAGCAGTTGGTCCCGGTTGTTATCATAGGATACTGTTATCCTGAAGCTAAGTTAGAGGTCTTTGGGCGGTTTAAAAGCATCCAACGGCAAGATTACATTACTACAACGTAGTCTTGCCTGTCCGTACTCAAAGTGTAAAACGGGACCCTATTACTGGGACTTCGCTATCAGTTCGTCCCCCTGTCACCAGGCTGTATCTCGTGAACAGTTAACCAGTTTAAATTCTCAGAGATGTATTTCGGTTACCGCTATAACAACCAATACTAACAATCAGAGTAAAATAAATATTTAAAGGGGCTCCTACACAACAAACGGGATTTATTTGCTACGAATGAGAATGAATAGAGAATGGTACGAAACCCTTCATGCGCAAATTTTTCACAAAGATGATTACAATCAGGAATACCGCAAAAGCTAGGCCAGAAATCGTAATTTTCGCAAATTATGTGTTTAATTATATAATCAAAATTATGATTTTGATTATATAATTAAACACATATGGACACACCCGTGTATAATAATCGATTATTTTTATTGTAGTCCCGTAAGGAGACACTATAAAGTTTTTTTTTTTTGTATCTGCAATCAGTGCATTATTTTTTAGCAGATGTGCTGCATGATTCTCTTATAGAGTGTGCCCTCCAGTGAGAACTCATAATTAATTCTCAACACTATGAAATATATTTTCTTTTAAGGCGCTTAACATAGCTGGCTATTGTGAGCTGTCGTGCAAGGGTATTGGGGTGGGCTTCTAACCGTTTCCTGTATGTGGTTTTTATATTGGCAATTTCCTCTCTCACTGTGGGCATTTCCATGTGTTTGTGGATCTCAGCATTAGTCACATACCAGGGGACATCACTGATTCTTCGGAGTATTACGTTCTGCATTCTTTGTATTTGTATGGTGGAGGAGTTCTAGTAACTCCTAGGTAGTGCTAGCACTACCCCACAGCTGAAGGCCTTATATCCATATAGGTTTCAAGAGAGACTATAAAGTTAAAAATGTAATTAACGCAACTCAATTTTAACAGCTACTTATCGAGCGTTCAGTTTCTAAATCCGACCGCAGTCTCTCTACTTCGATGACATTTTTATTGTGACACCTCTAATTATTACTTTCTTACTTGTTTCAAACCATAAGAGATCGCGAAAGTAATTTAAAAATACATATGATTGTTGTGATCATATTAATATATTTTAAATGTATCTAGATTAATTTTCTAAACAAGTTTCTAACTTTGTATGGTTGTAGGGGGTAATCTTTAGAAGTACAAATTTGATTCTGAAAATCCTTTCAGTAACAGAAAGCGGTGCTATTCAGAAATGAGATAGGTATATTTTATTACCATTGAACAAGAATATTCAGTTAAAAATAAAAGTATTTGTAAATCAAGTAGAAGAAAAACAAGTGGTTAACGCCAAACGAAGTGGGCACGGGTCAGCTAGTACACAATATATAGCGATAATGGTTAAGATTAGAAACTAAGACGTTATCTGTTTTTATAGTTTATTAACGCTCCTTAGAGATCCAATATATTATACACCGCTAACTCAGATTTTGAATTAGTAATATTGAAAATATATTCGATTGAATTATTTTATTTTTTTAATATCATTGTATCGCCCTCTTTAAAATTCTTAATAATAAATGTACCAATGCCTCTTTACATATTTAAAACGCCTTATATCGCTACCTTCTCCGCTCAACGTTTGTCCCACAAGTTTCTAAGACCACGCCTTAATCTTGAAGGTGACACTCTAATCAACTTTCTCGAACCATTGCCTCCACATGTGTAGACGGTTTTAATAGCGATTAAACCATCACAAACGAACCATTGTTGACACGCTCCGTTAAATGTCTGCCGTTGGATTCATATTTTGGTGGATGATTATTTAAATATCTTTTGTTTGAAAGGATTATAGTTCCTCTCAAATTGAGTGTCAAAGATTTGAAATAATTTTGGTGTTAATCTCTTTAGGTTAAAGTGTTCTAGTTTATTTTGTGTAAGTGTGTATCTACTATAGATACTAAACGGAGTTTCGGGGTAGTTTAGTAACATTATGATATTATGAAGATATAAATTATCCGTAATAAATGGATTTCATTAAACTATTGTGAGCTTCTAATACAATACGAACATAACATAAAACAAAATTTTTATTTCGTTTCTGCTTTGACCCTAAATGCTAAAATCCATACTAATGTTATAAATTCGAAAGTATTCTGTCTGTTGCGCTTTCAAGGATAAATCACTAAACCGATTCCAAAGAATTTTAGCATGGAGATACATTGATTCTCGAGGAAGGCCATATGCTATTTTACCGCGATAACCGACATACATCCAGGCGGAGCCGAGGGCAAAAGCTTGTCAATGTTAAAGACACTTTACTCAGTAGGCAATATAAACATTCATAATATTTTGAAATCGAAAACAAAGTTATTCATTCATAACGCTATTTAGATCATTTTTATCTGACACCAATTTCAACCGATACGGTATAAATACGTTTTTTTATGGGAAGTACTGCCATTATGACCACAACACAAATACTAGGCGTCCTATAGGAAGATTTTTCGAAATTTTCCCTTACAAGAACCACTACAGATGGCAACCATTATGGTAAAGATTGTATGACATTATATATAGAAATCCTACGAATATTATAAACGCGAAAGTAAGTCTGGATGGATGTTTATTACTCTTTCACGTAAAAACTTTAGATTGGATTTTAATGAAACTTTACAATAATATAGCT
Organism: Hyphantria cunea; assembly: GCA_003709505.1. Lineage (NCBI taxonomy): Eukaryota > Metazoa > Arthropoda > Insecta > Lepidoptera > Erebidae > Hyphantria > Hyphantria cunea. The sequence goes on from PKRV01001119.1 coordinate 352,761, forward strand.
TATACATCAGAATAACACATAGGCTACTATTTGTCGCGATAACCGACATATACGCGGGCAGGACCGCGGGCATAAACTAGTAATTCATTAAAGCACTATAAAATTTAAGGACTGGTAATTCATCATCGAGAACTATACACTTATTTAGTTCTACGCGCTTGTCTCGCCGATATCTATGTTTTGCTATCATAAAGTCGTCAAATGCAAAATTGTCTAGATTAATGTTGTTGGCTTTCGTTCAGTTTTAAGTTAGGCTTTCCATATTAAATTCAATATTCAAGTTACTTTTTGGTAATTACTTTTGCAGGTTCTTTGATTCTAGAACTAGTAATTTTACTTAAAGCTAAAAACCATGTTCATAAATATTTAAAATTACCTTAATCTATCTTTCTGGCAGATAAATATATAAGTCAAGAAGGTTTGAATTTGAAAACAAAGATAAAATCTACTTAATAATGTTTTAGTATAATATGAACTCACTTCCAAACAAGTATAGCACCGATGAGAATTCCGACCACTAGTACGATGGAGCAGAGCGCGATCACTGCAGACGTCTGTAGTGATGGACCGCTGTGGTTGTACGCGTCGATCTTCTGTAAAAAGAAAAATACATTCAATATATTGCACATACAACAATCCTTTCATCTCTCCCGAATCGTGTCAGTTAAACGTCCCACCGGATTATGAGAGAGAAGGAACAAAGAGTGCACCTACGTTGGCGCACACACTTCTTCACTATAATATCTCCCGCGTAGTTGGTTGGTCTCCGTTGAGACTGGCCGCCGTATCCGTAATCGGCTAGGAGAATATCACACAAAACAAATACCTACATACAGTCCCACCAGGCCTGGCACAGGAGACATATACGCTTATATTTAAGCGTCTATAATAAATTTCTGTTTATAGCAGAAAGCAAGTGTTTTAATAGCTTCCACATGCATTGAAAGGCAAAAGGGATAGTAACACTCTTTGAATATGAAATATTTCCCAATAATATATAAACTACCACAATTAAGTGGCTAGGGTATGAGATTTGAACCGTCTAATCCATGGAGTGTTCCATTCATAAGCTATCTAGGATTGATTCTAAATAACTAAATAAAATAAAGTTCTATGAGGTCCTTGGAAATCCATCAGTTATCACAGACAAGTATGAATAACCGGAATTTGTCATCATATTCCGGTTGTAGCACTGTCTTAACGTTTGGAAGTTCATTATATTCAATTAAATGCAATATTTATCAATCAATATTGGCTTAGGAATCCAAAAACCAAAAGAAATTCTTTCATTCGTAGAATTCCAGTGTTCAGTAGCTCGAAGTGTGTTTAAAATAATGCAAACATCAAAATGATTTTTCAATTACAGAAAAGATGAAGTTGAAATATTTAAAGATATAGTTTTTACAAAAATGTGACCTACTAGAGTATTATACGGCATTGGATAAGAATACAGAAGACCACCATCAAAAGAACAACTACTTACACATAAAATATCAATCAGGGAGAGTGTATCAATAATGGTAATAAGTGAACCCGCGAACGATCTTGGAAAAAATCCAGAAGATATAAAGAGAGCCAGTTAGTTTGTTTTATAAGGAAAAAATATGTATCTGCCAAATGTATTCGCTTTATGAGTAACAGACAATATTGTGGATCGTTTATTTAATTTCCAAAAATAGATGATTTGGATTTAATCACCGAGTTTTGTATATTGAGTCTTAAAGTATATATTTTTTTTTAAATTAAAAAAAATCTTCTTATCCATTAGTCAAAAATTTTAGTAATTTTATTGATTTTAACTAATTCAAACAAAATGTTACACGACCCGAACACCGTAAGCACATTGTGCTTCTATAACATGACTATAATTGTATGTAAAATCCACTAAGACTTCTAATTTAATTCTAAAGCTCGTTAAACAAAAACTAAGTATTTATAATAGGGCAAAATTTTGTAATACACTTACGAATTATTTCAACTAGCAATGAGATAGTAAATATTACAAAATACATAGAAAATATTTTAGCGCGTTCCAGTGTAAATAGAAGTACATTTATCTAACAGTATGTTTATCCTTTAAAACTCCTTTGTCTAAAAGGGTGAGGTCATGTTTCATTTATACCATTTTAATTTTGAAATGCATCAGAAGCCGCAGTTAACTGCATTACTGAAATTAACTTTACAGCTTATCTTGAAATGATTTTGTGTACATAAAATATGAAAAGCACTTTAGGTTTTAATTTTACATTCTATGCAAGTGACGGTGTAATGAGGATTTTATTTCAGTAGACGCCATGTTGTATGAGAGTAGTGATGTGACATTACAGTCGACTGAGTCCATTAAGTGAGTTTTTAATTGTATTTAATTTAATTATTTACTTATTATTCTATATCCGAAAAATTAATTAGGATCAATCCCGAAAGCAGAAACATTTAGTATACCGTTAGTATACAAAACACTTAATTACTGTATTTAATTTCCTGTATAAATTTCATTTTAAATTATTTTATGATAAATAAATAAAAGTCGTGTAATCTTCTATTGATCCATTCTTCTAATTTAATAACTTTTCGGGTCGGTTTTAAATTAAACTGCACAAAACATAATTGAAATTCAAGACACGCCCACAATTGTGGGAGAGTTGGAAATAATAATATAACCTAGCATGTGGTATAATTTTAATTCAAATAATTACCACGCGATTGTGTTAGGGTATAAAGGTGTTTAGGGATAAAATTGGTAGGCGGCTCATATATTAATTTCTGGCTGTTTTGTCACGCAACTGATATACTCGAGTAAATAGGGTGTAGGGTATTTTTTATCATTGATTCAATCAGCCCTTTATGAAACTTAGAAAATATGTTCTTTTTTTGTTGCATTTGGTCTTATTTGCGGTAAAACGAATATATGAATAATTATATAATAAAATGTATTAATATATAATTATTTAAACGGTTTTGAACGGGTTTCAATGTTCTGTTCACGGATAGACTCTACCCGTACTGTCAAACTGTACGGTCTAAAAACATTGAATGTAAATATCAAAGCTGAATCAATTTTAAGCAATCTCAAAGTATTTTACTCTATCTTGAATGTTAAACAATATTAACCGATTAATACTGAAAAGTATTTTAAATTGAGAAAGATTCTTGCGTAGGATTATCTTTATTATACTTACATATATTTTGGACATGAATTTAAAATAGATTTTATTGCCATGAACTTTATAAACATGGAATTAAATTATTGAAATATTATATTTTACCTGTCAAATATTTAAACTAGTCAACGTCTAGTTAGATAAAAATGTAATTGGTAATTTCATATCGTAACTTTAACTTTGTGTAAACTTTATAAGTTTCTAATTTTACAAATAGCAATTTCAAATGACAGATGTTAAATAGAATTTCCCCAATTTTTCGGGGAAGATTCCTTACATTGTAACTGCGGGTTAGTTGTTAGGTTTTAGATGTGAAAATTTTATATAGCCTTATATAAACTTTGATGATGCCAAAACTGCGAAACCGGTCAGGTGTTAACATAAATAAAAAAGTGGGATAATTACAAGTAATTCTAACTCTGGAATGTAGATAAAAATAGTTTTACTACGTTCAAAGAAATAGGTGAAAAGACCCACCTATTTCTATTGAGTTACTTTAGCTTCTGTGAATGTTATTTTTTGTATGAAACTACCGTAGTGATTTATTTTTCGGTACAATACTTGTAGGCCGACTGCGTTAGACGTTACTCGAATTGCCTATTATGTTTTACGAGCGACGGATTGGCTGTTAAAACTGTTTCGCTTCATAAAGTGCTTTGAAATAGTGTTTGTAGTTTGGGAGCTTATCTGTTAATTCTTTTTCAGAGTTGTTTATCTAGATCAGTAACTATTTGAATGATATATTGTACGTAGTTTTCTTTTCAGAATATCCAATTAGTTATTTTATTAAATGGTGGGAGTAATATGGGTATTAAATTATTAATAAAAACTAATAAAAGTAAACAAGATAAAAAAAATGAGTAAATGCATTTACAAATAAAATAAGTTTGAATGAAATTTGACTGCCTCGGTGGCGCAGTGGTAGCTTATGCGACTGCTGTCTTCAAGGTCTCGGGTTCGAATCCTGGGTCGGACCAAATGTTTGTATGATCTGCAAATATTTGTTTCGGAGTTTGGTTTTCTATGTAAAATGTGTATGTATTTACAAAAAAAAAGTATTTATGTATTCATATCAGTTGTCTAGTACCCATAATACAAGTTCTGCTTAGTTTGGAACTAGATGGCGTTGTATATTTGTATGCCTTCTGTGTCACAAGTTTTATTTTTAATACGGCACGTTATTTTTTGTAATTCGGTATAACATCGATAGTAATCTTATTACAGAAATAGAACGGCACATCCCTAAATTTTATTATTTACTCATGTAACAGTCCTTTTGAAGATAAAACCTTCATTACGTATTTTAATGTTAAACCTAACTCCCTCTTAGCAATGCTAAATAAAATTATAAATACGTATGTAATAATACTATGCTTGTATAGTACCAAAGGCATCATTAATGAAGGAAATCGAATTATGTACATATTACGAAGTCTGAATAGTAACAAATTGTAATTGATGTCGAATTTATCGAATGAACAAGAAATTTGACTTGTATTGTAAGTATATGGAATACGATTATTTGATTCGTTATATAGCTGACTGTACTTCATTATAAGATTTGTATTAGGTAAAAACTAAAATAGGTAAATAGTTATTTTACTAAAGTGATAATTAACCCCATTACTCATAAACGTCACTTAACTTTAAGCAAGGGTTCTGTGTTATTTTCAACTTTAAACTCGCAGTTTTAAAGTGGACAATTACCCAGAACTGTTTCTTAAAGTTGAATAAAGTTTATGTGTAAAGGGGTAAGTATATTTCAATAGTTATTTCTTAGTTAATTATTTTTGTTTTAAACTTTTCTGACGTAGATGTCGTATTTCTATACTCTAGGAGTCATTTTTTACTGTATAAAGGATCCTAATACTTTCTCTGCGTCTTTACCATTAATTTGAGTGTCGGAAGAAAAACACAAATGGAGTGTCATAAGGCAACTTTATAAGTGAGTGCGGTAAATGTTTGATTTATATTTTTTCTTCAGAGAAAGTGTTGACAAATTTGGACGTTCATATGAATTTTTTGTTGACTGTATCTTTGACAAATGATGTTATTTAAAACGTTTTTAATATTTCATTTATGGCTTGCAATTCAAATTTATAGTTAGAGTTTGGTTTAAGGTTTAATTAAAATGTTTTGGTAAAATATGCCTTGCCATCAACCAACGCAAAATTGTTAAATTATCTAAATATTATCAATAATATACTTCAAAATTACCATCCGTCCCAGGAGGTGGAAACCAGTAATAAATTCATTTTGTCAAATTGAAACAACAGCTAACAATACTTTTCGTTCCACATAAAACTAATCGACAGCAAATACTTCGGTATAAACCGTCAGCCAGTCAACATAGAGCTCAATATTCAAACCATGATAATAATATTTGAAAGAGTTTTTGAAGTTATTGAAGGGTCGAGGGGGTCGTGCATAATTGGTGGTCGTATCAGCAAGATCTATGAGGGTAGAATGTTTTAACGTAAGCGCTAACATATCGCGTTTAAACGGTCGTGCTGGGAGGTTTTATTGTTTCATAATAAAAAGTGCTGTGAAAAAAAACAGCAGTCTAATTGTAGGATCCGTTTGAAATAAATGAGGTACGGTAATATAAAAAAAATGACATTGTTTTAAATAATGTCTCAGTCAGTGAGGAGATCTATTTTCTACTTTTACGAAAGATGGTCCCCATTTCATATCATCCACATTCTTTTTATATTTTTTATCATTAATTCCATCACAACGAAGACTTGAAGACTCGAAGACCTAGAATTGAAGACTTTAAATACTTGCCATTAGCAGAAATAGCTGATCCAGCTGATTGCCATTTCATCAAAAGAAGAAGGTAGTCAGTAAATCCTGGGTGTTTTAAATCTTCGAATGAGCTAATATGTTATGCCAAAAACCTAATATATGGATAGTGTTTAGTTATAAGTTAACTATATATAACCTGAAAATATTGGTTTTGCTTTTTTTTCTTTTTTATTAAATTTCGACTATAAACAACCATATCCATGGGTAACCATGTTTTAAAGAAGGGAAAACTCATCATCAAACACGAACGTAGCACAGCATATTTTTAATAGGTATCATCCCCCTTATGTTTGAAATAATGGAATAATTTGTGATAATTGAATAGACCGTATCTATCTGCATGTCTAATTCACTTTTTGATAAATAACCATCAGTGTGCGCCATATTCTCAGTTAATTGAACATACGTACCGTACCTGTGTAAATTTATATGTTCGTGAAAATGAAAATTGATGAAGCGATGTGTCGAGTTGAGTTCACTTCAAACAAAGTTTTGAAAAATTGATACGTGAAAGAGCTCTATATATCTGTTGTGTTATTATATACATAGATAGATACATAATATGTACTTTATTTGTATACTGGGGCTTACAAACAATACGCGACCCTAAAAATAAAAAAAATAGGACATGTGGTGTACAAAGGGCGGCCTTATTGCGCATAGCAATTTTTTCGATGATATGGCTACTCGCATCCAGCGCCTGCGCAAATCATCGCTCCACCTGGCCTGTGGACGTCCTACACTACGTTTGCCGAGACGCGGTCTCCACTCAAGAACTCGTTTACCCCAACGGTTGTCAGTTCTTCGGTAAGATATTAAGTGTATATTCTGAAGAAGCGTATTTAGGCTCAGAATGTTAGATAGTGATTTTTGAGGAAGAATATAACGATATTTGTTGAAGACGTTGGAAAAAAATTAAGCCGCAAACCTTAGAGAACGGGCTTTGCTAGTATAAAATATAAAGCTCCGTAAACTCTTCTATTCTTATTCATACACTGCCTACATATCTATTGACCAGTATATTCAGATCTGAATACTGGGACCAGCCTATATCCGAACTGAAATGAATATCGTAAAAGTACGCAGGAGCAAATATACAAGGTGTAAGTACAACAGTGAATGATAATCCTGATCAAATCTCAGCAAGCATGAGTCCCGGAGTCAGCGGTCACGGCCATAAAAACTTTGTAGGGTTGTCATTTGCATTTATCCATCTATACAAATATTATAAGGAGGAAAAGTTTCCAACTTTGTTTGTATGGTTGTAGGTTGTATTAATTCCATCCTGAAGGTTTTTTTCTCTAACGGAAAGTGAGACTATTCAGGAGTGATATATGCCAAATTTTATTATGATTGACCAAAAAAATATGTATGCTTTACAAAAAGATTAGGTATATTAGTATTCAATCATTCAACCTATATGCTCTTTTCTTAATTTAAAGTGAGAAAAATCAGAAATTATAAGTAGTTAGTAGTGTAGATATTTAGAGTTTTGTCTTTGAACGTGGGTAAATGACTTATCCTACCAGCCCTGTTTTTAAGGTAGATAACAATCTAAGCGCATGTCCCCGGAATGCATTAAGTCTGGAAAAAGGGTCGTCCATTTGTCAAAATGTGGCATTATCTGAACGAGAATCCGTCATCGGTCCCGAGACAATATATCGGGGCATATCTCACGGAATCTCACAAACAATATCTTTGGAAAAAAAATCCGATAAGTCCGAGTTGAGTTAAAGTTTCAAGGTACCGTTTGTTCTACTACTTCCCTTGTTTGGTCCAATAAAATCAATAGAAACTAGAAAGACTGTTAGAATTTCTTATCTGAATGAAATGAAACTCCATTTATTCGAAAGAAAGACATGATTTTATAAGCTATCATTAAGTACTTATACAGATCATAACTTGTAAAAATATGTTTAAAAATATGTAAAAATCAATGTAAAAATATGTATTGTATAATTATTTAAGATAAAAGAAAAACGTTAAGGCGTAAAATAAAAGCATTAAAACATTCTTGATGGTACCCTAAACCAGAATTATATTCAGAAAGCTTGAACTGTTTATCGAACTGTCTATCTTGCGACGGTAGCCGATTCGTCAATGCCCCTTCTTTAATTAATAAAAGACTCTTTCTTTTGAGAAAAGTGAAGAAAAAAATGAATGAGAGCCTTAATTAATTTGGGTCGGTCCGAAGTTTCTGTAAATTACGATTATCGGTCCCCCAACTTTTTGCAAGGAAGCAGTTTCTGGTGGATTTAAAGGCTGTTGAAGTCATGGTTATTATTTGTTTAAATTAATAAAGCCGACTTAAATGTAGAGGTGTTTCTTTTTATGGAAGTCTTGTGTCATCATTGTCGGCTTGGCCGAGAATTTAACTGATGTAATGGTGCTGATTACAAACTTGAATTCTCCGCAGCGCTGTCTAAAGTCATCTTTATATTTTTTAGTGTCATATTGTTACGAGTTTTTGATCGTTCACAGAGGCAGTCGTGGATTTATTGCTCAAATAAATATACTTTAAGATAATTGCGCTTCGTAACTTGAATAATTAATGTTTAACTGAAAATATCTAAAGATACCGTCAAATTTCTTGCACAACTCGTTTTAATTCTACAGTATGAGGGAAATTAGACAGACCTTGTGTTACAATCACGAGACTGCTAGTAAACATACTTATATTTTTCTACACAGACAATTGGGCGTGGTCATAACGTCATATGATATTCGTCTTGGGTGGAAAACGAACCCAACACTTCTGGCCTTAGATAGACCATTAGTAGGGACAACAATAACGAACTAATAAAACATAATTGTAACCAGCAGTGTTTATTACAAAAACAGAAATTTTAACGAAAATAAACGATTTCAAGAACCGAACCGAATTTAAATGGGACCACACGAGGGACACCAGTTTTCAAAGAACAAAAAAAATATCAAAATCGGTGCACCCAGTCGAAAGTCCTGAAGTAACTAACATTAAACAATACAGTAGAATTGAGAACCTCTTCCTTTTTATAGTCAGTTTATTATGATAGTTTAGGGCTATCACGGTACATCTCGGTACCCGATAATTCTCGCCTTTTCTCAAAAAATCACTTTTATCCATAATTATTTTCGAGTCAAAAATGTTTATCCATCATTTTCACATTTTTAGGATACGCGTATTTTCATATTTAACAAAAAAAGGAAAATAATAATCGGCAGAAACATTGTATAAGGGAACACAAATAAACAATAAGTCAGCTTAATTAACATCGGTTAAAAATGCTTCTGTTTCATGAAATAAAACATGGAATTTAATAACAAAAAGTTTACATAAAGGTATTTGACTGCCTAGGTGGCGAAGGGATAGCGTATGGGACTTCTGTTCTTGAGGTCTCTGGTTCAATTCCGAGAATCGAATCATAGACCAAATGTTTGTATAATCTGCAAATATTTATTTAATAAAAATAATAAATATTTGGTGGTTTGTCCGGTGCGGTGTTTGTTACCAAACTCCTCCGTAACGGTTGGACCGATTTTTATGAACTTTTGTGTGTATTAATTAGGTCTGAGAATCGGCCAACATCTATTTTTAACACCCCAAAACAATAAGGGTGACCCACCTCTAAATATATTTTTATAATTTTAGTAAAAAAAAAGTCTTTTCAAAAAAAATTCTAAGTATTTATATGGTTTGTCGAGTACCCCCGACAACCTCTGCTTAGTTTAATGATAGATAACGTTGTGTAGAACTAATGCCGCCCATTCGCCCACCACTGTTACTCCTGTACGCCAGAATCAACCGCAATGAACCACGAACACACCGAGTTATGATACTCGGGAAGTCCCAGGAAAGATTAAACTGTCTTGGAACTCGTAACGACATTAATTCGAAAAAAAAACAGATGTCCGAAATATTTATTTAAATTTGTTATTTGTTTATTTAAACAATAACTTGTCTAAATTTACATACTGTCCTAAAAACCGAGAGGCAGTCAGGTTAATATGCGCATATATTTAAGAAACTGTCGTCTCATCTTGGACAATTAGTAAGAAAATTCATTGTTATTTTTTTCTTAAAGTTTCTTTGTCATTGAATAGTATCAACTTATTAAAGCTTAGAGTTGAGTCTTATTTTAATTTAAGTTTTAAGTTTATATAAACTTTATCTGTGAATTATTACTGGTTTTTTGCATAAACATATATAAGTAACTAGCTTTTGCCTGCGATTTCGCTTGCAGGTATATCGATTATCACGGCAAAGACAAGCCTATGTCCTTCCTCGTGAATCAAAATAGCTCCATGTCAAATTTCATTGAAATCGGTGCAGCGGTTCGTGAGAATATAACAGGCAGATAAATTTCTTTAATAACTATTAATATTAATTATTAATATTGCATCAGGCTATTATATATATACATATCATTGTTATGTATATTGTACGAATAAATATTATTGTATCACACTGGTCAAGTAATGAATGGGTCATTGCGTAGCATGGCTCTCCCACGGATAATATTAGTGTCATTAATAACTCTAATTACACATACATTGTACTAAACCGGAGTAACAGCACGGGTGCTACTCGCCGTTACTATTGTTTCTTTGCAAAATATATATTACTGTTAAAAACGTCTAAAAAGAACCCTGATGTACTCTGATATATGTTAGTGAGTCTCGTTAAAATTGGTCCAGCCGTTTCAGAGATTACCCGGAACAGACAGACAGACAGACAGATACACTGAGGGTTTGTTTTTATTTTATGTGTATAAGTTGTAGTTTTTATCTAGTTTTAAATAAAATACATGACAAATGAAAAGTAGTTATATAAGGATATAACTACTGTTTACTGAAGGCACCGAAAATCGAATTATCGCTATGCCAAGTTTCATTGAAATCGGCGCAGTTGTTTAGCCGTGAAAGTGTAACGAACGGACAGATTATCGAATTTATAAAATTATGGTGTGGATTTATTAAAAATAGTTACTTTTTTTTTT
>PKRV01001119.1:363744-474190 GCA_003709505.1 Hyphantria cunea
GCATTAGGAATATACATTCCTGTGTCGCGGGGATCTTTACAAACATACATAAAACGGACACAAAGTACACCCAGACTTAGAACAACAATTTGTCCCATGTAGGATTTGAACCCACAACACTTGGCACAGCAGGAAGCGGTGTGGCGACCACTCCAACCACAAGGCCAATCGTGTAGTCAACTTTAGTAAGACTCTGGGTCGAATTACCATCTAATAAATATATATATATTATTTAGTTTAAAAAATTACATAACGATTACATAGTGATTGTTTTATGTTATTTGTTATGTCTCCGCAAGAACTTCGTCACTCAATTTGATAGAATCACTGTCACAGACTACACTGACATTTACAATCAGGTATGATTAATGATATTTTTAGAACACTTGACTGGAGAAAAACAATTAATCATGCGATTCTTCTGTTCTATAATAAGTTCGTTGGAAAACCTTACAACTGTTTAAAGACCATTTTTAATTATTAGCTGAGGATTGTTTTGTTGATTTATTGGATTATCGTATTAATACAATGAACAGATAGTTAAAAAATAAGATTAGGCATCACAACTGTGAAAAACCACACATTTAATATACCTATATACCTTTACAAACTCACTTAACATACGTTATAATTGGGGACAATATTGTTTTATTTCCTTGAATTACTGTATCTTGACAGGCGTATATATCAAATAATCTTTAATAGCGTAAATAAATATACAACTAATAATCAAGTTATTGCTAATGATGATCGAAGATAATATAAATCCTAGAGACGGTATTAGAAATACTCGTATTAGGTATTTAATGATGTGTCCACAGACAAAGCCCCAGCAAAGTGCACGACAATAATAATGAAAAGGTTTATAAATATTCCAATAAGTATACTAGGTGCAGATAACATTTAATGATATAGAAAAACTGTTATAACAGACTGAAGTTCTCCTTACTACGTCTTGGATAGTCCCAGATAAGACCACCCAATACTTCTTCGAAAGGTGACGAGTGTCCATGAGGTTTAGATATTTCGTTTTTATGTTTTTACAAAATAGGTGTTGATGTTTCATTAAACCAGTTCACATAAACGTTTATACAAGCAAAAGCAAACTCTAAACTGTGTTCTTTAGGTACATATTTCATTTCTACGTACATTTTATTTGCAGGTTGCTAACACTTAAGAAGTATGCCACTAAAATGAAACATTTCACAAGAATTTAGTTCATGCCAATTCAGTGATAAGGCTTAATTTCGAATGTTAAGAAAAGGTTGAGTATCTAGCAATATCGTAGAATTAAATTCGTTGTAATTATCAAGCGGTTGATGTCTTAATCATCTTATAGATATATCCACATAACCGCAGAATTTAGGCGCTGTGTATTTTTTCCTTCCGTTCCATGTTTAATAATGTTAGAAATTTGTATCTAATTTCTATAGAAACTGGTCAGTAAAAATGTGTTTGGGTGTCCATGTTAATATGGAACTAATTTATCTGTATCAGCTGCATTCTTCGCAGGTAGAATGGATGATAGGATGCGTGTAGATAAAATGCGGTAGGTGGTTAAGGCAATTTTATTTTTATTCCAATGTGATAAAACTTTAACCAGGACACCCAAAGTGTTTCCAGAAAATTGTAAGAATGTGAAACAGCGCTTGCGCTGTGTTTCACCGAGGGAGTTAATTAAAACTGCAAGAATTAATACTTATCTTCATTTTCTGTCTAAGACGTATGATACAGATTGGGCTATAATCAACACTTACATAAAATTACCTACTAACATTTTTATAAATAAATAAATAATAAATACATATGTTCAGACATTTTAACACACAACGCCATGTAGTCCCAAACTAAGCAGAGCTTGTACTATGTGTACTAGATAACTGATATTAATACTTATATACTTTTTTTTGTAGATACATACATATTATACATAGAAAACACCCAAACTCCGAAACAAATATTTGCAGATCATACAAAAATGAAGTAAGTATTGTTTATTTTCATATTTATCATTCAATCATTTATTTAGTTTGCTACTGTTAGTGAGTACCGCTACTTCCGAGTCATTTAAGTGTACCTAGCTGGTATGAATCGCCGTAAGATTGTAAAAATCGTGAGATTATAATCGAGATTGTAAACTGTCAATAGATTGTCAACTGTGACATACTGCTTAACGCATTAAATTTCTTTACATCACAATGTATCGAAGTGGAGATCGTTTTTTGTTTTTGCGAAAGACGGTCCCCATTTCATGTCATCCATATTTTTTACATTTTTTATCATTAATTCCATCACGACGAAGACTTGAAGACTCGACGGCTTAGAATTGAAGACTTGAAATACTTGACATTGGCAGAAATAGCTGATGCGGCTGATTGCCATATCATCAAAAGAAGAAAAAGAATGTATCGAAGTAAAACCGTTAAATCAAAATCTGTCTCGCCTCAAATTGTCAACTGTCCTTGATTGATCAGTCTTACAGTAGGCCGTTCTACAGCCATAGAGCTAGCTTAAATAAAAACTTCTGACTAATCACAAATTCAATTTACTGCCACAACAATTTTAATGTAACTAATTCTAAAGCTGTGAGGTGTTTTCAACATGTAATCAATTTAGAATCATAAAAATGCATTACATTCGCCAAGAAATGAATTAATAAAGAAAAGAAACAGCGTGCGAGATGTGATCTGTAGCAAGCATACCATATCACAATTTGACGGTTTCACTTCGAACTAATAAATAATTAACTTAATTGGAAATAATACGTTAAATTATAAGCAGATACATAATCTTTCGACAGTTTACAATGTAGTAAGATAAATTAGAATCTATGTTACAATCAGGATGTCAAAAACATTAGATTCTACTAATGTTTTTGACATCCTGACTGTAACATATAAGATAAAAATAGTACGTTTAACAAGCATAATAACAATTTTGACAGATGGTTAACGTATGTATTGATTTGAAAAAAGGGAAAAAAATACAGTCATAACCACCATTCGTTGAAGATGTTAACGACTTAATCATTGTAAAAAGTTTTTTAACCGCAAATATGCAATGCGGTAGGTCAGGTCAATACAGTGTTGAGATGTGTGACTCATCGCAAACTAACTATTGGTTTTATTGAGAACCACCACTACTTTGGCGAGAGTAGATCATCTCATGATTTGAAACGAAACATGTTCTGTATGGCTATGAACCATCCTGGTGATGATTCATAACCATACAAAATTTTATTATCAAGTTTATTTTCTACTTGCTATATACCCAACTAGCTTTTGCGAAGGGTTTGGTGTTAAGGTGATTCTTTAAGCTGATATAACTTTTTATTTGACAACCGATTGACATAAACAAACACTGAATGTTAAGTAAAGTGTACCATAATACGCAAAAGAAAACCGCTTCCAAGTCAGTTAAGACACTTTGAGATTAACGCACACAAACGAACGAGAAAAAATCCTAAAACATCTTGAGTTCTGTTACCAGTCAGTGTCAGACCATCTAGTATCGTAGATTATAAAACATTGTGAGGGACAGGTGAAGACTCCTTCTCTATTTAATACCTTTATTGTACGAAATATATCTCTTACAATTTTATTATATGTATAGGTAAAAAATAAATCAACGCTTTATCTCTCAATTTTATGAAGTTCCTTTCGAACACCTCCTTCTCAAAGTCGGTTAAAGTGGTAACGGTTATGATTTTCCAGATATCTTATCTGAGCCTAATTATATACTTACTACATATTTCAAACTGAATGTTATAATATATATAATATTACACATATACGTCCGTTTAAATCTTAAAGCGGTCATCAAAACAAACTTGATACCGCTAACAGTAATACTAATAAAAAAATAAATGAGACGACTAAAAGTTTCCATAGATTAGCTAAAAACGCACTTGTTACTTAAACAAACAATGCAAAGTCACCAAACACTATTTAAAGCGACGAAGTAAACTCACATGACAAAGCCAAAACTAACACTACAGTGACAGTACTATCAAATGTTAGAGTTATACAAACAGTTACAGTTATAAAGAGGATTCACGGTTTTAAGCCAAGTGTTTACAGACAAACACACGAATAAGATGATTACGAGGAACTTTAAGTTTCTATGTTTCTTGGAAATGTGTTAGAAGAAACGTAAATGTTGGACATTTTAATTAAACAGATTAAACTTCTCTGTTTAATCTCAAAGCTCTTGTTTTTTTTTGTCCAATTGTTCATTCTGTTTTGTTTTTGAGATTTTTGTGAGTTGCATATACTCGCTTTATTTTTGTATGAGCAAATATATTTCATCAAATGAGTCTTTTTTCTATATGCATACAAAATTACTTGCTCTGACTGGCTGATTTATTATCACAGAGTCAAGCCATTGCGGTTAGAAACTTAAAATTTTGACAGTTAATTCTGTTCGTGTTGAAAACACCTAGAAAGAGATATTTTTTGGAAATATCGCCCCTAAGTAAAATAAGGGATGAATACAACGAAACACGACATGAAAAATAATTACGCGAGTGTAGCTGCGAAGAATGTCTAGCCCGATGGTGCAGAAGAAACTCAATAGACCGTCATAGTGTGACACCATGCTCCATTGTCTGCGTTCGAAATGAGTATAGGGACCACTTCTTGGATTCTACTTATGCTTTCTATCAGGCAGAGAAGATTCACTTAAGTAAGCTCATATTGAAACAAAAAACAAGTTGTAAATATTTTGAGATGCGAAGACTAAGTTGTCATAAGAACTTTGGTGGTCACTTAAAATTATACAAAGTTTTAGTGTAACATTGGTAATCGAGCTCACAATTAGCTTGAAGGCGAAGATTAAGCAGTGTTATCTACACTGCTTAATATTGTTCATGTAAAAATATCCCAATGAATTTCATTATCTCGTGTTCAAGTGCGCGCACAAGTCAAAATTATAAAAGACCGCATTTCTAGTCTTGTATGTTAATTAGGATAGGACTGTTTCTATTAGACTTTGAGATAAGGATTAATTAAAAATGGTGCCGCATTACGAAGTCCGACTTCTTTATTGTTGAACAAAGTGTAAAGATCAAATAAGATAAATAGATATGAGGGCAATAAATAAACACATTGTTTAGTATAATGAAGAGTTGGTCCAAGAAAGAAAACCAACCAAATTATTTATATTTCACCCTACTGAACCTAAAATGTTTTTTAAAATGTAGTTAGCGTAGGACTAAATTTCAATAATCAGTACTTACCTAAATTCAATTCATAACCCTGCAAGTCTTTAGAGGAGTCTTTTGAGTTTAAATTTCTTTCTTTTATTCATTATTGAATTGGGATTAGACAAATTCATAACTACCTTTCAGAAAATAAACAGCCACACTCAAAAATAAATAACCCAAATATCATTTCCCAGAGATATTTATCAAATCCTTAAATCAAAAGCATGTTCATTTATTTGTATCTATGCTAACGAATTATATCCAGTTGTGACTACGTCGTATATTTACTTTTTAATAGCTTTAGATAAGACTAGACTATTTTGCATTTAACCCCGGGCAGTACTAAAATATTTTTTACTGAACACTATAAACTTTAAGCCAATTTAGAAAGAATTCTCATACAATTTATATTTCAGACTAATACAGGCATGGACCCTAAGTTCTTTGCCTTCAAAGCCTGTGGTGAATGCTACTATATAATAGGATGATTGTACTAAGACAGTAAATGCAAATTGTTTAGCACGCATTGTGCATTGTTTAAAAACAACGGTTAGCTAGTCCGTTTATTAGTCAAGAGCAATAAACAATCGAGACATAAAATACTCAAAACTCGTTTCTAAATAAGCAATATCTCTTAAAGATTTTAAAGAAAACCTCCTAACAAAAAGGTGTAGTATAGAATTACAGTTAAATTGAAATTAACTTATATTTGAAAATCTACATTAATCAAAACACTATCGTGATCATTGTCTTAGCCATGATAGTGCTACTGTTGAACGCAAGAATCCCTTGAAAATAGAATTAATACCAATTATCTTTCTCTCTATCTCTCTATTCAAATATAGTGGTGATAAACTGCAGTACACATTAACGATGACGTGTAATAAAAAAGAAACACTTACTGGTTCCGTGTCGCAGGTTTCCAAGTCGGGTATTGGGTCATCACCGCAATAATACTCCGCTTGGAGAAAAGGCGGTCGTGGAGGCGGCGGTATCAAGAACTCCGGAGGAGGGCCAAGACAGTCACACTCCGTCAAATCAGTGGGTTCTATCTCCCACATCGCGTAATCTAACTTAACACTAGTCACAACCTTTTCACTGATATCACTATCACTTAAATAATCACTAGTATCACGTTTTTCGCGTTTCACTTCATTTGAAGTTCTCTCTTTAATTAAATTTGCTATGTAAAGTTCGTCATCCACGTCAGTCCATACGTTTCTTCTGACTTCCTCATCTTCTGATGAACTTTCTACTCTACCTTGTAGTCCCGCTATAACACTGTCACTTCTGCTTTCTGCGTTTTGGTATATTTCACTGTTTGCAATTGTACTTTCAAGAACATTTTGATTCTCTTTTTGACTGTCCGTATTTAAGTCACGAACTTGTTTAACGTGGCCGTTTCTATTGAAACCATTTCGATCTGTCCAAACAGCGTACGACGACGCTTTGATTGGACTCCTATTGTATCTTTCGGCCATACGCAGTCTTCTTCAAGTTATCTGCAACAACAAAAACATATTTATTTATAACACTTACATCGGAGTGGTCATTACCTTCTAAACCAATTTCTTATCTGACGGACAACGTATCGATTTTACACTGGCATCAAACTACTTATTATTTAATAGAAGAGCTAACACCTCATTTTATATAACAAAGCAACCGCAATTAGAACCTACCGTCTCTGAGAGCACAATGGGTGAGAGGCTACTATCGATATCATCAGGTGCCACGTTCCCTAGTTATTTTAATTTATTTTTTATCGCATCAATTGGATAGACGGGTTTCTAGCTATGCACTCGGTATTCCGCCGCTATCATGATGTGCCCGTCAGTACTAAAGCGGTTTTGAAAGTTTAAAGTTCATCGTTTTTTGATATTAAATTTTGATATAACAAATCAACCGTTCACCGAAGGCAAATAATTTGATTTCTTTTCCCTTAGATCTATCTTTTATATTGGAAAATATATTACTGAACTGATTATAATAATAGTTTTTTTAATGTACACCACATTCATTTTAAGGTTAACATTGAATTAAAGAAGTAGTTTTGTCGGCATTATCGCCAATCTCATACAGGCAACCATACTTGCACTGATTATTAAATTTCTAAATAATAATAACGAAATACAAACATAGTTCCGGTTAAATCTTTGATTTAATATAACTTAGTCTTTTAAAGAAACGTGCAATGATTGTCATGTACTGATCTTTTACTGATAACAATTACTACTACGTAAGTATGCCTCATTTGCTGACGTCACAATTATCTCATTACACGTCCGAGCTATACTTCTCTACATTCAAATGGTTTTCGATGGAGATGTGCTATGATCACGCAATTATGCATGCGTAAGGCGTTTCTGAGGAGGTACCGCAAGATTGCGAGGTCGTGGGGTCAACAGCGTTAGATAACACTCCAACTCCAACGAATAAAATATCGAGAGGTGTTATGGCATACAAAACAGGGCTCTCGGATGCGATTTATGAATATATTAAGTACAATTTGAATTGTTAAATGATCATAATCTTATGAGTGTAAGTATATTTTGGGTAATTTATATTTTATGATAAAGCTCTTGTGGTTTCATGTAGTTACGATTAAAAGATATATGTGTTTGTCTTCCATAAAACTGGTACTTATACTCTGTGAAGCTTCTAGCATAAAATACTACTGTTATGCTGCCGATATTAATACGAGACTTCTAAACGAAATTGCATGATTGATAACATATATGCTTCGGCATGACGTTTTTTTATTATTAAAATATTAGAGAAACAAGTAAATGATACACCTGGTGGTTGATGAACCCTGCCTCATGATCATCTGTAGTTCACAACTTTAGAGGGCGTCACTGGCCTTTAAGGTGTTCAAAGGTTTTTTTTTACTCGGGAGGACGCAGTGATTCAGAAATACTGCAGGAGATATTTATTACAAGTTATATGGCATAATAGGAACATGCATGTTTTTTTTATTTCTTAATTTGATCATAATAATAATAATCTGATCATAAATAGGCTTTAAAACAGTCAAACTATTTTTAAAAGTAAAACTTAAAACATTGACTGAATTTGAGCTGTTTACACGCCGCCATTTTGTGCGTGCTTTTGACGGAACCAATGACGTCATTAGCCGTGTTTACAGTTCAGCGTTTCAGTTATTTTTTACTTATTTACAGTTTTAATTGCTATACAAATCATTTAATTGCTTACAATTTTTGTAAGGCACAGGAGTCCAAAACACAGGTATAATTTTAATGACAAATGGTTGTGTAATGGCTGTATAGTGCTTATGATTTGTTATAAGTACTATTTATACATTTGTAAAGAAAAATGTATTTTATGAACTAAAATATACCATGTAACGTAATAAATATCTTGCAGGTTTCCAAGTAACCATCGACGTCACATTTCGTTTCGGCCAATAGTGACGAGTTTTGTAAGTTTGACATTTCCTCCCTTAATTTTTACTTTTATTCAATATTTTCTGGGTTTGAATAAATTTTTTTTTAAGTATATTTTAAGTACAATGAAGAATCTAGAAAAAATATTTGAGACAAATTAAAATTTTAATGCATGTTCCCTACTGCAGTTTAGATCCTATATAAATATATAAAATAAACTAGTTTTATATAGCAAGTAAAGGGAACCAATACTTAGTACTGTCAATATCAGTAAGAATGTCAAATTTTTGACAGCCGTATACATTCATTTCACGCCTTACCTATCCCGTATTTTAGACATCGTTTTCTTTTGCATGTTCATTGCGATCTATCACTTGTACACGATTCTGTCAGTAATACTCCACGTCTCATTAACATTTGGTGTGCAGTGGCCACTCGATAGCTGTCAGAGGAGCCATGACGGTGATACAATACTCAACGAGAGCCCTTAAGGGACTTAACGAACCCATTCTATAGATTTTCTCACGTGAATTATGGTTTAACGGTTCTGGGGTGTGTGCGATCGATCATCGAGTTTCCAAAGCAATTTCTGTAGTGAAGCGAAAATATAATTTTAATGTGTTTGAACTTTTGTTGAGTAAAATGAAATGAAATTAACGTATACATGTATATTGCGTGTGTGTATATTTCGGTATCCTATGAAAAAACCTCATTGTAAACACTGAGAAAATCTAATATACTTTCTTTACACCTGTCGATAATTTTTCTACATCATATAAAGGTCGTATATATATATATATATATATATATATATATATATATATATATATATAATATAATTCAATAGTGGGATATTGCTCTTTATATTTACTTATACAGAAATAGCCTGTTCCATCAGCTAAATTGTATATAACATTTATACATCTGTCTTTTATTCAGAATTCATAGCGACTCACAGAGGCTTGACGTCGACGAAGGTCTTTCGTATCCATTAGTTAATATAATAAGTGAATTATTGTATTAATATAAAAGCCATTAAGAGTGTGTACATAATAAATGACATATACGATTTTGTTTTAGAAATGTTACTTATATACTTACATTGTATTTTCTATATAAAAATAGAGAAAGACAAAACAGCTTGGTAAATTTTTCTGCTCTGATTCTCAAGCGATTTTCTTTTATTTTGTAACTTTTTTGATTATGATGACCCAGCATTTAGATTTACGCGTGGTTATAGGTTCTATTATAAGTTCAAAAGGAACTTTTTTATTAATCTGTCGACTACAACTTACGTCTCGATGCATATACAGAATTGAGATATTCCCCGCCTGCTCTCCAAGATGTTCTGCTACAAAACATGTAGATTTTGTGTCGGGCGATACAAATATCTGCTAGTGAAATAAAATATAGCTTTATATGGCTTAGTACATTTAAAGAGGCGAGATCAAAAATCAAGTAATGTGGGCTTATTATTTACAGCCGTGCCACTTTCAATGTCTGTACTGCCATCGATTTATATGGCCTTGTGGAGCATAGGAAAATACAATAAGTTTAAGTAATAATGGGTAAGCTGATAGGCTGCCCCGTTACTCATGAGCTGGTCTAGTGGTAATAGCTCGCTGCCCACACAAGAGAGTTCAGTTTATTGCTCTCAGACATCACAATAAATCCGCCCGTTTTGATGTTTTAAGGTGAGAGAACATAATGTATATTACGCATCTTGCGAGTCTTATAGTTAGTTGCATAAACAATTACAGCCTTATTCATAAATATTATTCGACTTTAAGCAATGGCTATGTTATTTTCAATCTTAAACTTTATTTAACTGTATTATTATACATATTAATATTATATTTATTTATTTTAAGCTACGTAATACATAGTAAGACCTTTTGTAATTACCTGGTGTACAATTAAATATAAACATCATACTCGTACTTATAGTAATCTTAAGCGAATTATGTATTTTTATGCCTGTTTGTTACGTTTTATGGGTTAATTACTCAAAAGTTTTTTTTCGTTTATGTGGTTGTAGGATACCACGAAAGATGTTGCTTCGGAAGAAGGGAAAAAAAAGTCGAATAATGTTACTAGGTAGCCGAAATACGACACTAAGTTCCAGCTAATCCGGAACCTTGCCACACTTTTCCGAATTTCTAAACATCCTTCATACTCACTGTGTGTATTTACTTAAGTTGTTTGTACCGACAAAAGAGCGTCCTATAACGCTCTAATAGCCGTTTCCGTTACTTTAATGAGAATGTAAACGAAACATGTTCAATGAAAGCAATTTTAGAAGTTATTTAACTTTTCGTGTTGAGACAAACAATTTTAAAAGGATTTTTAGTGAGACTGAAATCGCTATTCAGAAATTTGTATAATAGTTTCCGGGATGTGTATTGTTATTAAAATAAACTGACTGAACCATTTATACGAAGATATTTTTATTTAAAGTTAACTATGAGTTATAGCACGACCTCCCAGAAAACTAGATATAAACAGTTTAGGTTTTCATGAGCAAAGTTACCAGATGATTAGTCATCTGGTAACTTTGCAAAGTCAACTAGTCGTAAAGTCACTACCGTTAGAAATTTGGTCCTATTACGATCTTTTACGTAATAGCTTCGAAAATGGCTTTACTCTTTCTGATAGAAAGCATCAGTAGACTTCAAGAGTAAAAGTCGCCGTCTTCATTGCACATGTAGACAATCCAGCATGGTGATTCTTACTATAGGGGCCTCGTGAGATGCTTTTTTACATCCCGCTTAATTAACTTATAAAATATTAAACTAACTCGATCTCGTTTTCTGCTGTTCTGTATCTGACCGTTTAGAAATATGTTAATGACTTTGACAGCACTTCGGTTCCCAAACAATGGTTCTGCCATATCTGACACCAGATCCATCTTGTGTGATATGTTAAAATATTCTTATTGCCATAAATAAAGTAAATTATGAAGTTTTAAAACTGAATTGGGCAAAACCTTATAATGTTTAAAAATACCCAGTCAGTTTTACATCTCTAAACTATTCGCCTAAAGTGATTGTGGATATTGCAAGGGAATCACAACACAGCTTTTGTATCTATTACCATTAGACGAACAGTTCTTGTATTCATGTGACCTGAATCTCAGTAATTCTAAACATTTCTCTGAAATTTAGCATTCATTATTAGACTCTAGGATTCATTATAGGAAAATTACAAAAAAAATAAAAAATCTGTTACGGCTAAATACGGCTAAGGTCATCCTTTAAACAACGTACTTGTAACATAACTATTATTATGTATATAATAGTATCGTGATCGTAATATCATACTTATAAACTTACTTGCCCTGACTGATACATCAATGCGGAGTTTCAATCAAGAGTTCTGCAAACTTGTAATTTCTGCAGTTGAAGCTTTTCATGTTGAAAGCACCAACTAAGAAAGGGTCGTTGGTAATTTCATCCCTAAATAGAGATTAAATACGTGGTGTACGGTTATGTGATAGTTGGTTATTTACAAAGTTAGAAACACACAATAAGAAATTATCATCATCACTTCAAATATGTACATCAATATGCTTTCAAATTTCACTACTAGACATCTTCTTAGAAATTAGAGTCTGGCCTACAATACTACGTTGTTCAGATGTATCACCTGATGGGAAGCAATTATCGCCGCCCATGGACACCTGCAACATCAGTGGCTTAACAAGTACGATGCCAGCCTTTGGGAGATAGGTGGCCTCAAGTATCCTCTCTATGAAACACAGCACAAGCGCTTTTTTACACCAGTTTTCTGTGAGGCTGTGGTATTACTCCAGTCGTGCCGGTACATTCATTGCCGAAGCGTGGCTCTCCCACGGTTTGTTTTAAGTTTTTCTCCTATCTCATCTCTAGTCATCGGATTCGGACCGGTTCCGACACACCACTCATTTTCAAACCCCAGGGTAGTAACAGTCAATGGGGGATATCACACGTAAAAAAGGAAAAAGAGTATGTTTTATTTTCTCCTTCTATTTGCATTGGTTTTGTCTAGTTTAGTTTGCCCATAGATGAAAATGGGTGGTGAAACTCTTTGTTCTAAATACGTCACCATACGGATAGATACAAATTTATATTAATATAATACATATTTACCTTCATATATGATAATAATACAAATTTACCTACCCAATAACACTAATTGCATAAAGGGTGTATATGTGTGTGCGACTCAAATAAACACAACTAACTAACAATTAATGACAAATAATACTGAACAGAAGAACCATAGTAATGTTTACGCAATGTTATATTACAGTACCAGTACTGCGGTGTTCCATTTGTGTGTAAAGCCAGCTCATGTTTTCGGCATCTTGCTAAGTAGCACTAAATTAATTAACTATTCGCTTCCGGAGTATTCCAGACTTATGTAAGGGCGTTATCACATTTGTTACATTGTACAGGGATGTTGTTTTGCTATGTGTAGTACAACTGTACAAGGTTTTGATACCGTTGATACTTTTGCGCTCTTGATTTCCTGGCAATGCTTTTATTAATTATTTAGCTGTTTCTTTTTCATATCATTCTTCGTCTGCTTAAGAAAAATCTCATAAAGGTTTTATTACTTTTTGTTTTTATTTTGTAATACTACGCCCGCGCTAGGAACAAATGCTGTGTGTGTGTGCATTATCAAAGGTAATGCTAATGTAAAACCTTCAGGCGATAAAGAGTAAAATAGCGGAATGGGTACAAGTGGGTTTGATTCTAGAATGTATTGCTACAAGTTCCATCAAGTGCCGATAATGAGAGTATAAATTATTACTCACACTTTTAGTTTTTGTCGTCAGGTGAGAAATACGTTTTCGATGTAAAGAATTCAATACTTTGTTATTATTCCAATCGTGTGTAGTACTAAATTAAGTTCATACCAGGACTATTAATGAAATAGCAAATCTCCCTTTCCAACAGCTAACAATAGATACATTCACCCTACATACAAATGTAATAACATTAATCCGTCGTATGTTCGTGATCGGTTAATTAGTTTCCTCTCATGAAGATTTGTTGTCTATTTATACGTACATATGTATACAACGTTGATAATACATTCGTTACAAAGAAAATACAACTTTACACTTTCACTATAAGGTCTAAATTTATTCGTAACAAAAACTTGAAAAGAAAACTCGGCTTTATTCGTAAAGGAATATAGTAGAAAATTGTTTTACTATCTTTGTATACTTGATACATTGACGCCTATGTTTGAGTAATCCAAATTACTCACTAACAAGTAAAATGATAACGGATAACAGTACTTTTGTGTTACAATACTTTTAGTCTGTATTTGTTATTTGATTATAGTGTGATATTTCAAAGTAGCGCAAAAGATGATTCGTTGTAGATACACGACTTCATAAGCTATCAGTACGAAAGAACATAATATCATCGTCAACAAACTTTAGTAGTGAGACTGGACATGGCCTTTCCTTGAAATAAGTTTTGGCCTACTGCACCATACTAGAATTTCCTACACTAGTCTTGCAGAAGACGAATCAAAAATGACAGTATTTGTGTTGTCGTGTTTTGTTGATGAATGCGAGACCGGAGATCTAATGATGCTGAAACATCTCAATAGAGTGGGTCTTCATACTTCTTTATTTATATTCAATTAAGACACTAAGTGACTATTTATGAATGTTAAATTGACACAAACAGACGCCAGATGTGCTCTATTGTCAAGGTGAATTAGGTGAAAACACCATCTTTGTTGCATTGTCTATATTTTCAACGAGTATAGTGACCACAACTCTTGGATTCTGCTTATGCTTTCCATCAGGCAGAGTAGAGTCACTTTGTCAGGCATATATAATGCATAAAAAAGACACGAGCTATGTAGGGTTTGTTTTCAGTTTTGTTTCGTTTTACAGTACTGTTGTCCTGTGAACTTTATTGCCTTTCTCACATCTTATGATATACACGAGATGAATACGCGTCGTGTACATGTAATTAGACTCACATACGTATCTTAGTAGGAGTCCGACTTAAAAAAAGGGAGGAGGTTATCAATTCCACTGTATTTTTTTATGTTTCTTAACTCATTACTTTTGACTGAGTGAAACGATTTTGATGAATATTATTTTTAGTTGAAAGCTGGTGCTTCCCGTTTGGTTCCATTTTAGTGTGGTCCTGTTCTAGTCGCTCTTTGTCTTGGTTTAAATTTGTGATTATTGATTTTTTCAAGTTGTGTCTTTCATTATACCAAATGAGACTCAAACCCTCCCTCAAGAATCAGGAGAGACAAACTAAAAAGGTGGCAACGCAATTGTGCCTCTTGCGGATGTTTCTTGCCATCAGTCAACATGTCTATTCATTTACTCCCCTCCCTACCTCCCGCCTTCCCCGTACCATAAAAAAGGTTATTTAAATTATCGGTATGGTTATTAAAGAACATTATTATACCATTGCCTAAGAATAATACCTATAAATAAACTGTGCTTATAAGACTCTCATTATCCTACGCGTACCTACCTTATCAAATATCGGTCCATTAGCACGTTGTCAATATTATATTATATCATTTAGGGTCTTAGCTACCCTAATCACGAAGTACAAGGCAGAGAACTACGTATACTAGTAATTATAAGTATATTAATGTGTTTAATATACTAGAGAGAAGGGTAATATTGTTTTTATCTGCAAAATCAGGTCTTGTTAAGTAAAGGTATCTTTAATTCTCGGCCTCTTAATACATTGAAAGTCTCTTTTTTAATATGGCAATTAAACATATATATTTTCGAACCAATTACGATTTAATTATAATGTTAAAAAGAAATTGTGAACTCACTGCTGACAAGAATAATTCTTGTTTAAAAATACACGAAAGAACGTCTTAATTTGTACCAACTGAAATTCTGGTGACAATTAAGTCGTTAAAATAACTTACATTCTTTCCTGACTCACCGCAAAACATTCATAAATATTCGTCCCTAATCTTACCAAACAAAACCCTCTTCATCTCAAATACTTCAACTTAAAAAGCATTTCCATGAACTTAAGACCAAAGGTACCGACAGCACGGTGGTCCATACAAAAAAGGCTGTATTTTCTCAGCGTAACCCGCTCTTGTCAACGGTTAGCACTAAGCTGGACCAAGGATGCTGAGCCATTAGTCCGGCAACTAACGCTAGTGCAAACAAGTCAGTAAACAAAGGTTAAGTGTTTGTTTCCAATGTTAAAAGTCACGACAGTGCCGAATATAAAAACGAGAGCCTTTCAATGCTTATGGAAATCATTCAAAAACGTGGTTTAATCCCCTAAGCTGCTGTAATGATTAACAAATCAATAAGTAGGTATGTTGTTTATTTTAAGTATAAGAAAAAGTAATTGTTCTAAAACAATATCAATCATCATTATTATCGCTAGTCTTGATGAAAAAATATAACTATGTTTCAAAATCGTTTTAGTACTACTAAGAGTACAAGCTCTTATTCTCTAAGCATAAACTCAGGGCATCTGAGACACATAGTCCCCTATGTGTCTCAGATGCCCTGAGTGAATGAATCATCTTAGGAGGGAAAACTTCTAAAATAAATGCTTGCAAGTGTCCCCAGTTGTCAAACAAGACATTATTTATGTTGTCCCGTCAAAATATCGTATGTCAACGGAAACGTATCCCCAAGAGGGCCAAGCGTCGGCGCTGTGTGTGATTCCTTGGTCTGTTAACGTTGTGTTAATAGCGGTTATTGATGTTTAGTGAAACTGTTGTGCCAACAACATACCGGGATTATGGTGTTGTTCAATTTAACTACATAAAAGCGTTGTTGGTTTCACTGAGTTGAAGTAGTGTGAAGGAAATTTTGCTTTTAAACAAAAGTTTAAATACCCACTAACTAAAATTTGAATGAAGTTATTTACGTTTTAAATTAATTAATTATTTTGTACGTACTTTGATACCATAACTTTTTTTTTTTTAAAAGACAACTCCCGCATTAGGAATATACATTCCTGTGTCACGGGGTTCTTTACAAACATACATGAAACGGACACAAAGTACCCCTAGACTTAGAACAATAATTTATGGATCACACAAAGTATTGTCCCATATAGGATTTGAACCCACAACACTTGGCGTAGTAGGAAGCAGTGTGGCGACCACTAAAACCACTGGGCCAACCGTGTAGTCTAGTCTAACTTTGAAACGTAATGCGTAAAAACAATTTTATCACTAACTTGTTTACCATTACTTAGGAAGTGTTTGAACTTGATCTCATCAACACATAATGTACAATTAAACTGTAATTAAAAGATTTTATCCAAAATATGTGTGTATTTCGAAATACTTAAGCATGTTTATCAGTAATCTGGCTACCATCGTACCTGTCTAATTTAGAATTGGCCGACCGTGTGCGAGATGTATGAGGTTTTTTATTATTTTACTATAAATAATATTTTCCTCAGCCCGGACTATGAAGGTATGGAAGATGGCGCTGTTTCACGCCAACACCACCATAAAAAAATTTAGTTCACCCTTCGAATTCGCACTGAGTAGTAGCCGACCACAAATAACCCTGGGAATAATATAAGCTAGGAAGAATAATGAATACTTTACTGCCGGATATTAGTTCCTCAGAATAAAAGAAGTTTAGTAGTAGTTTAATAATTCAACAACTTTTGTTTTCACCACAGATTTAAATTCACTTTCAAAGAAGATGAAACAGCACTTTAGCTGTAGAAGGCGATATGCTAATAGCAATGAAAGATAAAACAAAGAGCAAAAATGACAACCTCCTTATAAAAAATCGCTTAGAACAGTAAATGTATAAAGACCTCCAAAAATAGCCCCGTAACCTAATTCGTCCAGTTCACCCCGAATATAGGGTGAACATTCCAATTGTAGTCCGCGTTCCAAGTACGTATCTGTTACTGCCAAGCATTTGCCAAGAGTCTCTGGCAACCTTCGCTTATTCGTTACCGAACCTAGTCACCCGCTTTTAGGGTGGGGGAGACTTGGCAACAATTCTATGCGCGCATATTGAGTTCAACGCTTTGTTTGAGGGCCGAAGGCGCGCGCCAAATATATTGGTATCTCTCCAGTTTTTGTATTTTGCCGTGAAAACTGTTTTATTTATGACACTGAACGTTATTTGTGACTTGAAGATGTTCTGTTTAAAAGTAAATTATTATTCCTAGGGTGGGCTTTGTAGTAAATGTTTTTGTAGTGTTAAATGTCTTGAGGATATACCTTCTTGATACTTGGGATTATATTTTTACATTGGACATATTGGCTCCAATTTGTTTTTATGGAGATATCACCTGGTGGTAAATATAAACCAATAGCTGGTAAACCCTCCGATAAACGGTATGTCTGTAAGGTTAGAAATTCTTATAGTAATGAGTCATAGCATGCTAAGTACGGCAGCCATCAGTCACCTAGCACACGACAGCCCTACACACCTCTACCCCTATATTTTTGGCAGTGTAGATAAAATATAAAAAAAAATTGTCGCTGTAGACTTGAAATTTTTATAAGATTTCGAGGAGCACAAGTACCCGATAAGCGAACCGAGAGGTATGTAGTATATAAATTAATATAAACTTTGTATTGCAAAGTTGATTTTTATATATATGTTAGTCTAAGCGATTTGAAACAGGTAGATACAATGACAGGCGGGTCGGGCAAGCAAAATTCCTTGACAGGTGAGGGAACGACGCCAGTGGGCGTCCCACACTACGCTTGCTAAAATCGAAACGGTCTCCACTCCAGAACACGAAACACCAACAATTACCGTGGACAAAGTATGTGGTCAAAACTCGCTCCGTACTATACCAAACTCAGGGCCACTTGCACGACATAGTTTAAATACATTTAAGATATAGAATAGAATAGAATACACTTTGTTGTACATCAGATGTAACAGTTCACATAAATGTATAGTTTACATATTACATCAAATGAATCACCATGTACAAATGGCCTTATCGCTAAAAAGTAATTTCTTCCAGGCAACTTTGGAACGAGAAAAAAAATTGAAAAAAATAAATAAATACGAATCTATGGGCAGTTAGGTGCGAAATGAGAAAAAAGAGAAAAAAATAAAATATATATTATTGTATAATTAGCGTGTTGTGCAATGATAATTTTTTTCTAATCATGTTTAAGAAACTGCCTAAGTCACAAATCGAAACTTAGATATTTAGCGGTGCTAAAAGTGTTTAACGCGTGCATGTGCGCGAGCGCAACATTAGGATAGTTGCCGTCTCGCCCACACTCGCAGGGCTCGTCTTAGGTACGCCGGTGCGCGACTCCATAAGCATATTTAACTAAATATACCTGCAGTCATCATTGCGCAAGAGTGCGCTAAATATGTTTAAGTTCAACGAGTTGATGCGTTTAACTGCATTTAACTTATTTTGTTTAGTAGCTACTTAAGTCAAACGTTGTGCAAGTCACCTTAATCTAGGTTAAAATTCATTTGAAATTTAAAGGACTTTTCGAATCCACCAGATATCTTTTGAATCACCAGTATTATAATAAGACGCCTAACATTAAAATATTCAGTGAAACAATCTCCGATTCATGCCTAAGTCATTATTATTCATTATGGCTCACTAAAAGATTCTCTCGCACATCAAAGTAGAAGTTGCTCGTAAAGGGGGACACTCATTGGCAGACATATTGCTAGTGTTTATACTTAAAATTTGGTTCGTTCCTTCGGACAAGTGTTATTTTGGTTTTAGTGACTTACTTCGCCAATAACTTTTAATTTCATATGTATTATCTGTAGAAGCAAGATATACTTACTAAATTTGTATATTATATATTCTTAAAAATGTAGTAAAGATCATTGTGAATGTTTTTATTCATTTTTGCAAGAGATTACACCGTGGTCGTAACATACGAGGAGGTCATCTATATGTTGTAAAGTACAGGGATCCTCTTTCTTGGTAAAACTTTCGTGCCCGGCTACTGTTACCCAACTTAAGCACCTACCGGTCAAATTCACATTTCTGGCCTCACAAAAAAGTGCATCAGATACTTTGATTGCGGAGAATGTGAACATGTCATCGGCAGATCATTTTTGCATCGTGTAAATGAATAAATAATCAAACACAGATTGTACACAGAAAGTATTTAGTATGTCTAAACATGATGTTCAAAAAGGAATACCAATATATAGTGTTCTGTTATAAACAGCCACGAACGAAAGCGTCCAACAAGTTCGCCCGTGAATGGGTATTACAAACACTCTCTATATTTTCTACTTAAAGTCGCCGTCTCCAGATTCCCGACTGTTTACATTAATAAATACTGCTCTATTAACGTAGTCTATTAAGATGGAACGTCGCTGATCTATCTAAGTAGAGCAATTTTGCGTGTGAGCGAACTAGTGTGTGGGACGAACACGACTACCGAAGTAATAACTTTTGCTTAGAGAAAATCATATATTTAGATACAATACTAAAATTATTTTATTTGAGCTGATATTTTATGATTTGATCAGAATGTTAGAGAGAACTTTTATAGATTTAGTTTGGAGAATTTTGTATTTGTGTTATTGTTTTTTCATGGCCTCAAAACTAGAAGTATCAATAGTATTATGTATTTTTTTGTTCTGTAATGTATTCATTGCGGGAGGTTGAAAGCTAAGTAATATATTGCTCTAACTCTGACAGGCAGAGTACTAATCATGAGAGTAGAGCTATTAGTAATGATTAATTTGACATAGAGAGAAAGAGAGACGATGTATACAGAAGCTTAGATATATAAATAGATTCTCTTCTTTCAGTTCTTAGTTCCGTACTACTTCTAGCACATTTAAAAACTCTTCAAATTAGTATGATGATATTCAAAATACTCTTCCTGACCAAATCTTACCCATTCGAACTCTCCTATTCTTGTTATCCAGAAACAGATCAATAAACAAGCCACCCTAAATCGTGGGATCGACACATTACTTAACGTTCGAGTTCCGTCACATAACTGGTCTTATACCGCTGCTAACCTACATCAATCTAAAGCGACATCTTCAAGGAAGTCACGCGTTGTGGAGCGACAGGCGTGCAGTGCAAGTCGGGCTAAAAACTTAAGATCTGCTTTAATTAAGTAGCCAATTTAAAATACACATGCATTTAAATGAAGTACCACCCACTTTTAGACATACTTAGTATACGTTAGATTCTTTTACGCTTAACATGGAATGCACTAATTGTATATAATTTTAAAAATGATGTTTGCCTAGTCGATTACGGTCAACGGAGACCAGCCAAGTACGCAGGAGATATTATAGTGCACAAGTGTGTGCGCAAACACAGGTGCACTCTCTGTTCCCTCACTCTCATAATCCGATGGGACGGCTAACCAACACGATCAGGGAGAGATCAAGCGCAGGACCGACAGTTTTACGTGCTCTTCGTGGCACGGGGTTTGGACCCCAACTTCCATACTGTTATTAAGGATTTATATAATCAGAAAAACTCAATAACACTTTTGGCCCGACCCGGAAATTGAACACGAGACCTCTTAATTGACAGTCGCATACTTCAACCGCGAGACCAACGAGGCAGATTTCAAAATAATATTTTTTATACATTATATTCAAAAATAATTTCAAAAATAATAATCAATTAAAACGTATTGTCTAAGAATATTACTCAAAAGTGAATTATAAGTACGTGTAAAATAAAAATCCTTTTTATTTTGTAAATAAACATTTAATGTTTTTTAATTAGTGGTAGAAGAAGTATCACTTTTACCGCTAATTAAAAAACATGAAATGTCTCTTATGTAGGTGTAGGTATTTTACAAACACCTACAGTAAACTGACCTAAATGAACGGCATGCAACATATTTCTAGACACATTTATATTGGTCTGCCCGATTTCCTTGCCATCGCGTGCAGCGGACTAAAAACTAAAGAGACTTAATTAAGACCTTAACGTCGCCAATTTATAAGGAATCTTGCACGTGATCGCAGACTTCGGAAGCTACTCGATATCTCAATGCTAATAAGATACGTTCAGGCTACTGTTTTGAGGTAAGTATTTTCAATTAGCATACTTTAGAGATAAAGATAAAAATAAATTTTTTGTGATTGGTGAACGAATTTATAGTTTATTTTGAAAAGAAAAGTAAAAATTAATACTAACCGAAATAAAATAAAACTATAAACAAAGAAACAGGCAAAACATTACTAAGCTTATTTTTAGTACCAAACAAGGCCACTATCATTTTACAGAAAAAACATTAAATGAATCGTGTGCAAACTTACAGCATTTGTTTCAATTGATGTCCCTATCCAATATCTTACAAGAACTTCAGATTAACTAACATCAATGCTTACAATATTTTAAACAAACCATAGCACATTTTATAATGTCATTACAGTTTGTAGAGTTTAATCAATTTAGTTAAGACAATGAGAGACGAAATTCACGGTAATTAGAAAACGTTGTCATATAACGTATGTTAAGTATGTTCCAAGTTCTGCGGCAGTTGTCATAATTGCGTTTACGTGGTTCGATTCGAGTGGCGTTTTGGATATTTGAAACGTGAGCGCACTCCTTGAATTTGGCTGCATTTTCGAGATCGCTCTGTGAACAGCACATTTGTGTGAAATTGCTTTAGTTTTCGATTCTAGATAGGGTTTTTATATGTAGTTTATTGGAAGTGTGACTCGTGTAGTAGAATATGAATGAAACGTTTAAATGATATTTTAAAATAAATGATGTATCATTTTCGTACTTTAATGTGAGTTCTATTGAATTGGACTCGGTTGTACTCTTACGGGAACTTGATGTTTAGTTTGAAAAGATATTTTTTATCCTATTTCATATTTGTATTTGTCATTATCGTAGTAAAATATTAAAAAAAACAGAATCTCTTAAAAAACATATAAGAGTATCTTGCTAAAACGGTGGAAACCGGTGTGAAATAGCGGTTGCGCTGTATTTCACACCGGGTGAGTGAGGATACAGGAGGCACTTACCCAATTTTTTTTTTACGTGAGAACCCCCCTCGCTTCTTCACCCTACCGGGATTTGCGGCGGGGCGGTGTGTCGGAATCGTACCGACTAAAACCACACGGTATGCCACTCTGCACCTGAGAAGGTGGGATCCAGGAACCGCATTCTTACGCCATCCAGATTTACCCAAATCTCTCCCCCAACCCACTGCCCATCCTCTAAAGGCCCGCAACGCACTTATAACGCACCTGGTGTAGCGGTTGTCTATAGGCGGCGGTAATCCCTTACCATCAGCCAATACGTCTGTTTGTTCTTCCAATATTGCATAAAAAAATACAACCCATCGCTACTACTACTACTAGGTTTTTCTATTTTATTGGCTTTCTGTTCCCCAGAAAAGAAATATACTGTACTCAGTTATTTTATTAAAAAATACATCTAAAATATTTCAAAAACTTTCTTCCTTAATTCTATACCGTATGTAATATTAAACACACTGGGTTCAGTGAAGCCGGCTGTGCACATTCCGAGCACTACCCCGCGTGTTTATACTGTCAATAAAACTCAGCGAGCCTCTTGGGAGTCCTGGGTTATAAACATGAATGGAAATAGTCTAGACCCGGCTTTTTGTGCACTCGGAATGGAACACCGTGTCTGTACAAGTTCTACGTGTGATAGCTTAGTATTTAATAGTTTCCTTACAAGAAAATTGTTTGAGCGTTTATAGCGAGATATTGTTAGAGTTGAACTGATAATGGAGTTCATATATTAACATAAGTAAATGATTATATACCTATCATGTATGTAAATTGGCAACTCGAACTGAAATAAACAAAAAATGTACGGGTTATTTAATAGTTTTGCATATATTTAAACAATCTAATGAACAAGTCTAAATTAATTTTTATGAAACTTGACACAGAGATAGATTTTAGTGTTAGGTAAGACTTTTATCTTGATAATCATTTATAATCAAAATTCTTTTCTTTTCATTTCTTTTTTAAAAGACAACTCCCGCATTAGGAATATACATTCCTGTGTCACGGGGATCTTTAAAAACATACTTGCAACGGACACAAAGTACACCCAGACTTAGAACAACAATTTGTAGCTCACACGAAGTGTTGTCCCATGTAGGATTTGAACCCACAACACTTGGCGCAGTAGGAACCGGTATGGCGACCACTGAACCCACTAGGCCAACCGTACAGTCAGCCAAATTGAACAAGCGAGTACATATTTAATATCTTAGAAATGTGAACCCTTTGTAAATGACAATAATCATGATCACGAAATGCTTTGTGAAGTCTAAAATATTAGGCAATAAGTAAGTAAAATAGTTCTTAAAAGAAGATACCACTTAAAAAATAACTCTCATAAACAGGTTGCATGACAAATGATGTCCGACACCCGCCTTCCAATGAACTTAGACTTGTGTGAGACTCGATAATGATGACTAATATTTCTATATCACCAGGTCTCGCCCACAGCCTTAAGTGATGGGATTTAGGAGTTAGTGTTGCAATAACAGCTATTAAATAGATATTTTCTACTTATCGAGTGCTCGAGTTTAAACACACAAAGCAACTTATAAGTAGTGTGGAGAGTCTCATTGCTCTGTGGGAGTATTTCAGTTTTCTTTGCAAAGTTTCTTAA
This sequence comes from Hyphantria cunea, assembly GCA_003709505.1. Taxonomy (NCBI): domain Eukaryota; kingdom Metazoa; phylum Arthropoda; class Insecta; order Lepidoptera; family Erebidae; genus Hyphantria; species Hyphantria cunea. The sequence continues at coordinate 387,945 of PKRV01001119.1, forward strand.
ATAAAAAGGTTGAGTAAATGTATGTACGTGTACTATACTTATTATATTGTACTACAGTGGGAGTTTTGAGTTTTGTTACAAGTCTTTTAAAGCTGGCTCTACAAAATAATTTAAAAATTTATGCGCAAACTCATAAGGTTTCAAACGTAAAAATAATTATTACATAAATTTTATCCCTAAAAATATATTGCCCACAGTGGAGCTTTTTTTAAATACTTGTTTCAAAAAAACTAAAAAAAAATCTTTAATAAATGATTATCGGTTGAAAGTCTACAATGGAATTATTTTAAATTAAAGAAATATAAAAAGTTATAAATAAGGATTAATTAATATAAAATAATAAATTTTACAAAAAAGATATGAGTAAGACAGTTGCAATAACAACAATATTGTCATGAGATCTTATGAAACCTAAAATAGTTAGTTGTTATAACAGCAAAGACATTTGCAATCTCTAGACCGTTTAATTAAAAAGCTTGCCAGTTAAAAAAAATAAAAAAATGAAGATATAAATCATTATATCTTGCAAAAGAAAAAAAGGCCGTCAATTGCCCATCTGATACCAATTACTGGTATTAAAACTCGCAAGCAATTTACTTCCTTCGCTCAGAGTACGATAAATTAAAGGGTGAACTAAAATAGGGTTTGCGGCGCCAATTTCATTTACTATAAATATAAACAGTTAAATTTTTCCCTTTGTCCATAGCTTGTTAACATACACGAAGTTTATTTGCACTTCAGACCATAAATTTGTTGTTATCTTACAATGGGAAACTTCGCTATTACTATGCGAGCAAGCGCACATTGCTAAGTTACTAACGTTCAGTATTGTTTATTTTTATCAGTATTGAGTTATTACTGCGATGATTTTTAGACGTGGGATAGATATGTTCGATTCAAATATATCCAGAAATGGTCTCTTACTTTAAGTTTATTTCGTACACATCGTATTGTTGTATCCATAAGTCCGTAAATAATGCTTTAATTCAATCGTTTTCTATCATCTAGCCTTGATATAAAATACATTAAGTAAATTATTACCTGCCTGTAGTGATATCGAGAATTCGATGATATATTAAAAAAATATTTTTGCTGTTTATGTAAACACGTCTATTGTTTTAAGTTTAATGCTTTACAGATTTAGTCTCAATTTTACTTAATTCTCTGAACTATTGCAAGATAAGAGTTTTCTTTCAAATATCATTTTATTTAACATTTTAACAAGAAGTTTTATTACAATAAATTGTTAGGTGCTTCATTACAATTTCTATTTTGATATTGTAGTTGGACTTTAAATCCTATGTTACGAACTAACTCGCAACATAACCCAGTTTTACAGTTTCCAGTTTTCTAGTATTTTTGCGCCGACACAAAATAAAATTAATGTTAATTTTTATTTGCTATGTTGGCACAAACGAAACACTGTGCACAGAACGCAACATTTGTCGTATTATTTTGCATAATAATTCGTTTCGAAATCTGCATAATAATGCATATATTTCGATAAGCATAACGTATAATATATTTGTGGAAATATTTCGCATACACATTCATTATTTATGACCCTAAAAAGTAATTTAAATATAATTATCTCATTAATGTTTTATTTTTGTTTTGTTTGTTTTTTATTTAACATAGTCCGAGATGTTGAAGCTATATTTTTTTTTTATATATATACCATATATATATAAAAAAAAATATAGCTTAGTTGAAGCTATATTTTTTTTTTTATATATACCATATATATATAAAAAAAAATATAGCTTCAACATCTTTTTGCCAAAATGATTTTGCCCTGTCTGATGGAAAGCATGAGCAGAATCCAAGAGTGGTGGTCACCATCCTCAATGGGAAAAAGAACAATGCAGCATGGTGACCCACACCATGGCGGCCTGCCTTTTTCACGCCCCGCTTAAAGGACCCGGGATCATAATGGGAAAGCAATATGTTTTGCGAGCTTCTTCGAAATGGAAGGAACAGGACCCTCGTAAATGATACTGGGTTTTAGTGGTTATCAGGGACTTACTAGGGTATACATAAGGCAGTTGAAGCCCAGGTAAAACTTCTTGTGGTTGAAGTTAGTTTGGCAGTTGAGTATACATTCATTTTACTGACTTAAAATTAAAGTTATGTGAAAATAACAAAATTAAACAACAAATATAGAGTATATTTGACTCCAATATTGTACTGATCAAGTCAATGAAAAAGTGCGAGGAATATAAACATGGCACTCACTACCACCGCTTGGGCTTCCCTCCCATTATGATCGCAGGTCCTTTAAGCGAAGCATAAACAAGCATCCCCACTCCCGTCCTCTACACCCTCTCCCTTCCTCTATAGAACAACACGTGCCGGCCTTGGAAGTCACCGCTTTAAAATGGAAGACATACGTTCTCGTACTCATCGTTTTGGTACTGCCTTCCTGTGCCGAGTGGTCAAAACCTGGAACTCACTACCAGCGCACGTGTCTCCTTCTCACTATGATCCCGGGTCCTTTAAGCGGGGCGTGAAAAAGCATCTCACTAGGCCGCCTTAGTGTGTGTCACCATGCTGCATTGTTCTTTTTCGCATTGAGGATGGTGACCACCACTCTTGGATTCTGCTCATGCTTTCCATCAGACAGGACAGAGTCATTTTGGAAGCTTGAACATCAAAAAAGGCACATTTACGTCGCCTATAGTGTTCATTAGCCGTGACATAACAACAGAAGTCGGAATATATTAAAATTATTACAACAGTAAAAATTCGCGATGACCATATACATTCAGGCAATACAAGAAGTGTTTTCCCACTTAGAAATATGGACCATAAAATTATTTATTTATGTAAAACAAGTTCCTATTTATTTAGAAATATATATATCGATATTACCTACTTCTAAGGTTTAAATACACATAAACAGACAATAATAAGTTTGTTTATGGCCATGACTGTGATGCCATTTTAAGCCTGGAATATGTTGTTTAAGGTAGAGTACCTGGATGGTTTTGCTCGGTATTTTTTTTTTTACTTTGTAAAAATGATTTTTAGCTAGGTATATAGATTAATTGCCCCCAAAATACCTACCTACTAAATAGGGTAGTTGATTGTATCGTAAATAAAAACCTGTCTCTTGCCTTAAAACAATTATTACGAAACATCTCGGTAAATATAATTATTACAGCTTTTCATTTCTATTACAAATGTTAATCAAATTGACATTGAAATACTCAATTGAGTAGTCTAAAACAGTGAGGTCACAAGTGTGTATTTAGTACATTTTTCATACTAAGTTATTGTTTTGACAGATGATAAAAAGTAACTAATTTGACTAAGGTGTCAACTGCCTATTTCATAAAAATTGCTCAAGTTGTTTCCGATATTTTAATTATAAATAACAAGAATTGTTTATTTGAAACTGTTAGAAAGCTTGGTATTTTTTTAGTAATTAATTATAAGTTATTTTTTAAATAAAAACACTTAAATATTTAAACCATAGGTATGAGGCTGATATTTATGAGATGAGCTTGTCATTCGGGCCATAAAACTAACTCAGCACTTTTTATAAAAGTAAAGATTATAATATACAGTGTTGATTTAATAAACGTTAATATACCACACCCCGGTATACATATATTAACTTCATTAATTATACAGTCATAAACTATACTAAGAATTACTTTATTAAAGAATCAAAGAATATTCATACAAAATTTCAATTAAATCTTTGCAGTGGTTTAGCTCTCGTCTCTATATTTAATATGGATGTTAAGTAAAAGTAAGCTAATTTCTAATTTGATATTTATTTCATGTTAATAAAGATAAGAATCTGATGTCTAAAATAACATTTTTTAAAAGATATTGGATAACAAAGACAAAAAGCAGATAAATTTAAAATAATCATTTCATGTTTTTAGTTACTGGCACTTCAAATGAAAATAAAATATCATTTCTATGAGACTAAAAGACGAGCTAAGTAGTCTCACAAATAATTTATACAATAGCGATGTCGCCCGCTGTCATTTCAACAACGCGACTAATATAAAACCACCCATAATCGACATATTCCCGCCCACAGACCGTGACAAATCAACCCGTTTATTTCAGTACAGTATGACATTCTAATAAAATAAAAGACAATACAGGCCTTTGATATAAGCAAAGGAATACCAAAAGCTTTTGTATCTTACAAATAATAAGAGAATTCTAGTTGAAAGCTTTTGAAAGGTTGACAAATTAGAAACACATGCAAATTAACTTATTAAATAATGTTCTTAAATAAGATTATTCTGAATAAAACTTTTAAACATTCGTGTTTCATGACATAATACCCATTTTCATGGGCATTGCAGCAAGCAGGTTGCACTGGCCGTGGTTACAGGCCGACTGGCTTGCACGCCTTCCATCGTCGAATCGTCGGGCAAATCAGAGGTATAATACACCTTTAAATAATTGATCACGTTAATAGCCATGAAAATAATTATTATAGTCTAGGTAATTCTGAAATATAACACATTATCATCTAGGCTTAAAATTGAGCTAGTACTATAGATACTAGAATTGGTAAGGAACGAATCGTTTACTTTTTTACCACACGAGAGGTTATCAAAAGCAGAGAGAGAGAATTAATACTTCCACTCAACAGGAACTGAAAAATAGTGTTAATATGAATGTGGACAAAAACATTACATTTTTTAAAAGTGATAGTGAGCGGAAAGAAATATAGTAAGAGAAGAAGAGAAACCTGGAGAGTCTGTTTCATCTTTATCGCAACACTGTGAGTTTATACTTTGACCCGGAATGCTAAAATATTATCTAAATTATTCACGCATATATGTCATACCAAACTTGCCTCCGGTTTCTTTGTTTTATACATGAGCTCAAAATATAATGCACTATACATACGAAATTATCTTTCTTCGCTATTTATAACAGAAAATTAGGTTAATGAGATACACAGGTGATGTGAAATATTAAATTCGTAAATTTTAATTAACTCTGGTTAGAACGTAAGATGTCTAAAGGATCATTCTCGACGAGACTTGGAAGAAATACATTTCTACCAAAGCGTCTCTTAGGAAAAGCGTTAAAACGCGTAATTGTATATTAATTTGAGAATTGCGGTACTGGAAATGGTGAGGGACATTTTTTTAATAAGATACTTATTACATTGGTTTTTTTATGAAATAGAGGGCAAACGAGCAGACCTGTCGCGTATCGTATTGCCTGATGGAAAGCGATTACCGCCGCTCATGTGGATCCGCAACACCAGAAATGTCACAAATGTGTTGCCGGCTTTAGGGGGATGGGGAGGAGGATGAGGGAGGGTTTTGGGTTTATGGGCCTCCAGTATTCTCGCTCACTAGGCGAAACACAGCGCAAGAGCTATTTCACACCGGTTTTCTGTGAGGCCGTGGTATCGTCACGGTCAAGCCAGCCTATTGGTGTCGAAGTGTTGCTCTTCCACGGTAGAAAATGTCCATTGTCTAAAAATGTCTAGGATATTTGATAATATTTGTCGGTTCGTCATTAAATACCTTCACTCGTCCTCTCTTGGACTTAGGCCTATCCTTAGTGACCCTTTTTAGCCATAACACGGTTCGCATTATTATAATCGGTTTATTACGATTTTCTCCTAGCAGATTTCGGCCACGGCGGTCATTCTCAACGGAGAGCAGCCAACTACGCAGGAGATAGTATAGTTCACTGGTGTGTGCGCTAGCACATGTGCACTCTCTGTTCCCTTGATCACAAACACACACGATCGGGGAAAGATGATCAGGGGCAGGACCGACAGCTTTACGTGCGCACCGAGGCACGGGGGTTCAGTCCCCAACTTCCAAACTCCGAGCTGTTATTAAGTATTTACATAATCAGAAAAAGTCAATAACACTTATTTCTATCTATCTAGACTTAATAATCACTTTTTTTTAGAATCATATGAATATACATAATACTTGTCCATATTTGTGAAATATTACTAATAAATAGATTGTACATATGTCATACTATTATATACATATGTTGACGATCATAGTTTCTACACATCATAGAGTAGTACTTAGTTAATAACTAAAATAAGAACAAATAAAAAAATCTGGATAAACTGATACACACAAACATAAATTTGGTCGACAATGTTATTTCTAGAGCACACACTAATATTCATATCGAAATATTTCCGTCCCTAAATTTTAAGTACAATGTATACTTCAAGCAAACATTCAGATTATAATATAGACGATGATATGTTTAAACATACATACTGTCACGGTATTCCCCACTTATATTAGCTTTTAAAGTCTTGAGAGACTTAAAGCTTAACTTAGTTAAGTTACAGTCAACTACTGTTCTCAAAAATAACGGTCCAAAAAAAGACTTGAAATTCAAAGAAACTCGGACGCACGCGCTAATCCTTTGTAAAAAACGTAATGAAAACAAACCTTTTTGTTCGTGAGAAATATCAACAGAGAATACACAAAAACTGTTTTGTAGTTCAAAGTCCGTTTTGAATTAGGACGTCAGGCACATCGCCTGTCACTTTGGTCACAGATTTGGAACGCACGTACGTTTCTGATCGAGTTCGTGATTTGACGGTGACAAAAAAGTGATATTAATGACAATGGTAGGTCTATTTGGATTGTGATTTATACAGGGTGTATTGATTGGTTTGACGGTCTTTTGAACCTCGTGTCTCGTGCGAAGTTAAATTAAATAAGGCTCGTGCATTCGTTTGCACCTCAAGTCAATGTATTTTCATTATTTAAGCTTATAATTTAGAGAGAAAGAGAGAATTTATGACCTTAACATAGTACTCTTCTTATTTCTCTATTAGAATCTTGATAATATTAAGTTCGGATAATAGAATTATGTAGAAGATAGTAGAAGTATCCCGTACTAATGTTATAAATTCGATAATAACTAAGTTTGCCTGTTCCGCTTTCAAGGGTAAACTGCTGCAACGATTTTAATGAAATTTGGCTTAGAGACACTTTGTTTCTTGAATAAGGATATATATATATATATATATATATATATATATATATATATATATATTGTGCGAATATATATATATATTCGCACAATTTCATAATAATCGGTCCAGCCGTTTCAGAGGAGTTTGGTAACAAACACCGCGACACGAGAAAATATATTTAATTGGAATACGCGCGGGTAGAGCCGCGGGCGAAAGCTAGTAGTTTATAATCTATGCTTAAGGAATATAACGATTTTTATAAATTAATACCACGTACCATATAAAACTAATGTAAAGAAATATTTTACTTGCCATTCATCAAGCAAATGAATGTTACCGGAGGCTTAAGCCCTCCGATTTGAGAGAAGTGCACTTAAGATCGGGAATACACTTTGTGTTTCTTGAAATACAGTGTTTAGAGGCGATGTGTGAGGGGGGGTTGTAGTCCACTCGTATGCCTCCTATATCTGATGGTTAACTGTAATCTACGGTAGTCTTTGTACTATTGTGCAGATTTTAAAGTTGTTCTAAGCATAAACTAATTATATATTCCATAACAAGGTTGAGTTATAACTAGAGAAAAAAACAGGTACATTATAAGTACATATCGCTGGCAAGCGTCGGCACAAGCAGAGACATTCTAAATAATTGTTTGAAGTTAAATAAACCCATAGTCTATATAAAAACAGATGATTGCCCTCTCATTATGGCGATAATAATTCACGCCGACACGAAAACTTTGGTACACAAAATTGAAAAAGAGATCTTTTTGTGGCGCAAGTGTTGAGCGGATAGGGATTCCTTCATTATTAAAATGGCAGCAAAATAGTTTGGGTTAGTACTTTGATATTTTGTTTACCTTTAGAGAAGTTTCTTCTTTCTCTATGATTTCTACCTCCTTGTTATTTCGAGGTAAAATGTGGTCCAAATTTCTCGTGTTTAATTTATTGCATTTTCTTAAAATTAATCTGAAATATTTTCACTAAAAAAATAAGCGAAATGTATTTTACTCAAATTTAATATTATTATTAAATACAATTAAATATTTAAAAACTAATGCCACGGTGGGTATATCATTTTTATACTTAATATTCAATGAAAATAAATAATTAATAAGAATAATAATAATTTATTGCATAAAATGTGGTTAAGTTATGGATGTAACAATTATAAATAGGTATCAAAAATTTATAAATATCGACATGCGAAATTCAATTATGTTATGAGACAATCAATCGATCGATCAACAACCCATAATGTCCCATTGCTGGGCTCGGGTCTTCTCTCAGGAGAGGGTTAAGGCCATACGTCCCCACGCTGGCCAAGTGCGGGTTAGGGACTAACAAGACTACGTTGTGGCTACGTAATCTTGCCGTTGGATGGTTTTAACCCGCCCAAAGGCCTCCAACTAAGCTTCACGACCGTTATCCTATGATAACAACGGACACGCTCATGGTAACATGCCACCAGCGGTCACCCATCCAGGTACTGACCGCGCCGTTGTTACTTACTCTCTTGGTGATTGTTTCTAATCACCAAGAGCAACTGGGCTAGAAGCGCCTCTTTATGAGACAAATTACATGCAAATCCTTATTATCATTTAAAGACATCGAATTAGTCTCTTGTATCTATTACATACAACATTCATCATCGTCAAGCCTAGTTAGGAGCCACATTTTACATATAACCGCCTAATTAAAGAAAATGTAGTGTCAACTTCCGAGAAAATGACTGAAACTCGTAATTTATACTCTCGATTATCGGCACTTGATGAAGCTTGTTTCAATACATTATAGAATTATAAATCACTTGTACTTATTACACTATTTTATATAGCCACTAACCTTTGATGATGCCGTAGTGCAAAATCGGTCAGGTGTAAACATAAATAAATTAAATAGTCGAATTAGAAGTCAATTTAATTCTAGAATGTACTGGAACTCCCATTTCTTTTTGTAATGTATTATCGCTACATTGCATAACTCACATCCCCACGCGAGCGAGGTAAACTTTTTACCCAAAACATGCCTACAGATTTCCCCGTTTAAATCGTTGGTCGGTTATGCGGCAAAAACAAGCCGGCTGAATAGCTCGTAAATTTCCGTAGGGCGCTTTAGGGTTTTTTCTTGGACTTCAAAATCGAATTTACTGGTGTAGTATGGAAAATGGTATCGGGGTTAATACAATGGGAGTGTTTAACGCTATAAGCTATACTATGTAAACATATATTTTATATTGCTCTACTAGGATCAGATGTCCTACAATCGTTACATTCATCCTCGTTTTTTCATCCCTTGGAACATTTCTTGAATATTTTATTGTTATTTTAAGCACTGGTTAGGTAAGATATGACTAATAATGTAGCTGTAACAGAAATATAATATTTCTAGATTTTCTTACGATATTGAATAAAGTGGGTTTTCGTTATAGAAGTTTTCAAACTGTCGATGTATTACTTAATATCGCTACCAAAGTTTTTGTTCGATTGGGTAGTTAAGTATTTGAAAGGATTCCGAATTTCGTTTAAAAATTCATAACAACACAGTCGATAATCATTGTTACAATCAGCAGCATCCCTTTAAAACTTATGTCTTCGGGGAGGAAGTCTTTCTGGATTAGGAGTCCCTCAACTCATGTACAATATTATATACAATTGCAAAAAGAAAACTGTTAATTAAACACTAGTCTTATCGATCTTGTACAAAATCACTTTTTATGCGATAGAGGCACAGTTTTCAGAGAGGTTTTTATAGCTTAACATTTTCGTTCATACCACTAAGCTTTTGTAATGTATATGCTTCCTGTGTTCTACTAAAATATCCAAACTGCACAACGCACAGCGCTCTAGCCTATAATCATAACGATGGCTAAACAAACCCATTGTCCAGTTAACAGTCGTAAAATGCTGTTGTTTGTTCAGTGTTCAGACTATCTGCAGTGTACACGTCCGACTGTAATATTTGCAACATGATTTGTTATCCAGGTCTATTCTTACCGCACAAAGACGAGGGAACAACAATCATCGGTCTGAATTATGCTGTTTTAGTACGTTAAAATTAATTGCACTTGCTTCTTGTACTTTCTAAATGAAAGAAAACCCTACTCAGGTAGTACTTAATATTGATGGTGATGTATATCGCCATCAATATTAAGTACTACCTGATTATCTTACCACCTTATTATCACCGTGTGGTTACAAATTGAGAATACGTAGAGTCATTACCTCTTTTCATCATATGGGTATCGTAAGAGACGACTAATGGAGCCAGTTACGTAGAAAATCAATGCAAAAAAGAAGGAATACTTGATAAAAACTCTAAACCAACCTATATGGCCAGTGTGGTACAGTAGAAGAAAAACCATCATCATCAGCCTATTGCAGTCCACTGCTAGCCATAGGCCTCTCCCTCTCCTTACTTTTATCACCATTCCATTATTCTGTCACAGTTTAATATCGTAAATTTTAAAATTAAATTTAGCGTTATAAGTTTTATCACTAAAATAAGACTCTAATAATAAATATAGCGACGTTTTGCACTGGAGGTTTACCTTATCGCGAAGCCAGTGGATTTTTCCTTTATTACTCAGCCTCTCAATGGAGATTGAGGTCATGCGTTTGATGAGATGTAGCCTATGAGGAGTTTGCTAAGATGGAAATATCTCCCGTTGTCATAACCATGTAATTCTGAAGTCTGTGACTGAAGGAACGAAACATATATTTTAATAATGGAGCTAATTATGTCGTTGTGTAATTGAAATAAAAATTCTCTAAAATTATATCCATTCTCTTATTTGAATGAAGTGATTTCCAAAATGCTATTTTCTCATCAATATAAATAAATAACGTCTATTTTTAGTGTGACTCATCTCATTTTAGCCAATCTTTGATATTAAGAACGCGGTTTGATAAAACAATACTCATTTTATTATTTTTAGAGAGAGAGTTTTCAAACAACAGAAGTAGTGACAAAGTAGCCGACGCGACACCTTATCGCAAGTGATGATAAGAGAGATATCGCGAGATAATCATAACCACCCTTTAAATCCCCCTGGACTACTTCGAGGTTGAGCCTTTGGATATCCCACTTGTGGAAAAGCAGTGAAATAATTGTTTAACATAGCCATAAAGTGTAACTTTCTGTAACTAATTTATACCTTAACAAAAATCTAACTAAACCCATTTCAAAGTTAACTTCGAAACTTCAAAGTGTTTTTAAGAAATAGAGCTGTTGTTTTTTAAAAATCACAAGGCGTTAAACGTTTGCCTTAGCTTAAAAAGTCGATAGAGTTGTAAAAAAGTTAAAAAGCGTTTATCGATATACAAATATTTATAAGAACTTAAATTGTAATTAGTCATTAAAATGAAGTGAACCAAGGTCATTGACATAGCCCAAAAGATTAGTAAGCTGAAGTATCAATGGGCCGCAGAACAGATCACCGTTTAAAAGAGCCTATTTTCAGCTAAAAATTACTGGTAGTAGAGAAATTAATCATCTCGCTGCGTCAACTAGAACATTTAATGCATATTTGGATGAAATATCGATATCGGAGTTAAACTAACTGCCAACACTAAGGCTAAGTATCGCTAGTCGTAAATCTTTCCGTTTTACCCTGTCGTAAGGGTCGACAAGGATTGCGGAGAACTCTGCAGAGTTAGAAGTCACACCTGGTACAGTTCTCCAGCTAGGATTAATGATCAAATGGTGCACTCACAATTTCAGTTGAAATCTGCATAGAGAAAGACTTATTAGAAGGCTATTAATCTCTTACAGCGAAAGAAGGAGTTTTTGAATTTTGCAGCTTAATTAGATTTTATACGGGATTTTTTGATTTAGTAACGAGGTTGCGATCGCGCTAAATTATTTAAAATATTTTTTTTCCTTGATAATATATAGAACTACTTAGGTACTATTCTAGAATATAATCTAAACCTGTGCCGAAATTTCACAAGATTATTTCAGTGACTAACTAACAATAATACATACATCGGACGAGGAGAAGGTTCTCAATTTGACTGTAGATATTTTTTGTTGGTAATTCCAAAAAAAATCAATAATGATATTTTTATTGAGCTGATCAGTCAACATTCTTGACTTTGCAAATAAAAACCCACTTCACGTAATCAAGCTCGTACAACGACGTCCGTTTATCATTTGTCTCGCAGAACTCATCAATCGAATTCCCAGTTATTCGAGGGGATACAATTTAGAAAAAAAGAAAGTCTTTGTCTTCAGCAGCTCAAAGCAATTACTCCGTAATTTGTCACCGGCTCCATCCACAGTTTGATTTCTTTAGTAGGGGATTAAAGATTGATTGATTAGCCATTTTAACTTACCCAACGCCTACAAACTATTGTAAATGACGATATTAAGATTGGCGGTGTTCCCAAAGATATTTAGGTCATAGTATCTCTGTTTGGGATGACACTGCCAAGAAAAAATGTGTCACTAAATTACGGAGCATATAAAGAATTTGAAACAGTTAGGTACTTGAACGTTTGAGCTTCAAAATAATGACTTTATTTATAAAAGTTAATCCTTTCAAATAATAGAAATTTTGTTTATCCATATCCATACTAATATTAAAAATTTGAAAGGAACTCTATCAGTATTTCTATTACACTTTCATGGCTAAAAAAACTGGTGTGAAACAGCGCTTGCGCTGTGTTTCATCGAGTGAGTGAGGATACCGGAGGCCCATTTTGGTTTTCTATTTTTTACGTGTAGAAACCCCCTCAGGTCTTCACCCCACCGAGGTTTGCGGCGGCGCGGTGTGTCGGAATCGAACCGACTAAAACCACAAGGTGTGCCACTCTGCGCCTGAGACGGGAGGAGTTCGGGAACCGCTTTTTTACGATATCCAGAGGATACCGGAGGCCCATACCCCAACCTCTCCTAGCACCAAATGCACGCCTCTGGTATTGCGGGTGTCCAGGGGGTGGTAATCGTTTACCATCCGGAAAAAGAAACCACTGCACCGATTTCAATAAAATTTGGCATGCAGATACTGTGATTCTTGAGGAAAGACACATATGTCTTAACTATAGCTACTCTTAACTGTGAAAACCTCTCCTTCTCCTTGTAGAGGAACCTGAAATAACGTGCATTTTAGTAAGATTTAATTTTGTACTTACTAAATTTATTCAACGCTTTTAAGAATTTAAACGGACAATAAGATCTGTTGAGATTAAAATGTCAGTTAAAAGGCGTGGGCAGTTAATTTAGGGAAACAGCAGAAGATGCGTAATAATTTTTGCAAGATATCTCTCAAGACTGTAAAAGTTGCTCGCAAACAGTAATTACGCGCTGGCTTGCTCTTTAAACACACACTAAAAACAAACACGGAATGGGCAATAACTTTACATGTTACTCAGCTTTTACGACTGTTAAAATATCTCGGTACTTATTTCAGGGGAGTCGAACTTCAACTGGTAATCATGGCTCATTAGTTTCGCCTGAAGCCGGATGAAAGAGTAATATTTTGAGCTTAGAGAAAAAAAAATGTTCTGAGATTTCACGCTGTCGGCGACTGTACGGATTTTTGTGATTAGGATTTCGATGAGGGGAAATAAGTTGTTTGGATTGGACGTTTGAATAGTTATAATATAAAGACTATTGTAGATATAGCAGTGGCTTTATATTTATACTAGCTTTTGTGCTCGATTCCATTCGCATGTTTGTCGGTTATCGCAGTAAAGAGTAGCCTATAGTAAAAAGTATCCTTCCTCAAGAATCGCAGTATCTCCAAGCCAAATTTCATAGGAATCGGTGCAGCGGTTTGGCTGTGAAAGCAGGGCAGACATACAAAAAGGCAGTATTACTTTCGCATTTATAAGTATGTGAATTCTTTTTAGCTTTCTGCACTGCTCCTACATATAATCTTTAAGTACCTATATGAAATTTTAAACACCTCCGTTCGCATAATTTTCGTATAAACGGGTAAAAAGCTACAAAGCTTTTGCTTCAAGTAGGTATTAAAATATTATTATATTAATACATACTAGCCCCTGTATTGTCGAAAAAGTTTCGTGCATATCCAAATAGTTATTTTCTTAAGAAAATATATTAACATTAATTCGTGCAAGTTGAACTCGTAAGAGTATAAACACAGACGAAATCTATTTTAAGCCCGATAAGCTTTCCAAAACTTTCGTATTATTGTAATCATTATTTATATAATAAACGACAACCTACTAACTTCATTTTAATGAAATTTTCGAATAACTATAAATTGAAAAACATCAAAAGAAATGAGTAAACCTGTTCATGAAAGCAATTATAAGCTTATGATATCGTGAAACAAAGCGAACAACTAAAAATGTATCTTAATGACAAGTATCAGAGAATAAATGTCTAGTAAGCTCCGCGAAATCCAACGATGGCCTGCAAAAAGGGAAGACAGCGTAGCGTAGGTTAATTTGAATCCCCGCGTTTGTAAGCCCGAACAATAATTGGATTTGGACGTCCAAGTTGACAGTTCATTTCGTTGTTTCGTCCCCTGACATGTACCGTTAAGATTATGAAAAGTTATTATTTCAGAAGATCCTTCCCTTAGCTAATTTGGATAAGAGCCAATTATAGAAACGCCCAACTTTTTCCTTTTTGAAACTGAGTTAAGTGTAACACAATTTTGAGAGGCAGATTTATGTTGTAATTTCCTTCAGGGGGGCAAACGCTTTGAGTTAGTTAACTTAAGCATCGTCTAATTAGGCACTTTTAATTCAAATTGGATCAACTCTCGACTCGCAGTCGTAACTTTCTTCGAATTGCGCTCGGCAAAACATTGTCGACATAAAACAATCACAGCGAGACGTGTAATTATGTAATTATTCAAGACAAATTAAAGTTCGGAGGAAGGGTGACTTGTCAAGTGGGCAAAAACGGTAGACAGGCGAACAACAGAGGTTTTTGTGACCTCAATAACAAGGGAAGGCAAAAACCGCCGCATCAAAATGTATGACACTCAACCGGCGATCATTTTCCCACTTTTTGCACAAGAACAAAAAGTTGGAAAGGACTATAAAAGTCTGACTTAAGCGCCTTGAGTGATTTTGGTCTTATTTGGTTGATGTCTTTATTACTTACTTTCTTTGATCCTTCCATTCAAAGTTTTTATTCTTTCGAAAGTTACATCAAAACTTTTTTTTTTATTTTAGATGTATGACTTTATCCATAAATAAAACCTGTAAAATTTATGGACAAGAGAAAACTAAATATGTATTGACAATCACTCCTTTTATCAAAATCAATAGCTACATGAATTTATATTGTATTGTACACACACCATCAGTAACAAAATGATCAATGATTGAACAAATAAAGAATTGAAAGGACAAATGGCTAATGTCAACTTTTTATCTTAACCTAATACATCAATTCTATCAGCGATAGCTCCGACACGATTGTAACAAATAAAAGGATGTGCTACAGCATAGAAATATTGACAGAAAAATAAAAAGCTTGAAGGTTTTAAAACAAACCAACCAGATGAAATAAAAGCATTCAAGTAACCAATCTTAATTTAGAGCTCTTGGGAAGTAAAAAGTTGCTACGGAAATAATCCAATCACAAGCAATAAAGAAATGCAAAGGGAAATTAATACCGATGCTTGTGACAAAGTTGATCTTGTTCATTTTGACAGATGTCTGTGAGATGAAATATCGTGTCGACAAGATGACTAACGACAGTCGGAGACTTGTGAGAGACTTAATTCAGAGAACTGCATAAACACGTATGTTGATAATTAGGTGACTACAACTCTGACAGGTTTTAATTACACATCAACTGTTCTAAAAAAATCATAATAAAATAGATTGTAAAATATTAATAAATAAATGTGATTTATGAGTTAGATAATAAATAAATCAATTCCCATAAAACAAGATTGTATAAGCAGCTACTTTTATAATCATTAAAACGATTCCTAAATAGCTTGGGAGTGTGAAAACTTTATTCTTCCTACGATTAGAAAATAAACATTAAGAGAACCGGCTGCCAAAACGCACATCAAATGTTTATTAGACCAAAAAATCACGTTAAGCCTGTTATATGGCCACCCAAGATGAACAATGTACCAAAGACTTACCATATCATAAAATCAGGCTTTTTATCTTGTACAAGTTCGTCCAAGCTAACCAAAATAAGACAAATTTAACACCCACTCAGAAACATAGTTATTTTACGATCTAATCAAACTATAAGTGTATATTTGTTTAGGTTATTGCAAAAGATACAACTTTTGTAAATGTTTATTGTCGACATTTAAGTATTTAGTCAATTCGGACTTATTGTTCAATTCCACATTACTAAAAGGTTTAATAATAAAATAATGATACAGGAATTGCATAGACGTAAATCATGGCAGTGTGATAGTAATTAAATTCTCCTTGGTAATCTAGCTTATTGCTTTTATACGTACTCACAAATACGTCCAATTAACGTCATCTTGAAATTTTCCAAGAGTATCTTTGTATTTCTTGTTATAAATGTCTCCTTGATATATTTATTTAATATATACGAATCATTCTCAGTGAATTATGTGCGTGGGCAGGAAGACGGTGTTAGATTAGATATTTATTGTAAAACTGTTCGTCTATGTAAGATTTATGGACCGTACAGCATGTTGGAAGGTTCAGACAACTTGTAATGTGGTGATAAATATGGGAAGATTGAAGCTGATGACAAGCGTGCTGCTGTTTTGGTATCTACTAAAGTTCTAAAATATTAATCTTGTGTGATTCATTGAATATCAGATGTAAATATTGAAATAGTAAATGATGCGGAAAACCTCAAAAATAAATACGTGCATATGTTATAACATAGCCTGTCTGTAAAAGAATAATTACATCAACTTCAATATGATATTTATCATATGAAAAATCTCAAAAACTTGTAAGTGTCATGGAAGTAAACGCATTGAATAGTAAACAAAAGTAATAAAAAACTAGTAGCACTATTCGATGCAAACATTGGCAGTTATCCGGTAGGTAATCAAACATGGCTAATAAAACTTAACCAGAACATATTTATAGCTAATACTGGGTTCTTAATATCGAATACATCGTAAAATATTTATCGACTACTAAAATTAACA
Organism: Hyphantria cunea; assembly: GCA_003709505.1. Lineage (NCBI taxonomy): Eukaryota > Metazoa > Arthropoda > Insecta > Lepidoptera > Erebidae > Hyphantria > Hyphantria cunea. The sequence continues at coordinate 404,992 of PKRV01001119.1, forward strand.
TGGTTTGTCACTTCTGAAACTTACAATCGAATAAAATATCGACCTTTATTTGACCTCTAGTGCTTCATCATCGGAATCCAATCTGCTTCACAGTGAAGGGATTCCACATTGCAGAAGATCTTAGGCAATTAATCTTAAGCTAAAATATTTTATACACGAATATTTTATTGAATTGTTTTAATAACCATAATAATTTGACACATCTCACATAAAACAATACGATCCCAAATTAGCCAGAAACTATATTATGGTAACCATTTTTTTTCAACGGGGGAAATCCTCAAGGGTGTCCTCTGCCCTGGGGAGAGGGCGAAGGGGTCTGTCAGACTTTTACTGACTAAAACCCCCCGGTGTTCCGTCTCTCACCTACGCCAGGGATCACGGGAACTTAAAAGTCATCCGCAATATTGTGGTAACCAGACCCAGACCACCCAGACACACACAACACAGACCCTTTCATATTTCTAAACACACACATATCAAGGATAAAGTACACCCAAATATAGAACAAATCATCATGCAGAATTATAAGCTGTCTAACATAAATATAGGGTAAAACAAATAATAATTCTATTAAAATTCAAAAAAATGATCTCGAAATATCAAGCGACGGACGAACATTCAAATCCCAATAAAGGATTTAAAATACAATAATAGGCCTCGTCGTATATTAAATTAATTCATAAATTATTGTAATAAGAATGAATAATCGCATAAAATTATAAAATCAATGAAGTATAAAATATATAATAACACATTACCAAAACGCTAATAAAATCCTTAAGCGGTAATTGAATTCAGTAACGCGATACGGAAATATGAACTGGATAATTTTATTCGATTCACCTTTATTACTATATTTGATTCTTCCATATTTAGTGCTGTTCGTAATTCTATCATCCCGTTAAGCATCATAAAATTACAATGGTAAATCGAAAATTTGCCATACACGGCAGTCAATATACTTCCAATCATTTTAAGCCGTGTCTCTGCTGTTTCGGTGTGTCCGCACAAAGACACGGTAAATGCACCGAGCAGTTCGATCACATAAAAACACTAGTAAACCCTGTGACACCATGTCAAACATAAAACTGAACCATAAAAATTTTACAACTCTTGAAACACCAAGGGTACAAATTTATTTGCTGAGGCAAATTCCATCAAAATATTTGTTGAAACAATTAAATTGAATTCCAATTTAATTTCCTGAATACTTTCAAAATTATTTTGAGAGATTCCAAATCAGGATTAATGTATCTAAGTATTTTATAATGGGTTTTCAATATTGAACTATGGACGTATCATATACTTCATACGTAATCCTGGTAAACCTTATATGTTAGAGGTATAAAGGAAATTAATAATTTGCTATTATTAAAAACCTACGTTGAATTGACTTTCTACAACTTTTAAATCTCATCAATCAATCAACAACCCATAATGTCCCACTGCTGGGCTCGGATCTCCTCTCAGGAGAGGGTTAAGGCCATACGACCCCACGCTGGCCAAGTGCGGGTTGGGGACTGGCAAGAATACGTTTTTAATCTCACTACATCTTTTTTTTGAAGCTTCTAGAATTTCCGTTGAAACTATTTAAGATATTCCAAAATTCGAGATTCTATAAAATAAATTATGTATTGTTATCTAGAATGAACATTTTGGTAAAAATGCATATCATTTATAAGCAGAACTAACACTAAATCCCAAACTCTTGGTTAAAAAAATAATGACATAAATAACGAAACCAAATTCAGGTCTCAGCAATTAGTTGAACACACGGTAATTAGTAGCAACAGCGACAATGGAATTAAGCAACAATATTAAGCCTGTATTGATCAGCTACAACTGAAGTTGTATTTTGCTCACATCCATTAAATTCCATTCTGTTCTGTTCATCAAAGTTAGATTCTATTCCAACGTCAATAGAATTTAGTTTTAGGTAAAATGGTAATACTATAGTCCCTTGTACTTATATTGACAAAACTAACGGCGGAAAGGTAAATATTTAGATGCTCAATTAGACAAATGAAATTCAATGAGGAACTATCATTGGCCAAAGTTCGAAGTGAGGGGTTCATTTTAACTTCACAAAACGTACTTCATAAGCTTGGCAAAATTCACAAAATTCCCCCGTCGAACCACAGTTTATTTTCCGCCAAAATTTTAAGTCCGTTAGATTTAAAGTTGTCAATGTCGGTTTCAGTGATTACTAAGCCAAAAATTACCTTTCGCAGGCTAATTCAAACAAATTACAAGATACTTATTTAAAATACGCTGAGGCAACAAACATTTCAGTATACGAGGGTGTTATGACATATGTCAGCTGTGACCGTGACGGCACACATTAACAATGTAAAGCTGGAAATATTCTCTGTTTTCTATACAAGCATTATTTTGAAAGGGAATAAGTAAGCGCAGGATTTGAGAGGATATTATTTGATGTTACCTAAAATATCTAATAAATAATTTAATGTTCTTAACCATTAGCTTCGTGACTTTTACTTCATATATTGTTTTATAAAACTGACGTAGTCTTGATGTAGGATTCTTATAGCGGCTATAATTTTGAATAAGCTAAATCATAGATTAAAGTTGTAAAAGTGACATTTTTCTTGGTGTACCTAGTAAATATATTTCGATAAATGGTGTTAGTTACAAAAGACTTTCAATGTAATTGAATTATTATACAATATTAATTAATCTAAACTAAACAAAATTAAAATGTACATTATTTATTTTATATTAATTCTCCAGGAGCAACTAAGACTCAAATACACATTCCCGTTACATAAACCTTAAACATAAATAACTATAAATTACAGAGAGTTTAACTTCTTCAACGAGTACATTTTTGAAAATCACAAAAATTTCTTCGTCATTTATTGATAAAAAGCTTCACGTAAACCTGACACTGAATAATACATTTTACAAAACCACGCGTCTATCCTCTTTAAGGAAAGATTTCAAAACAAGCTCTACTCAATTATTTATAGGTTTCATATTTTTTTAAAAGCATGTTCAGATTGACTTGAGAGTTTAATGATGAAAGACTGTAATCATTCTACTGGTATTTTTTTATTGTATTTTTGTTTTATTTTTACTGTTGGAAGTGACAACGTCGTTATCAACCTATTGCAATCTACTTTAAGAATCAAGGCTACATTTAAATATAAAAAGTATTCAGGAAGTATCCAAACTACTGTTTCTGTACCATGAAGAAAGTCAAAGAATACTTCTTAATGATTACTCATGTCTTTACCAGAAAAATACATCAGAATATAAACAAAGGCATAAACAAAACCAAACAATTTTTCTACGTTCCATACCATAAAACAGACTAAGGATACAAAATCATAATTCAAAATGAAACAGGGTTCAAACGTGACCAACTTTATTTAGTCATTACCAATTTTTGAGCTCATTATCCAAACTCCTTTACGGGACGCCGAACTATCCGATGCCCACTTAAAAAACCGACAGATGGACCCCAAGTTCAAAATGGAATTAAAAAATTGAACGGACATTCAAAATTATCTTAAATTGTGATATGAACTACAAAAGAGTGTTAACTCGCGACATATGTGTTGTAACGGTCGACGGATTAAAGATAGCATTTATTATCTCTTTCGGGTCTATTTTGACCATAACGAAATGATAAAAATGTATTTTTGTAGCTTCACGGCCAACTAAGTTACTCATAATACTTATTTTGAGATTGTTCCCTCATTTATTTCATATAGCGGTTAGAGAGAGCCGTAGATAATATAAACTGCTTCATATTAATTCTACGGCTTTGGCAGTATTATCTATTTTTACTTATTGTGTAGCACAGTCTTTTTTTAAAAGCTGACAATATAAACTTCATATATATAACGACCAAAGGATCAATTATTTGGTCAACATTTTACCAAAATGAAACAACATACGGTGGTCCTCAATAAATTGTTCCTCAAGAAGCACCCAACATACGCAGTGAGGTATAAAAAGAAACAGGTACCTTCGTTAGCGGTACGGAAACACAAAGCGAAAATACAGATACCAATCTATATAATTTCTAAGAAGTCACAGGGGTACTCTAGCGATGAAGTTTTCGGTCACCAACGAATAATTTATCTTATACTGTTCACACTATGGGTCGTTAGAATAAGTTGTCAAGATCATTTGATGGCTTCTAGATTACTGATAACGTGAAATATAGATTGTTTTATATGCAAGAATTTAGAGACGGTGGAGCGTAAGTCAATGAGCCGTGGCTAAGCATTTAAATATGAAGATTCCAAATAATGGCTTGGGAAATTGGTCGCTGGATACAAACGATAGTAGCGTAGGGTGGCATTAAGAAACTTTTAATCATTATTATAAGATACTTTTTTACGTGCAATTGTATATTTTTATGCGATTTTAAAGATAATAATAACAGCATCATCTATTATCCTGTATTGTGCGTTATAGATGTCAATTTTATGTCATTATATCATACAAATAAAAATGCAAAAACACCCACATTTTTGCTATCCCGGTATTATCAAAAGCTACCCAAAATTCTAAATTCGAAAAACTTTTGTCCAGCTCCAACTACAAATCGGTTTCTTTAAAATCGAGGGTTGTAGCCAATAAATTGAGATGTCTCACTAGTTTACTAGCGTGGCAGTTATTGTCACTTTTTTTGTGGCTCAGGTAAAATCTCGCCCCAACCGACCATGTGGTGTAGATTGAGTTTCTTACGAATATGATTGATGGATTTTCAAATTAGTGAATCGATGGTATCGAGTAAAAACTATTTAAAGTGTTGATGATCTATTTAAATATGTTGCACGTCTGATTTTGTTATTCATATAATATTTTGAGACGGGGTCATGATCTCAATAGATTCTTGTTAGTATAATATGAAGCTTTTTTTATAAAGTATTTTGTACTTAAGACATTTTAATTTCTGATCTTGATATAATAATAAAATAGTTCTTGGTTTAGCACCTTAAATAACATCAAATTTAACAACATTAAAGACTTTGGATGAATAAGGATATTTTTTCCTATTTATTGTGTTTTCTCGCAGGACTGATGCATTAAAATCTGAACGACCAATTCACCATAGTGTTACACTTTAATTTTCAATGCTATAGTTTAGCTTTAACAATATTTTCTATCATTTGATAATATTTTATGTTAATAATAAAGTTTCACTATTTTTATATAAGAAAAGCGTCTCAAATAAAAACAACATTTCGATAAAGAAATGAGTTTATTTCTTTAGGCCCAAAATATTTCCTGTGTTTACAGACTTATCCAAATGGACATTTATCCTCATTGAATTACGAAACCGTTGTGAATTGAAAGTTTGAATAAAAATCTTGCTTTATTATCCTAACTGTATAAATACTTAAGGATTTTACGAATGACAGTAAATTTAGAGACAATGATCCACACAAGAGAAGCTTGACAGCGGGAACCTACACTTTGGAGATAAATTATGTTTATATTTCTATTGTTATATTTGTTAGTCTAGGGTACAAGTACCATTTGCGGATGCTTTTTAAGTTCCCGTAATCCCTGGCGTAGGTGAGAGACGGAACACCGGGGGGTTGTAGTCAGTAAAAGTCTGACAGACCCCTTCGCTCTCTCCCCAGAGCGGAGGACATCCATGAGGATTTCACCCCGATATAAAAAAAAGAAAAAAAAATTATAAAAAAAATGGTACAAGTACCATAGTTTCTTTAATTTTACTAACATTCGTATTTACATCGTTATGTATTAAATCTGGGTTAAAATTTTCTTTCAGGTTCCCTTTTGCACCTCGAATTTTAGTTGTGACATTTCTAGAATGAAGCCGAATTCTGGTAGATAAGAATATTCTCTTCCCTAAGGTCATAATTTGTTATTTCCCTACTACATTGTTAAAAGGGATAGCTGCCGTGAAATCCTTACCTCGAATCTTAGCAAGTTCTGTCTTCGTTTATTAAAAACCACAATTTCTTAAACAATAGTATATAACCAGTCCTTCTGCGTGAATTTATACACCGAGTCTTCCATTACGTGGCATTTCAATTTTAAGCACTCATTGTATTTTGGAAGCTTTCTTCCATTACTCTAGTACGTCTAGAATCATCATAAATACTAGAACATTATTGACAATACAATGGAACTCTAAATTACCTAAGAGTTCTACGAAGTGACTGAGTCTTTGGAAATATAAAATGAAGTTAATTTTATTGCACAATAAGCTTATTTAATACTTTTTGCATATTCTCGTAAAACTAAGGGATTTTATGACTCTGAAGCTGCGAAGTTAATGGTTAAGTACATACTTGTACACATTTTTATTTCAGAAAATTTACGTGCAAGATTCTTTTAAATAATTGTTTTGTTGTTATTACCTAGGAGTAATAGGAATTTCTTTTCCGACTCTTCTGAAGAAGTTATGTTAAAGATTAATGTACTGAGAACCATATTTGTATCAGTATTGGTTTACCGCTATACTAGGTGTTACATCTACCTTTTAGCTTTTGAAATCTAAATTAAAAAAGTTTGATAGCGCTCCCGCTCTGGTTCGTTCCTGGTGCAGAGGATGGCCGTTGCTATCCAGCGGGGCAACGCTGTTGGTGTCATGGGCACTTTTTCGCCGGGAGCGATCCGGGGTGGGTTATTATAATGACATGAATTATTTGATTGTGTTTGGTTGATTTAAAAAATTACTTACTTATTTAGATGGAACTATATTTTTTCGTTAGCAAAAGCATTTGCAGCAGTTGTAGTATAATCTGTATGTGGTGGTGTGGTGTGGTGGTGATATTTTAATCTGTATGTGGTATCATTAGCGTCTAAGTATTTATAGATGAACTTATATTTGCGTTTAGTTACTATTATGTGGTCGTGGCTAGGATTGGGATTATGAAAATATTAAGTACCTCGTGTGTCAACAACCATTTACTAGACTCGTGTCTGCCAGTGTTGCCATATACCATTTTATTAATATACATAATTCTGCAGCAAGTACCGTCTTGTGGCTGGATATTTATACTATAAATGTAGTTTGGATGGAAAGAAAGGTGTGTGGATAATTGTTACTTAGTAAGATAAAATAACTAAACGAACCTGTATGAATATGAATAGCCTGTAATACCTTAAAAGCTATTTTTTTCAAGAAAATATGATAGAAAAATTCGCGTACGTAACCGTCTAAAATCTTGTAAGTTGTAGAGTTATAATGTAAGCACATTATTGATTGGTTTACCCTGAAGCGTTTGATTTTTTCATCACGTTGGAATTAGTTTAACATATGTTGAATAATGAATTCATTCCGACAACAATATAAACTTCTAACAATACTTTTAATCTCAGCTAAAGGCCCTTAAACGGGGCCCTTAAAAAAAGATAATAAAATGGTAGCAAAACTGTTTTCTTACAGTCATCCTGACAAGTGGCGATGGTAAACAGAGTTTATGGGTCCGAGGGGTGAGTTTACTATTCATTTTTAGGGTTCCGCAATCTTTTGAAATTAAGGGTTCGTTTGATCTTTAATGTTTGCTGTTGTATGAATACATATCACTACAAAATATTTATGCTGATGCTAAGTGGTTCAATCACAACAGTGATGAACCAAATTAGACCAAGGCTGATTAGTGTGTTATAAAAATATTAATTTCAATTGTTGGTGCTAACACTATTGTTATTTTTGTTAGTATCATATTCCGTATCAAAAATATGGGTTTATGAATACAAAACAGAAGCACACAGACAAAAAATCTACAGCATAGGTAAAAGATCATTATTTGATGTGTCAACGATATGATAACACAAAAAATCATACAATTTATTTCATATTTAGAAAAAAAACATTCCAATTAAATAAGGCATTGAGGCAGACCTAAGGCTTTCTCTACTAGATTCACTGGTAGAGATCGCCTTAAGCATTAAGTCCACCAATGTACCAAATAAGCGAGATTTATAAATAAATAAATGTATACGGAACTCTGTGCTCTCCCAGACTGGTAACTTCCATCTTTTTTTACTACGGCCGTAAACACGGCACTATTGAAACGTTACCAGCTTGTTTAGCAACATATGTCTGGCGCCACGCTCCTAAAATAATAATGTTCAGCGTCATAATACAATACGAATTTTTTGTTCACTGAAAATTTAAATTCTATGTCTTCTTTAAGGGGTGAGAAGAGTTCACGGATAGATAAAATACTAATAAAAGGAAACGTTAAAAATAACTGTGCAAAGTTATAATATAAATTTAAAAAAAAACTGGGTTAACGCTGTCATTCCCCTAACACACTAGACATGTATGTGTGTTATTTGTTAACCCCCGACGCGACAGGAGGGTTGTTATAAGTTTGACGTCGATATCTCTCTGTGTGTGTGTGTCAGTGGTATCGAATATCTCAAACAAATGGACTGATTTCAATGCGATTTTTTTTCATTTGAAAGCCACTTTCCTTGCGGTGGTTCTTGGCTATGTTTGGTTAATATCGGTCCAGCATTGTAAGAGTATCAGCTCTTTTCCAAAATTATGTGAAGCGTTTTTGGCGTATGCTTACTCGATGAAATGCTTGCGTTGGGGATTTTTTATTTTAGCTTCTTATTTTTTTTTTTGAGGCAGAGGCATTTCTCAATATGCCTCCATAATTTGGGTCCAGTGATGCATTATTGCATTACCTGCATTCACAATGAGTATGGTGGCCATTTCTCTTAAATTGCCTTAATAATTTCGATCAGGCAGAGTAGAATCACTTTGGCAGGCTTTAAATTAAAAAATGGAGTGATAATTTGTGCAAAACGTCTAGCAGGAGCTGAATGCGAGAAGGCGGTGATCGAACCTAGTGGAGTGCAAATAGAGAGGCCCTTGTCTATTAGTGGACTGCGATTGGCTGATGCTGATAATGAAAATGAAAAGCCCCAAATGAGCCTGCCTATAAATGCTGGAGCATGGGCCTACCACGGCAATCGATCTTCAACATTACTAACAATATTAATATACAATTAGGCTTAGTTACTTAGTCTAATTATACTGCGACTACTTCAAACAGACTTACTGAAATTTTGAAGAGATTTTGAAATTTGTTTAAGTTACTTAACAAATTTCGAAATCTAGTAGTAGTAGTACTTAAGTTGAAACGAAAACTTCTATAATTAGTTATATGAGTACTCGTAGGTACTAGGTATAGAATATACATATACGTACATATATGTATAAGTATTAACCATACTCAGTTTGTATTTAGACTTTGAGGATTTAATTGGACCTATTTTAAGTTGGAGTTATTTCAAGGATTTAGTTGGACCTGCCTCTAGGTAGACTTAGAACTTTTACCTTTTGACAAACTTTTATTTAGTTTCACCTGTCCCGATGTTTATCTGTAATCAAATCTTGCAAGTTAAATTTGATTCACTTCCCGATTTTAAATTGAGTTAAAATTTTAAATATACTTTAAGTTCTAATGAAAATATTATTATTTTTAATCAGTATTATTTTTAATCTTAAATGGCCGCCGTAACAAAATGGCGGCGTACATATTTCTAAATAACTCACCCTATATGGGTATCAAATGAAAGGACTTCAAGTTGTTGAAAAAGCTTTTTAAATTAATCACTTGTTATTGGTCATAAGATAAAGGACAAACAGGCGTATTGGCCTATTGGTACAAATAATTGTGTAATGAGCACCAGTCATCCGTACTAGTCTGTTTGTCATCCATATTAATATTGTAAATTCAAAAGTAACTCCGTCTGTCTGTTGCGATCATCGCTACTGATCACAATACAAACTCCTAACGACGATAACCGACACACGTGCAGACCGAACCTTCAGCAATCGCTAGTTTATCTGTAATTCTAAATTTAGTAAGAAATAGCTATAAGTATTTTATGATTTTTTCTATGGAAATTTAGGGGTACGTATACAGATGTAGGTCTAACACCTTCATCTGTATACGTACCCCACGTATTAAGTCGTTTACCGTTTGTTTTTTTACATATATTACATACCAACTTACTAAGTTTTTGTTGAACAATTAACAATTTACCCTATTCTCCTCATATTATACACTGCATCATGAGCATGACCGTATTGAGTAAATTAAATAATTCAACATGTTCTTATTGTAATTTTTATTATATTACACGAGTGAATTCACATTTTATAGCACAGAAGTCGTGATTTAGAGAAAATGCAACCATATTCAATGGAAATAAGAGTTACGGCTTATTTTAATTGACCCCGTAATTTGAACAGCGACATTATACAATAGAAGTATTGTGGGGTATATTGGACCATCTGTCGCAGGAATTTTGTTTATAGTTATGATCGTTAATGGCATTTTAGTGTTGAATAAAATACGCTTAATGAAAGCATTATGTTAGAAACACGACAAACTTTATAGAGGCAAGTATAACAAAAATGTATTGTCATGAATTCCTAAATATTTCAAGGCTCGTTTTGAATATTTCATTTACATAAAACATTATTCGTCTGTAGTAAAAAATTTTAACATTGAAATTCACAAAGTATTATTATGACTTATTTAATTTATTATATTCTCGTCGAATTATGTAATCCACTGAACGGAGTGATATAAACCTACAAATGGAGAAAGGAAATTGGACACTATTTATAAATAGATTACTATTTTATCTACCATTGCGTTTTTTTAAATTTTGTATGCTTATAGCGTAAACCTTCCTTTATTAAACTACCTATAATACTAAACTACCTTTATTTACATGGGTTAAGAGTCTCAAACATATTTATTTTAAAATTACTAACTTACATAAATAACTATTTTTTAATTTCTCAAATGGATCTCTCGCTTAAAAGTAAGTACCTGCTTTTCTCGATATTTTTTAGTTTACTAAAAATGCATCCTTAATAGGCCAATATATCGCCGTCTAAACCCCACGCATACTAAATTTAAAGTTAATCGTAAAAGCCGTTTCAGGGATTCAGATTTTATAATGTGTATATAAGATTTGCTTGTTGAAAGACATTATAAAAACTACCATTCGATATACCATTTCATATTTATTCTCTTTCTTTTTTTTTAAAGACAAATCCTGTATTAGGAATACACATCCTGTGTCACGGGGAACTTTATAAACATACATGAAACGGACACAAAGTACAACCAGACTTAGAACAACAATTTATGGATCACACAAAGTGTTGCCCCATGTAGGATTTGAACCCACAACACTTAGCAAATTAGGAAGCGGTGTGGCAACCACTTAAACCACTAGACCAACAGTGCAGTCAAACATCAACATATTTCATACCTTAAAAAATATAATATACCTACAGAAGACATTCAATAATTCTTAATTCATCTTAATATATATATAACATACCACATGGCGATAGTTCACAAAAATTTATAACACGTCAAATCTTAATAATGGCTTCCTCTGATAGAGCCGTACAAAATTAATTGTGTTTGTAGCAGCTGCCCCATTGTCCTTTTTTATATTGGTCAGGTTGGTGTGTAGGTTTCTCGTGTTTGGTATTTTGTCTTGCTACTATTTAGTTTATGCTTTGAGATAACCGAATTTTGTTTGTGATATAAAATTTTCGATTTGACCTCAGTGGTTTTGTAGATTGAATAAATAAAAACTATTAGTACTGTAAAAGAACAGTTTAAGATAAAACCAAAAAATATTTTGAAAGGAATCACGATGGACAAAAAATACAATCGCATTGTGAACTCACTTCTTTTTTGAAATCGGTTTAAAACCGAGAGTACAATTTTTTAAAAAGATATTATTGTATGCGACTTGTACCTTTAAATAAAGGATTTTGAGCATTGAGTAAACCTATTACATCACATCGGTATAGAACGAAATGGAAATAGGAATATATTTCCATTTTATAGCAAAATACTCTTTATTAAACTTACCCAATATAAACTTTTCTTATTCTCAGTTAACGGTCTACCAAAGAACATTCCATAATCAAACATTCAAAAAATTCAAATTTGACATTTACAAGATGACAGACGTCAAATTGATTAACTTGACTTTATCTGTAAAACTCTTAAGCATAGTTCAACCGGAATTAACTATAAATTGTGTTATTCATCTGTTGTTCTTTTTCTATTAGTTTTTTCTCATCTTAGAAAGCTATTGAAATAAACAACCTATAACAACTTGTATTTCCATAATATCTGTTTGAACATATTAAATTTCGTAAAACATGTATGATATAAACAAAATAAATTATTATTCCTTTCGTATTTCATCCAATTAATTAAATATATCCTATAGTACAATGCCTTTTACCTCTACCGGAATAATTATACATAATTTCATGTTTATTCGAACAAATGTATCAGATTTACTCATTAGCATACGAGACATCGATACCCGTTCACGTAATTATCGAAAACAATATACGCTTGTCGCGCATGGCTATGATTGTATACTACACGATAAGCAACTCAAAATCCAATGCTTATATTACATTTCAATTACCATATAAAATGTTCTTACAACCGCTGAGCAAGACCCATTGCGTCTGTACTGATAATCATCTAATCAAAGATCATTCAATAACTTTTATTCCAAGCCGATCAGACTCTCACATAACACTCTAATTTCTACTTAATACCTTTCACATAGAGCTTAAAACTGTTTATAAGCGCAACCAGAAACTTCAAATCGAATCCCGAGTGTTATCTCCCGTTCGTTTCGTTTCCAATGTGTCACTGTACGAAGAACGTAACCAATTGAAATAGAATTTTATCTTTATCGTAATAAGGTACATTTCAGCTAAATACGACTTGGATTCAAATGACTTTTGTGTACCGATAGGACCATGGAAATGTCTACGGGTTCGAAATTCAAAACGCAAAGCAATGTCGCTGTCGAGACCTTACTCTACAGAGTTACTAGTTAAAAAAGGCACAGTACGTTCGGATACACGTTCTTCTTTTTTTAATATATTTAATTGATAATTAATAATATTTTAGTCATTTTATTTTCATTTAAAACGTGTCTTACAGTGAAACCTAACATTAATTCCAAATCAGTATGTGAACATATTTCAAATAAATGTACACTTAATTACATCAAACACAATATTTTGTTATCCTCAGTCCTAATTATTAATAAAAATGAATAATATTCAAATACTTAATTATTATACACTTTATAGCGGTTCCCTACTGTTTTAATTATGTTACATGAACTTTTAATAGATCATCATAATTGGTCCATACAAAAGTAGTCATAAAAGTAAGAAAAAGCTAAAAACCTGTGTTACAATTAAAGATTTATGACAGCTAATAACATTGTTGCCATGATGAAGCTCCAATTGTTTAATTCTGTATTAAAACCACTACAAAGAATTTAAACGTCGTATAAGGTATACGACCAATAAATGAAGGAACTTTACAACATAATTATCTACATCTGTTATTCTGACACGATTTATAATGCACCTTTATAATAAATTTGACTGAAAGTTTTGCGGTCCAAAAAAAGCTTGTAAGAAAACAAAGGGCAGAATGAATTAAACAACATAATAAGGGTGAACACCTGCGGATATAACATCTTCATTAAAATTAAATAGAGATTCGAGAACAGGTGCTAGGATTGGGATGAAATCCGCCAACTCAACAGGCAGACATTACAGTCGTCTGTTGAGATCCGTTGACGTTGATTCGAAATTCGAATGAGTAATATCAGTGTATTTTTTTTCTTTTTTTATCTGTAGCACTGTTGCTATTTTTATTTTGTTAAAATAGTAAATAATTAAAGTATTTTTTTTATATAGTCATATAATATGTTATGTATGTAGTCATATAATATGTAGGGAATTTTTGCTTGGAGCATAGAGACGAATACTAATGTAATTTTTACTGATGAAACCATTAGTTTTTGTTTATTAATTATTTCTTATAAATATTTAATTAAGTAATACATATTCTTTTAATAAGTAAAACTTCTCAACACTCTCGGAACTAATACTACTAAGGGCAAGTCAAAACAAACCTCGTCCGTTCTCATATTACACTACTTAGAGTCAACGCGGTTGGTAATTACTCGTCACTGACAGTGACAAGGCTGGCGGGAAGGAACCAAGACGGCGGCTTGACCTGTATGTCAAAGCGTGGGGACATCTGTCCTGGCAGTATGTTTTTTATTAAACCTCTTTGAGGGGATTTACTTAATTAAGGTAGAAGGATGCATTTAAATTAGAAATATTTTTCTTATATTTATAATTTAAATTTATCGATTAGTGTTTTAAGGTAAATACTAATTGTTTATGCAAAGCGACTTGCAACGTATCGTTGACATACGTCAACGATACGTTGCAAGTCGCTTACAAAATACAAAACGCTATTCCCATTCTGAAAAAGAATGAAAAATAATTATTATAAAAAAAACTCCGTCAATACAGGATAGCTACGTATCACTACATTTTAAAGTAATAATAAGTAATTTATATCAAATAGGCACGTTATAATACCTTACATCTTCATAACCTTAATGAAATAACAAAATATTATTATTAAATATTTAGAAGTCATTAATCTTTCTTACCAGTTCGTACGAAAATTGGAAAAGAACACAGTATACAATCACAGCCCGTAATTATTTTGCTCGACACGCTGACAGGACCGCGATTGGCGGGAACTTCAAGATGGCGACCCTGCCTGACCCGTGTGTCAGGCGGGAAACATCTGTTTTAACATGTCCGCTTGACGGGTAATAAGTGTGCGGGAATTTAGGTATATTTCGGCCATTTTCTTTGTCTGCCGATTTATGGGAAAATAATTTTAAATTCTCTATACTTTTAAGATGTATTTATACATATACTTTTAAGATGTATCTATTAAATGTATCTCTATACTTTTAAGATTAATTTATTACAGAACTATGAAAACTAATTTAAATACCTTGATTACTAGTAATTCTTTCTTTAAATTATTTAGCGTAAATTATAAACTTAAATATACATATGATTTTATAAATAACAACACTTAAACACAAATTAAATTAACCTACCTATGTTTTACGTTCGAATCGTATTTATTCTTATACTGAACTTAAAAAAAAATGTCTTCCTACCGGTTTTGTATAAATTATGTAGTTATGTATACTGTGGATGTTCCTAAAAAATATTCAATGAGTTTTTTTAAACACAACCCCCCCATTAGGAATATAATATACATCCTGTGTTGCGGGGCATTTTACAAACATAGATAGATACAGAAAACATATAGACTGAGGACAACAATTTGTGCATCAGGTGGGATTTGAGCCCACGACACTAGGCCCATTAGAAAGCGGCGTGGCGACCGCTTAAACCACTACGTGCTGTCTATTTTGTATAATTAATTAGGTAGGTATATTGTAGATGTTCCTAAAAAAAAATCAATGAGTTTTTCTTTTAACACAATCTTATAAATTCCAAACCCATAATTAACCTTTTTTCTACGTCGCCATTTCTTATAATATATTTACCTATAAGTAAAGATTAGCGTCACGATACCGGTGTCTCACAACATATTTTTTATCTTTACCGGAGCTTTGGTTCCCCGAAACTGAACAGTTTTATGAGGATGTGTCGTCACCAGATTTTTTGTCCTGATAATTAATATGGTTAAACTAACGCCCCAAAATGTTGACACTTCTGCTTAGCGTATAAAAACTATTTCACCTAAACAGTTGATTAAAAAAAAAAAGAATTTCAATTCAGAAAGGTTTTTATTTGAGAACTTGCACAAGCAATATTTTCTTTGTCATTTGTGTCTCCTTTTAAAAAATTAGACAGCTTTTGCACTACATTTGGAACTTGTCATAAAACAGGTACAATCAAGAGCAAATTAAATTAGCACAATTGGAACAATTGGTTTGGTTCATTGTTTGCAAATTCGTATTACAATTAAAAGCGGTTGATAGCAACTGCTAAGTCAAATCCTAAGTTTTGATTAGAATCTTTGAGTTAACAAAGGCTTCGTTTTTAGCTGTGATGACGTGAATTAGCGTCGTAAAGAATATTCATAGGAAGTTATAAATATATTTAAGAATATAAATAATATTTTAGAAAAATATCTTCTTTCACACGTAGCTTAGGACTTACAACTAAGTTTTCGTGATAAATAACTGCTCCTACCCGAAGTGTAAATCCTACTTATTTGTAATTCTGAAAGTAAGCAATAAAGTTGACTCGAAAGTATTACGGTGAGTACAAAGACGCGCAATTTCCGTTTACCCGCTGTCTTCAGAAGCTCAAAGTTTTGTGAAGAGCTTTAACTCTACGTTAATAAATATGACAGTGTATATATTTTATTTATAGTGTCATTTAATAACGGGCTTTAGCTTCCTTCGTCTTATTTATTACAGTGGTAATGGAAATAAAAACATTAACTGGGTGGTTTTGGTATTTGCTAAAAATATTTACTCACACCGCAAGCATGTTAGGAGTTCATCAGAATAAGTATCACAAGATCCACGAATTGTTGTACTTGTCTGTTTCATGCATGTTTACAAAATCCCCCGAGACAATATATTCCTAGTACCCTTTTAACTAAGGGAACTGTCTTAATAACAGGATAAAGTTAGGTTATAAAAGAATAGGTATCGTGTTTGGTGTACCTAGATCTTGTGTTCACGAATAACATAATTAGTCTCATTTGTGAAATTGGAACCTCAATAAATAAATAAATAATAAATAAATATTACGGACATCTAACACAACGCCATCTAGTCCCAAAACTAAGCATAGCTTGTCTTATGGGTACTCGACAACTGATATAAATACATATATGCTTTTTTTTTGTAAATACATACATATACATAGAAAACACCCAAAACTCCGAAACAAATATTTGCAGATCATACAAACATTTGATTCGACCCGGGAATCGAACCCGAGACCTCGAGAACAGCAGTCGTATACGCTACCGCTACGCCACCGAGGCAGTCATCAATAGACAAAATACCTTAAAATAGAACCTCAAAATGTATAAGAATTAAAGGTACTAAATTAACTAAGAGCTAAATAATTACGTATTTTTCTCATATTAGAAATTCCTATTGAATTTAGCTACACATTAAATACATAGTCCCGCTCACAAGCGATATACATAAACATATCTAAATAACGTAGTTAATTAAAAGCTCCCTTAAGACATATATCACCAATGACTTTCCTACACACAGTTAGGTACGTAATATTATTATAATAAAGCCATCGCTTGTTGTCAAGACAGTTCGTTAAACAAGTTCGGGAGTGAAGTTTGTAAATACTTTAAGAACAAAAGGACGTATTCAAAACATTATAACGTTGAAAGTATAAGGAAAAGAGTATTTTTCCAAAGATATTTTTGAGTGACTTTTAATAAGACGTTTACGTTTCAATTATGGTAAGTAAAATTCATTAGTTATTCGTAACACTAAATATTAAAGAATTCAACGATGTAACTTTAACCATTCATATCAAATCAAGCTGAAGACTCAAATAATATATCAGATTATTGGAATTGGACAAAAATCAAATTCAGTATGGAAAATGCAACAGATAGACACACAGCCGTATATATTATTTAACTTACTTTCTTTTTCTTAATAAATGGCAAGCTGTGCCTATATCGACAACTTATAAAACTGTTGTGGTGTTTGCATTGAAGTCCAAAAATACGTTGCAAAAACAAAATGTGTTATCTTCACGAAATAAACAAACACTTTTTACAACGTACTTATGCACTCACTCATATTACTCTGTACCATTAAAAGCCGCAAATTTTACGTTCAAACCGTATGAATAAAAATACGTTAGATGAGTATACAAAATTTTATGGTCTGTAAAATAAGCTGGGTAGAAAAAAAATTGGATTTATGATAATTTCGTATCTCCACTAATAAAACGTGGGTTAGCCGGGCCCAGTTAAGCATATCTTCCCTACTATATATTAAGGTATACTGCGAAAATATAATTTGGCTGAAGGCCACACCAATTTGATATATATTACGCGTTTAACAAAAAAATAATCGTCTAATAAATAGTCAAACCGCCATGTTGTTGTGTTATTGACGTGCAACTTCACTTCGTTAAGAATAAAACACGTGCGTTAGTGTGGGTGTATAGTACTAAATTCAGAGGAATAAATATCAATTATTTACAGTTGAATAGAGTTTCATCATAAGTGGTATAGAAGCAGTACCTACTAGTCAAGATTAGCAGTCCTAATATTCTGTCGCACAACTGTTTTTAGAAACAAAAAGCAATTTCTCGTTATGTCTGGTATGTAATACCGACTTGCTTCCGAACTCTTCAATGTAATACTGTTATATTCTACTGCAAACCGCAGCAGTAAATAGGCACTACTAAGTAACAAAAAATGAAGGTAATAAACAAAAAACACTAACCACTGAACAACAACACAATAATAAATTAAGAAATTTCGAGTGAGAACGTTATAGTGGTTCTTTTAGGGCTGGCTGTACTTGACATAAGACTAAAGTGAAGCTAACGCTATGCAACTATTTTTTAACGGCAACTTTTAGACTTTTTATTGCTTGAGCCAAACCGAAAAAAAAAACAATATTACTGTTACACTATTCGGATAACAACACATTTAATTTTAGGTAATATTTATCATCAAAAGCTGTATTCTATTTAACACACAGCGGAGGAATAAATATAGATAATCGAATACAAATATATGACAATTTTAGACAGTTTGAGTCTCTATTAAATACTCTATGCCAATTACAAACGTTCTAGAAACGTTAATTCGATCATTCTGAATTTAAAAAAGTCTTGTGCAATTTTTTGCAACCAGTTTCGTTCTATTTAATTTAGTTATTAATGGGACTAAGCAATAGCAATACGTTTGCGTAATTTATAATTTTAAAGTAATGACATTGACATATTTGACAGACAGAAAAGTAGTTAATTACAAACGTCGTGATATGTCAGTTGTGATTAATTAATTCGATATCCAAAAATTTCAATATCAATAAAACAAGCGAAATTATAAAAAAGCCGACTACCTCAATATCTGTTATCTTTATAAAATTCAGTTTTTTTTAACAAAACATAAAAGTTAACTTAAAAATTCTTTATTTTGATACCACACTCGAAGTAGTTTGAGAACCATTTTTTTTGTAGATTACTATTCAAAGCTTCTTAATTTTCTTTTTTTAATTTTGATCCAGTGTTACTCTCACGACTAAGACGAATCTATTGACACCACTCACATAAAAATACAACAAGCCGTTTCGGCTATAGCCGTTTCGGAATGACAGTGATATTGGGTACATCAAAATTTAAAAAAAAAAACAAAAATAAGGATTTATGGAGCCAAAAAGTAATCTCAAAAAAATGTATTTAAAGTACATGGAAATAAAAAAAATTAACAGTGATGAAGAATATATATTAACTTATGTTTTATATATGATATTGACGCAGTCGGGTTTATTTTTTTAATAATTCATTACTTGTATTAAATAAATATAAGTATTAAGTAATAAGTAGTTTTGAACATATACTTGTATTAAATAAACCTAAATATTAAGTAATAGGTAGTTTTGATCATAATTTACTTATCTTTCTACAATATAAATGATCATCATTATGTTTCTTTAAACGTCCGGGTGCTCAATAAAAGCTAAAATCATTTCGATGGACTCTGTAGCGTAATTATTTTAATTGACCATTTTATATCAAATAATTAGTTACTTATTACTTTTTAATAATGCTTGAGTGTTGTTTGTGTGTTGTAAATAAGAACGAACCTTTAACGATGTATTTGTAAACTCGTCAGCATCTGAAAATAAAAACATTCAATTAGGTTTTTTTTATGAGTAATTTATACGTGTAAACATACATTACTTGTAAGTGTGTAATATAGATGTAACTGCCTCGTTGGTCTAGCGGTTAAAGTATGTGAATGCCAATGAAGGAGTCTTGGACTCAAATCCCGGGTCCGAACAAAAGTGTTATTAAGTTTTTATGATTATCAATAACTTAATAACACTTTTGGCCAGACCCGGGATTTGAATCCAAGACCTCTTCATTGGCTTGAGTTTAGAAGTTAGGGTCAGAACAACGGGGGTTCAGATCCCAACTTCAGACCTCAGCCGAGCAAACACATTTTAAACTATTCCATGGATCTTTTGTAAACCTAATGACTATTTTTTAACTACAATCTCTCATAGCTTAAAGGTTTTTTGGTTTCACTCACAAATCTAGTTGGAACATAATTCCATTTTTCTTAAATATAATTCTTAACATAACGCCTAAAAGAAAGTAATTCAAACTTTGTGTAAAAAAATCAACTATATTTTTTAAAAACAAAAGTTTTCAACTCCCATGTTCAATACAGAACATAAGATTAATGTCAGTCAAAAGACTAATGTAGGCTATTCTCTTCAAAAAGCTCTTAAAAAAAAAAGAAACTTCTCCAAACAAAAACCAAGAAGATAAAAGAAATCCATCTACTACACAGAACAAGCTTTAAATCGGTTTTCGAGAGCTGAATAAAATATATAACATACTTCAGTATTCCAACTCGACATCGTAATGGACTGTAAAGTAGTATACACTAGTGAGAATCACACGAGACGCGGAAAAACGACCGCCTTTTACTGAGTGGAGTTCACCAAGGACCTATTCGTGTCCTCCAGAATGCAAATAAATAAACTTCAAAAGTTTTAAAAGTACCTATATCACAAAATATGTATATAGTACCTTTACATGAGCAATCTGAATTTTGGAAACGTCTGAAACGATTTTCGTGAAATTCAGTATGGAGTGGTTTTCGGGGCTGAAAAATCGATCTAACCAAGATACATTTTAAGAAAAATTACCAAAAAACAATACCGGTCTTTCAGGTAAGTAAGTATATTTTTTAAGTATTTCGGACATCTAACACAATGGTTTCTAGTCCCAAACTAAGCAGAGCTTGTGTTATGGGTACTAGATAACTGATATAAGTAATTATATACTTTTTTTGTAAATACATACATATTATACATAGAAAATATCCCAACTCCGAAACAAATATTTGCAGATCTTAAAAACATTTGGTCCGACCCAGGGAACGAACACGAGACCTCAAGCACAACAGTCGCATACGCTATCACTGTGCTTCCGAGGCAGTTAATACAGACATCATTCTATATACATACAGATATCATTCTACATAGGTAGTTATTTATGTATACTTCCACGAAAAACAATAGGACACAACACAGGAAAACAGTCTTAATATATTATGTGCCAGAGTATTGATACTTATGTTTATAAAAGGGCAGTCGATGAGTATATAGATAGATATATATCATAGATAGCTGTCGACATTAATAAAATATGGTGATCTTTTTGCTTTAAACTCAGACATTTAAACTATGATAGGTTATTTGCTAAGTATTTTAAATTGGCAATAACAAAATTTTTTTTTTAATTAGGGAGATCTAACAGATACACATTCATTTCACATCTAATGTTAACAGGAAAATTTAAATAAATGTGTAACTTACAATACTATCCACGTATTACAATATAAACTGACTGCATCTAGAATGAACAAAAATTTAAAAAAAAATTGAATAACACTGAAAAATTACGTTAAAAAAAAAAATACAAAATATTTGAAAATATTTTATGTAAAATGTAATTTGATAGTTTTTTTACTCAAATCACTACTGAATTTGAATGAATGAATGAAATCTGAAGATTAAAACGGCAATTGAATTGAATAGGTCCGTCGAATTAGTCGTCTTGCTGTGTTTTATAGCATTTAGGTACCTCTCTAGATGGCTTATTAGATTTAACGTTTTCCTTGAAATATACTATATTAGATTACGTATTTCTTTTGAAGGTATTGGAAATAATTAGTTATTATTCTTTATTTGCTTAGATTGTACCGCTCACAATGGTGTTGAAATGTATTATCAACAGCCTTTCAAAATCTGTTGGAGGTCATAGGATTTAGGCCTATATACCCAAATATTAAGTTATTAGAAAAAGTAAAAAAGTAAATAATTGATCTATATTTTTAATTATAAAATGATTAATATTCTTTTTGTTTTTTTTGCGATAAGTGCGTAGCCGACCTTTGGTGGACGGGGAGGAGGATTGGGATGGGGAAGGGCTTGGGGTATGGCCTCTGGTATCCTCACTCACTCGGTGAAACACAGCGCAAGCGCTATTTCATACCGGTTTTATGTATGTATTATGTATTCTATCTATGTATATGTATCTTATTTAAAATTATTTTTAACTACACATTATAAGCGTCTTAACTTGTAAACATCACAAGAAATAAAATTTGAAAGTTTAGTAAAAAAATGTTCCTGATGAAATAATAATTTACTACTTTTTACCCGACTGCGAATGAACGAGAGTTATGTTTTTCCAGTATATGTATACTTCCTTGGCACGCCGTAGAGACTAAACGGTTTGTGGTATTTTTACCTGAGTGGTGTCAATAGATTCGCTTTAATCGTGAGAGTGACACTGGACAAGTACATCAGTATTAAAAAAATATATTACATTTTCTTATAATTTCTTTTTATTTTCAGATCTTATTTTTTTCTTAATAGTCCTGTAGTAATGCGGTAGTACTACTGAACTTGTGTGGAACAGGTAAAATAAAAAGTTCGATTCACAGTTATTATGTATTTTATCCAATACTCACAAGTAAACAATAGAAGGTGCAGTAAAGGAAATATATAATATAGCACAATAACAAAAGTGTGTAAAATTATATGAAATACATAAACAAAAGTGGGGGGATCTCTACAGTCCGTTACTTGTTAATTAAATGTGACCATAATAATAAATGAAGTATCTTTTAATAATATTTACTATTTCCACAATATATGTGCCTCAAAGTGAAACCACACTTTTGCCGTAATCCAGAATAGACAAAAGACCTCTAATGACACCCTCCAGGATTCGTTCACACGTTATTTCCATTACTAGGAACATGGTAGTGGAATCATAACATATTTCTATCCCTTTCCTTATCACGATATACGATATTTATGTCTCTATTTTCTTATAAAGCCTTACCACGATTTAGTTTAAGTTAACTTTATCACAACGCAAGAAATAGGACAGTATGACAATATTATATTTTTTTAAATTTTAAACTGAATATTATCACATTAAAAACAAATAATTAACGATTGTCTATTAAATTAAGTGATAGTTTTCATTACTCGATTTTAAGTAAATATAACAATATTTCTCTAAAACTATAAAACGTACACAAAAAATCATATATCATAGCAATCATCGTTAAAATAAAATAAAGTCATACGGTGGGTTTTAATTATTTTTTTTTCATTCAACTAAAAATGTTAATTTTCATTTTTGTATACTTTAAGTTTTTACTCTTACTTACCGCATGAATAATGTTTAGAATTCCAGAGATAAAATCACAACACAATTCAATAAAAAAATTTAAAAAAACTTTCATTTGTTTATCGTCACAAAACTTAAAACCACTCGATCTCACAACAAATACACTCGCGTAAGAACCAGGCGTGCGTCTGTACACAACGACGCTTCGTCGCTCACTGGCCGCTCGAAGTTCGTTCGGGACAACAACGCACACAGTAACATGCAAACCTGTACATCCACAGAAACTACGTTGGTGTGCGTGAGTGTGTTTCAAAGTTAAACTTCTGCCCGACTCTGTACTACGTCCATTTCTGAATTAAGCAATTATAGTTAATTTCGAGACTGTCCATATTATGTTCAGTCGTGTCTGGGAGAAATGTGTTATTTTGTATCATAATTTGTGTGAAGGCATCCGCTTGAGCAGCTGTGAATTATATTCTATACGTGTAATGTATTCGTTATTTTTTATCTATTATTTAATAGACGGTTGTATCAAATAAGCTCCGGCCGTTACCTCGGAGCTGGCGTTTTAGTGTTTTGCTAACCAAGTCGGCTTGTTTGGACTTAATTATGGTGTCAGTATAATGGCATTAATGTCAAGATTTTATATATATTTTAATCTTGTTTAAGATTAATCATTTCTTCAAGAAAAGATAAATTGTATACGTACATTTTAACGCATTTCTTGTCGTATAACAAAGTTTCAAGCCCAATTAGTGTGTGAAAAAACTGTAAAATGGAGTTTCAATTTAAATAATTGTTTGGAACAATCAAACATTTTCACATGTATGGAAAACATTTTCAATACAAATAAAAATATTATACGATTTCAAATAACGAATAGAAAACTCGATAGTTCGAATAAAATATTCGATTACGTTTACATTCAGTAAATATAATAAACACACAAAACTGAACAAATTCAAAAATCTAATTCATCAATCATTCGTCCGTTCAATCGTTCATTCGAAACCGTTGTCAATTCAAATTTAAATTTTAGATGTTCGAATTAAAAATAAAAAGAAATATTAACACTAACTGCCAGTACCAATTTCAAATCATGAACGGTGTGATTAATACGGCCGGGGTTTGTTCCAATGACACTTCATGTCAACGTTGCCTAATTTGATTGGACGTTCTCGTATATATTACGACGCTAGGCGGAGTCTATTGGATGTAATTAAAAATCATAGATTGTTATCAGTTGACCCAGTCAAGGTTCCGGTGAAAAAAAATTAAAAAGTTACGTGTTCTGTGAATTTCGTTGTGTTTTTTGTTTTGTAGATTGGTATAAGCTTTTTAATTATTTTTACGAAGTGATTAAATTAAGACATTATTATGTAGGTAATAGATTTTGTGTTCTTTGTTCACAAGACAATATATTTATAACAAAATTCACACCCTTTGAAGATGTTGAGGGTTATGCAGCAAGTGCCTACATATCTTCATATTGTAAGGGATGGTAGGTAGCATATATGGGACCATACTAGATAGTACAGTAGAGCGAATAGGAAAATGCATATGACCATATCATAATCTGAAATCTAAGCTTAAATGTAACGTCAGGGTTCCAGGGCTTTCCTTCTGAGGGTGCACCGTCTTCCAGGACCCGAGACGGTGTGTGGTTTTTAGTCGGTTCGAGTCCGACATTACCACCAGTCAGTGGTATCCGAGGGGATTTCTGCACAAAAAAATAGAAAAAAAAAGCTTAAATGGAAATGTGTATGTACTTTTTTTTTAGAATGAACGAACAAAAGAATGAACATCCTGTGTCGCGGTGGAAACTGACACAAAGAACACCCAGACTCAGAATAAAAATTTGTGGATCACGCAAAGTGTTGTTCCATGTGGGATTCCTTCAATCTTCAAAACCTTCACGCAGTGGAAAGCGGCGTGGCGACCGCTTAAAGCACTATGTATATAAATATAATTTATATGTTTTATGTCAAATAAACTGAATTTAATGAAGATGACAGGGTATTGAGGCAGTCGGGTATTTTTAAAATAATTTTACTTCTTATATATAATATAGTATCGTCTTCCACAGTTCTGAACAATACCTAGTCAAAACTTCCTGAATACGAACTTCTCTATATTCAATGTCTCAAAAGTATTTTTAATCAAAAAAACCTTGTCATTTCTTTTGTTCAAAACAAGTTTGCGTTATTTAAAGAAAAGTATTTTTTTAAAATAGAGTTTAGCATAGTTTTTTACACAATGCAATGGTAGCGGAGGTGTTGGGGCGCCAATAATGGGGTACTTTAAACTGCATTGTAAACAACACTTCTTGACACAATCATATTGTATTGAATGTTGAAAAAAGGTTCTTGAACTCGAGTGGGCCATGACGGGATATTTTGTTTTCGGTTAGTTTTTGTTTTGTTTTTTTTACTTCAAACTTTTTGAAGTTTCTTATTACTTACTTGAAGTTTAATAACAAAAATGTTAGAGATATTTTTTTTTAATGGAAACGAGCAAACCAATGGGAGCAAACGAGCAGACGTGCCGACTCATACTTCTGGACATGGCCACACGCAACACCAGCGGCGCCACAAGTGCGTTGCAGCCCAATGACGTCATTGTCATTTACTTTTTTATTTACTATTCAGTGTTTTAATTACTTTATACTTATTAACAGTTTTAATTACTATAAAATCATGGCAGAACTTAATTTTTCTCACAAACACTACCAACACAGTTTGAAATTCGTCTCCAATAATTTCGATGAAGTGACCATTGACGTCACATTTCTCTTCCGCCACTTAATTTTTACTTTGAATAATCACTAAAAAAAACAAATAAATTTTAAGTATTGTTTAAAGACAATAAACAATTTAGAAAAAAATATTTGCACGTGTTAAAATTTTATGCATTTGTGTCCAACAGAACTTCAAAACTATCGGACATATTGAATTAGCCTACACTTAATGTTCTATAGTATTTAAATAGCTAAGCCAGCCAGCTGGCCGTAATTTAATCGAGAATCTCAAACTCAGTTTACTCATAGTACGAATAAATCTAATTATTGTCGTGTCTCACGTATAGTTGAATACAGAGGACAAATTAGCTTCTAGATATGGTAAGATAAGATTAAGGTATCTATTATTGATTTATTTTAAAATAGAGAGTTCAGGATATTCCAGACCATGCTACAGGACCATAAATCATAGTCTCATGGAAAGTCGGTGATTAGCAATTTTATTTTGGAGATAGAGAAAGTAAGGTTATTGGAGTGGAGCCTAATATTCCACCAGAACTGAATTGTATACATTTATTTTATAGCTATTTTCACGGGAATTAACGCGATCACTTATTTAAGGTATTTCAGGCAGCAGGTAGTCAACCTGTGACTACGGCCCGTGTAACCTGGTCGAAACGTCGGGCAAATCAGAGGTGTGTAATACTTTTAAATAAGTGATCGCGTTAATTCCCGTGAAAATAATTATTAAGTCATGAAACACGAAAGTTTTAAAGTTAGTATGGTATACATTCAGCTCTAGCGGAGGCAGCAAAGACTTACACTGCACTTGTGAATTTTGATTTACAGGACAAAAATTGTTATATTCCTTTTTTTTTCATATTTCAGGACTACGTATGTTTGTTTGCTCTATAGCGTCTAAACTATTGAAACGATTGTAATAAAATAAGTGTTAATAGATTCGTAATAATAGTCCGGATGACATGGCTTATAGCAGAGTTATGGTTTTTTTTAAATCGTCTTGTTGTTTATTTAAAATTATTAATTTAGTATTTCTTTGCCTACTACAGTCACAAAAGTATTTCAAACTTTCAACTCCAAAAGTCAAAGGAAACTTTTATAAAAATCAGTTTCAAAATATCTACTAAACCAAAAGCTTTCTTCAGTTAAAGATATTTACATTCCAACTAAATTGAAGAGTACTAAATTATTACTCGTATTAATACCCATTCGGTTTATTAATGAAAGGACCGAAATAGTAGGTAAAACTGTCTGCCACCATTAGACGGAGGAACTCAACGCCAAAGTAACATTATTAATACACCCATCATCTCGCATACGAGTAAAGCTGGCTGTAATGTGTGTGTGTAATATAATACAGTGTTGTCAAGGCAGTACACTGTTTCTTATCATGTCTTGATGAATTATCACTGTACGGTACGCTAACGGTAGGGTTGTGGTACAAGGGATAGGGTTGCATAAGGTCGTGTATGAACGTCAGTTACTGTGTCTTGAAGTTCTTTCAAACGAACTCGGGTGGCAATCACTGATTCTTGTTGATTACTAGTATTTATACAGGTTCATTGCATTTTAAGGTAGGAGTGATATAACATTATTGTTATTTTTGTGAAATTGAAGGTACAGGTTACTGCGCCTGGGATATTTTTTTCACACAAACATAATAATTTGAGAGTATAAAAAGTGTTCTTAAAGATATTTTTACTTTTAGAAACATAAATATCAATACCCTGGCACATAATACGTTAAGACTGTTTTCCTATGTTGTGTTCTATTTTTTTTCTTGGAAATATACATAAATAACTCTATATGTAGAATGATGAGAATCTATATGTTTATAGAATGTTGTCTGTATTAACTGCCTGGGTAGCATAGTGGTGCGCTTGCCACTGCTGTGCTTGAGGTCTCGGGTTCGATTCCCGGGTCGGACTAAATGTTTATATAATCTGAAAATATTTATTTCGGAGTTTGGGTTTTTTCTATGTATAATATGTATGTATTTACAAAAAAAAGTGTATATGTTTTTATATCAGTGGTCTAGTACCTATAACACAAGATTTACTTAGCTTGGGACTAGATGTTCGAAATATCTAGACAAACTATAACGTAAAGTTATGTCATATTTCGAGGGGTCTAAAAATAAGATAATTTATCTGCGTCATTCTTCTTCTGTGGAAACATAATTACATGAATAACATATGACGAGGATAAATATATTCAAAACAGAAATCTGTACCTAAAAAAAATTCTAGAACTTTTCGTTTCAATTTCACAGAGACATGATGTGTAAATAATATCAAAGAACAGAGGTTAACCAAAGGTTGATTTTCATAATAGGGCTTTACTCTGAGGCATCTTTGAATAAATTACTCGCTATAATTACTGAGCTAATGTGAGTTAGTACTACATTTGAATTATTAATATACTCGCTTATATGCTTACTGATGATCAATTAACGGCTTTCTGTCTCGTGCAATATTAAAAGGACAAGCAAATGCTTTAAAAAAAATATGACTGTACGCTATGGAATAATAATTGTAAAGTTTCTTTTGATATCGAGTTTTGGATGTTTCCTTTTATTTTATTAAACAGTGTATCTTGAGCTGTAATTCCATTGGATTTTATATATTATAATAATTTATTGCCAAACAAAGAAATTAGTACTAATTTCCAAAAAAAATGGCCATTTTTTTATATAAGTAATATAATAATATAATACAGTTTTACAGATCAATTAATTTTAGCATCTGCAATCAAACTATATTTTTTGTTTTTTTCTTTCTCATCCATGTAATAATAATATGCTACAGCAAAATATACATAGCTAGTATATATAGTAACAAAATAAAGTAAATATGTTAGAGCTACCTCGAGAAACTCCTAACGAGAGTAAGCGGGGACTTAGACAGGTGGCTAGTTCAGGCCTAATCTAACCTCAATAGCGACCGTTGACATTTGCAACACGATTTATGCTAAATTGAGATCTTGATACTGTTACAGGTAACTTATGTTGTACTAGAACCAGATTATATATAACGTAACGGTCTTTTCATTGTATTAACGATAGTTTGTGGGGGAGCCATTTATAGATGAGAAGTATTACACCTGCATAAAGGATTCATACCCAACCCAAATTGTCAAATTGATTATGTACTTTAAACTAAGATGGATGTGTTTTGTTACAGCTAATTCATATAAAATGAAACAGGAATAATAGATATATACGTAAAATATTAAAACGACTATCAAATAAAAGAGCATTATAAACCTACAGCGTGTTATCAATCACTTCAATATTCTGCCAATATATTTTCCTATTCTAATATCTATTTTACATTAAGCGTATATAAAATTCAGTAATGAATATTGAATTTAATACAGCACGCTCTCGCTTATCACATAAACTACGAAACTTAACCAAACGTGGGCAAACTAATACGACCAAATTCTGTCTCTACATTAGCGTATAGCCCAATGGGAGGCCGTTTGATATGCAAATTTTGATGCTCAGGTATATTAGTCAATGCTTTATTGGTTCTGCCTCTGCTAAGTTCACTTTGAATCGATCCGAGAACCACTTGATTAATATTGTGTTGGGATTTCGGGGTGTTTCGAAGCTTATTTGGATCCAAAGTGAAAGGTTTTTAGGATAATGTTACCAGATGTTGATTGAAGATCAAAGGGCGCCCGATTACACGATGTTTGGGGAACATTGGTTTTCTATTACATTGGTATTCTAAAATTTTTCGTATTTAAATAGAGTTAACAAAGCAATAAATTTGACATTGTGATTGAGATATCTGTAAGGGTCACACATTACTTACCATATCTTTACATAATTAAAACTCGTGTTTACTGAATTTCATTTAAACAGAACTTAAAAGGTACTAAATATTTTATAGTTTTATATCGTGGGAGAGCCACACGTCGGCACGAATGGGCTAGCTCAACCGGAGTCATACCAAGGCCTCACGGAAATCGGTGTAAAACAGCGCTTGTGCTGTATTTCACTGGATGAGTGAGGATACCGGAGGCTCATGCCCCAACCTCCCTCCCTTCCCCCGCCCATACCCCAAGTCCCGGCAACGCACTTGTGATGCCTCTGGTGTTGTGGAGGTCCATGGGTGGCGGCAATCGCTTACCAATAGGCGATAAGTCTGCTCGTTTGCCCCTATTACATAAAATATAGTTTGATAATATAATAGTAACGCTACGATACTTTAAAGTGTCCTATGAAGCCAAAAGAGAACTATGATATTTAATATTATCCAATAACGTAAAAACAATTTTTTTTATTTTTTTTACATTATAACACACATCGCCATCTAGTCCCAAACTAAGCAGAGCTTGTACTATGGGTATTAAACAACTGATATTAATACATATATACTTTTTTTTTGTGAATACATACATATTATACATAGAAAACACCTAAACTCCGAAACCAATACTTGCAGATCATACAAATATTTGGTCCGACTCAGGAATCGAACCCGAGACCTCTAGCACAGCAGTCGCATACGCTACCACGGCCCTAACCTAACTAATGTTATTCAAAAAATTTGTTAAAATTGATTAATCCACAATTAATAATGTCACAACAAAGCAAATTAATTAGGCTATTCAACCTGCTATATTGAAATTTACAACTCAAAACTTTCTTAGTCGGCCCAATCCATTAGTAACATTATCGTTAGTTATTTTAGATACGAAATATATTACCTACATATACACATATACATCGTCTTTTATACCAATTTCAAGATTCAGATTTTATTAAAAATTGTATCCAATGTAATTCAAACCTTCACAGGTTGATAATAAAGTTTAATTTCTATTGTTTTCATCTCCGTAGAGCACCTTAAAACGAATGATACCAAATTAGAATAGCATGCTTCAAGTTAATTTATTGAAGCGATGCCACTTAATAGAATTAATGTTTCAATTTGATTAATTGTCACCAATGCTAGCATTTACATTTGAAATAAATTGCAACAAACGAACATAACTTTTAGCTTAAAATCTTTGAATTCGAAAGGAAATGAGCGTTGTTATTGAAGCGTAATTTGTGTTGTATGGTAACCGGTTTTGTACGTATATTAATATAATTGGTTAGAAAAAGACGCAGTAAATGAGATACAATAAATTTATTCGTTTGTTATCCAGCAGAAAGTGCTTAAAAACAATGAAACCAGGAAATATCTATAAATCAGACGGTTAAAAATATACCAGAAAATGTTCTTAAAAGATCAACAAGGCGCATGTAATATTTACCACAAAAAAGGAATCAAAGCAGCCATCTTTGTTTCTTGAACGCAAAATTAACCGTGCTTGATTTATTTATACGGTCTGTTTTTGGATAAGGACCTCATATTACAAATATCAGAATCTGTTCTCTTTCTCATATGAAAAGATATTTTATTCTGTATTCGCTTTTTGGTATAGAAGTTGTGACAATTGTTTATTTATATCCGTTTCAATGATAGCAAGTATCGTGGGAGAATCTACAGAAGCGTGATATTGTATACCCGAATATACCAAAAGGAAGTGTAAAATTATTTGCGGTGATATCTGAAACCACAAGAAATGGAGCATAGGCTTGAAGCAAAATGATTCTCCCTTTAGTACAAATCTTAGGAACGACTATCTGAGTACTCATTAATGCAATTCTTAACATAGCTTTGGACCTATTTCTGTAAACATTGTACACAACATGCTTAAGTACATGCAGTGTGAAAAGGATCTCAAATAAGATACTATTTTTTATTAAAATACTTATTAATAAAAACTTAACTTAAACTTAATAATAGCTTTAAGCCCATTCATTTTATTTTATTATGGTATAAGAAGCAAACGAGTAGACGTATCGCCTGACGGTAAGCGATTACCGCCGCCTTTGGACACCCGCAACACTACAGGCATCACAAGTACGTTGCCAACCTTTGGAAATGAGGAGGGGGATGGGGGGAGGGGTTGGAGTATGCTCCTTCGGTATCCTCACTCACTCGGTGACAAACCGCACATGCGCTATTTCACACTGGTTTTATGTGAGGCCGTGGTATCACTCCGGTCAAACCAGCCCGTTCATGCCGAAGAGTGGCTCTCCCACGGTAAAGGTGATACCCATATTGCGTGGGTTTTTCAGAAATAAGTACGCTGCCGTTTTGGTACGGCGGTCATTTTGGATTGATAATAATACGGATTAAAAATAATCGCATTGGCTTCAGTACTAAAGGTATATTTCAAACTTCAACTCAATCGGAAATCGGGAAGTGGATCAAATTTAATTAGCAAGATTTGATTACAAACAAACATCGGGACGATTGAAACTAAATGAAAGCTTGTAAAATATGCCTAATTCGTCTTCTTGTAAACTGAACTATCACCGTATCACTAGCCCTATTTATCCTCCTGAATAAGGTTGTTTTCGTTTCGACAACGTTCATCTTTCTGCTAAATATAGATTTTACGTCATCTCTCTTCGAGGATCCTTTCTCGGAACAATATAGCCATTAAATAAGTTAATAAGAGGTACGTTACAGAGGTCATGGACTGAACAGCGAATGGTGGAAGGAATCTAGTTAGAGTTTTTTTTAAGCACGGAATGCTTTTGCACCATACCTTCCGCGGGGAGTTGAAGAGCATGTGTGGGACTCCTGGAGGGCCGGTCTACCTACTAAACTCCGAGTCGACCTACTTTGGCAGTCGGGAGGGGCTCCCGGAACGCATCGGCTGCTTCTGGAGCCTTTCTTTTTTTTATATAGTAAAAAGTCTATAATTTCTATGTCTTAAAATACAGGTATTCCCATAACTTTTGCACGCGCCTCCGCACGCGTGTTTGCCGGTTATTGCAGCAAAGAATAGCCTATGTCCTCCCTCGAGAATTAAAGTAACCCCGTGTCAAATTACATTGAAATTGGTGCAGCAGTTTGGCCGTGAAAGCAGGACAGACAGACAGACAGTAAAGTAACTCTAAGTACTTTTGTATTTATAACATAAGTATGGATTTTATTTGGCAGAAGATGGCTATAATCTAAAATGATCGCTTTGACTCATGTCATAAAAACTGTACATCCATAACTCGTTAAAACAAATATGTATTTATATTGCTTTGGGATTAAATAGTTTTTAATTATTTGTTGAATGGTTTTACAAACCTATATTTCTGTTCATTACTTCTCCTGATTATAGAAATCATATTGCATTACATTTCACAGTAAATCCGTCAAGTTCTGACGTATTGTTCATTAATACAATTTGGACAGACAAATAAAACATAATATTGAAATATATAAATTATAATTATGTTATTTTGATAATGACAGTCAATTAATTATAATCGTTGAGCAGTGAGGTAAATCTAGTCGAGTTCCATTAAATTCTGATTTGTTTTTGCGTTATAAAATAATGGTAGAAGCGGTACATTAAAAAAACAAATAATTCAAAGTAGTAATAAGTAATGGAAACAATGGAAGCAAGAAATAAATACAATATCGTAATAATTATACAAAAAACGCCAATAATATAAATCTTCTTTTCCTCAAAACACCTAAACAGATTTACACTAAGCAACAATAACAATAATTACAATTACGTTACTTCGTAATAAAAAACTAATTGTTTTATTCACTATAAAGCTTACAATTCGACAGTCATCAAATTTATGACATCTCTTTTGGCACAGACGTTTAAAAATCAATTATTGGTAGAGAAGTTCATTATCTATTGTTGATTTTACACGAATTGGTTTAGGATAGATGGTTTACACACGCTTGTATTTCGGGTCTGGTCGGTTAATTTTAGATCACTTTTGAGACTTATTAAAGGATGAATCAAAGAGGATCGCGGCAATGATAGACGCTATACTTACTTGGTATCGTCTGCAGCTTTAATGGTGTCATGCTTAGGTGTATGTATGACGTAAGTGGTATATTCACATTCAAATAATCAATCGTATACCTCTGTAGCAATCGTTATGGATATCTACTTAGAAACCTAAAAAGTTCCGACAACTACAGTATACAGAACTAAGTCTATCTACAGAATTTCGATATTGTCGAGTACTTGAATTGCTAAAGACTGATGACAGTTGCTCCACGTAAAATTCAAAGTTCAGCCTAGTCGTAGTAGATTGAAAACCTATCAATCTGTTTTGGGAACAAGCTGGAAGGATGATGGTGTTGAAAGTAATTAAGACAATAGAAATACAGTAATCAATTGCCATAAGCGTAGACTTAACTAGACTTTAAAACGGATCTTTTATAAGACTTTAACTTATGTGTCCGTTGGCATATTAAATAAAAAAAATATCAAAGTTATAAACCATTGAAACGGATATTAGTCATAGGAATGTTATAAAAACTAGTACATGCTATTAAGTCTAAATCTGATGGTGATTCAAGACCAAGATCTATTGCGTCTAATCTATACACAGCTCATAAATAGTTCACTAATTGTTCTTCAGTAAAATCTAAAATAAGACACAGATGAAAGTGAGGTACTGAGTACTGCACCAAGAATTCCGTAAGTTAACAAATTTGTGTATAATTTGTCCATCTCGAAATCCTATGTGACCTTGTTTCTCACTTCTTAATGTGTTTGTAGGTCAATAAAAGTATTCTACAAGTTTAAATCCACCTGCAAAATAGTAAATTTTAGATTGAAAAGACTGTATCTTTTGATTGCGTTGACTTTACAGCTTAAAGGTTTTCAAGGGGCCGCAGTCATAAGAATTTTCTGTCAATTTGAAATTGGTACCGCAAAAAAGATCTTTGTAGATAGATATACAGATGGGCAACTTAATGATTCCATAAAAATTAGCTTCATCGATACGTATTAAAAAAGATTTTTAAGTCACCTTAAATCTAATAAAACTACTCCAATGTATAAGGTGTACGAGTCTGCTGTTGTTGCTAACCTATGAGATTGGGTTTTGACCCCTATAGTTTTTTAATAGAGGCTATCCACACCCGTGCTCTAAAGAGCAGACCTTCCCTTAGACCTTCTCCCCTTCACATTAGATGATTAGAATTACAATTTACGCCAAACAATACCTACCTATGCTGATACACAACTTTTAAAAAAACAGAGAACACCCAAGTTCTGGGGTACGACTGTATTCTTGCAATGGTTAGCACATATACGACTTCCCAACATCCTCCATGGCGCACGTGGATCCCCTCACCTGGTCTAACGATCCTCCCGTGTGTTGAATGATCATGACACCCGTTTCTTCACAGGCATAGTGGAAGCAATTACATGCATTTATGATACGGTACGGTACGGTAGTCAGTCACCTTCAGATAACTCGCAAATTAGTATATGTGTACGCAAGTTCGTATACATGTATATATTGCTAGGTACAATCAAAGATGACAATGATTCTGAAACCAGTTAAAATAACTACAAATTGTAGGTGTAATTTGTAAGTAACAATTTGAAACATCAACCGTCATTCATGCGGAATATTCTCACATTTATTACTGAGTATATTCGTGAAGCAAAAAGCAATAAGTGTTTCGCGGAGAAGACGCTGTAAGTGTAATTTATGTATAAGGCTCTAGATATTATCTCACAGAATCCTGTGTAAAGGCAGTCCGCTGTAAAATATTTTGTTGTTGACCTGCTAATTCTGAGTCAACTCGCCATATATTCTTGTTTTGTTCCAACGAAATGTTCATTGTATTAAGCAGTCGAGTGTTTCATATAAATTTATTTTATAGCTTTAAATAAAAACAAAATAACATCCAGTTTACTTTTAAAAAAATAGTAGCTTTTTTATCACTTTAAATTTATGAAATAATTAATATTTTCTTTCATTTAATATTATCTATTGCTCGAGCTAATCTTTATTTCCATAAAACTTATAATATTTAATTCAGAATACAAAAAGCTCATTTATTATGATAATTATATAATAATAATAATCATGCAAAAAATACTCATGTTATTCAAAACCCAAATAATAACTCATTTTCTAGGACAAAAGCAATACCAAAACACATAACTTCAGTCTCAATATCTTTTTTTAAACCTAATATACTTCGCAACACTTTCGAAACTTCACTCTGGAATAAAAGAAAGCGTTAGCGACAGCCGGCGTCACTCAGTAGCTACCATTCCTTTTTGCTTCCTTTTATTTCTATTTTTTGTAGTACTTCACTTGTTGGTTTTGTTAAGAATGTAAAGGAATTGACGACTCCATCGCGATTCGTCACGCTTCACCGTCGTAGCTATGACGATGCAATTTTTTACGCCATTAAAATGAACATACAACTGAAAGCTATGAACTATCGTCTTTATTCTGAAGGGTTAGGTGCGATTGTTGAATGTGCACATTTACTATGTCGTGAAGCTTAAAATATACGCGTGAAGTAGTATTAGGACCCCTCATAGGGAGACGTGATGACTTAATTTCAGTCAGCCATTATGATTGGGTGCAAATTTTACATACGTTTTTAAATAGCCTGAAGAGCGCAGACGTGGTTAGTTTAAATACCAGAAAAAACTCATTCTAAGTTAGTATTAGTTCACGAGTTATTTGCAGTCATGTTATCGTTTTAATAGCTCTTAGAGGCTATGAAGGAAGTAAGTTGAGTTTTTATTATACGCCTCGGTTGGTAATTAAAGTTGACTCATGTATCAAGTGACCTTCTTACAGTCAATCTTCGATCGATCGACCTATCTTTTTTTATCATACTTCTTTAACATCAGAACCAATTTTATTTTATTTTATTCAGTGTTTTCTAAATTCAAACTCTATTCCATCTAAGTAGTTGATTAAAAGTCGTGACATCACCATTTAAGGCATAATGGCAGACATGATGGATACAACACTTTACACTTCGTATTTATCTTAGTAACTTAACAATTTCATCGTATTTGCTTTCCTTACACAACATTTACATTTCGTTTGCTTAGTCGGATAACTTGTTTCGGCTTGAAATACAGGGCTGGCATAAATTTGTTTCATCGAATCTTAGTAGACGTATCTTTGGATGTTGGCCTACCTTTTTGCTGTTTAATGAAACATGTCCAAGATTCCAGGAAAGAGATAGAAGCTCAATTTAGACTCCATAATACGCAATACAACCGTTACGGTATGAACGATTTTTATCGTTTCCTTTCTTAAGACATGAACTTATTTTTGCCATACACATAATTTGATAAATATGAATACAACAAAATCCCTGTTCATATAAATAATGGAATTGAATAACGCCTGTAGACTTCAGGCAGTTACGAGTTCGACATTAGCGAATTTGGTTCGAATTAGTGTCGAATGAATGAAAGGTGATCCAATTATACTTTGAAATCAAAAAAGTATTACAACTGAATAAGTCTGACTGCTTAAAACTAATTCTAGATAAAATGAAATATGACTTACTCAAAATGAGTTCACTTAAACAGTTGTGAGATTGTTTACTTTGAATATATGAATCATTTCTTACCGTCAATGTCGTTAAAATATGTTGATAGAATTTGCTCAATGACTTTTTTGCTAATTCAACTTTTTTTTTCGAGTATCCGAAGTGGTTCGTTATGATTAATTATTACTGGGTTGAGTATGTTATGGCACACACTAAATATATAAATTATGAATGTTAGATAACTATTCCATGTTTTTATGAATATACATACAGTAATAAACTGCCTCGGTGGCGCAATGGTAGCGTATGCTGTCCTTGAGGTCTCGGGTTTGATTTCCGGGTCGGACCAAATGTTTGTATGGTTTGTATTTGTTTTAAAGTTTGGGTGTTTTCCATATTTAATATGTATCTATTTACAAAAGAAAAGTATATAAGTTTTTATATCAGTTGTCTAGTACCCATAATATAAGCTCTGTTTGGCTTGGGACTAGATGGTTTTGTGAGTTAGATGTCCGAAATATTTATTTATATTTATTTATTGTGTATAGTTTAAACATTTTTGTTTAAAACGATCAGATAACATTTCAAACCAATAGTAAAATAAATCAAAAGCAAATACAATTCAGTCCTTTATTATGGACACTTGTGCTGGTTAATCTAGTATACTAATGACCTCGAGCACTATGATTCAATCAAAACATAGGTGTAATCAAAGGTACCGAACCACATTTTTTTTAAATAATATATTTCTTTTGGTTCGCTAATACTCGCAAAGCAAGAAACAATATACAGCCGCGAATATGAACGTTATACCTTTCAAATCTACACAATTTTGTTTTTCTTTATTTTGCCAGCCCTGTTCGGAACGGATGGATGTAGATTGAGACGTTAGTGGCTTGCAACCTGTAGGGTCCGATGTTTTATTTCTTTTAGCTCTCTTGGACTATAATGGTTCTTTTTCACAACTTTTTTTGCTTCAAAACTTGAACATTGTATGAGGTATGACGGTTAATTTGTTGTGTTAAATGGCCCGTGTTTATTCAAGGATACTTGTATTTGCCATGTAAGTGAATCAAGAAAATTTCTTTTGATTCCCATGATTCAACTCCAAAGCATATTTAGTGACACTGCAAATTTGCGACATACTGAAGGCCAAAACGATGATGGCTACAAATGTCACAAAGCTTTTACAGAAAAGTTTAGGTTTTAAATAATTGAAGTTACCACTAGTGTTCTATATATCTAACCCTTTTATAATAGAGATGATACTATATTCTATCTCTATTCAATCGATACATAGTTTATAAGCTCTAAAGCCCAATCTAAAAACTCGTATATATTTCGAGATTATTGTCCCAATTTCGGGATCCGTAATTTTATCAATAATGTAATCTAATCTAAGTTCAGAGGCGTTCACAATATTTGGCCAAACTCGTTATCGGCACAGCCATGATTAACCATTTTACAAGCAAACGATGTGTTTGGGTGTGTGCCAGTCAGCGAGTTCCGATTCCCGATAAATATTGGTTGTCCGAATTTACACAACCAATGTTAATCAATAGATCTATAAGTTTCTGTAGCATCACATAAATCAATGGTTTTCCCAAATAAGCTAATGAATAAACTTTATATAGGAAAATAATATTTTTACATTTCGAATTTACTTTTAGATAAATGTTTTATGTATTTTGTTTTCAAAGCTACAGATAGATTCTGCGGATCGTATTTGCGGGTGGACAGTTGACAGTTTTGCTTTCGTCGTCTGGTATTTAATTCTACATGGCAGTTGAAATCTCTGTGTATGCATTTTTGCTTTTCTTTTTATTTCAATCTGTTCCCAACATCCTTTTGGTATAGTTTGAATTCTGTGATGTTTATTTTTCCGTGCAGTTATTGCGATTTTCAAACGGATTTTTGTGTACCTTAAAATTTATGTAAAAATATTTGTGACATTACCACAAAAGACTTCTTTTAAACAAAACAATCTATGAAAATAAAACTATTATGTGGTGTTAACTTAAATTCATTTTATCATTTACAAGTCACATTATTATAGATGCAAATTATACATTCATTATCATGTCATGTTTAAAACGCTTCTCATTTTAACTGAACACTTGCAAGTACGCTAAGTTGAAAACCAGTGGCATCCTTCGTTCTACCATCACCAGTGCTCATTATTTTTGCTTAGAGTCTGCCAAAGTGGCTCTTCTCTACCTGACGGAAAGTCGAAAAATTCGAAGCTTTGCAAAGCACTTATTTAAGTCCCCAACCCACACATGGCCAGAGTGGGGACCTATGGCCTTAACCCTCTCCTGAGAGGAGATCCGAGGCCAGCAGTCTTTGGTTGAAAATTTCCATGTGACGCGTTAGTCACCACCTGATGATGAATCTTCTACCTTGCCTCCTATGCCATGAAATATTGTTATTCTGGCAAGATGTTTCTAAAAGTAAACATTACCAGGCTGACTATGGTACTTATTTTTGTGTAAATTTTACTGCGATTTAACGCCCTCGAAACATCCTGTATACTAAATAGAAATAGAAGATAGTTGTAATATATAAAAGAATAGTATTGTATATATGTATATAAAAGAATTGATCGCTGCGTAGGTAGAGACGAACACTGAAATACTGTAGAAAAAAACCCAGTCATGATGTAAATTGTAGTTAAGAGTTTACTGATGTAAGTCTAATGATTTAGTCATCTATAATTCTAATACTTATTAGTATGGATAACTGAAAAAATAGATCTAAACCTCTGTAATGATTTGGCATGGCTACTCTCAACAGGACTATCCAACGTAACCTGTCGAGCCGCGGAAAAATGTTAGTTGCTAATAATTATGTTACTTTACCGTTATTTTACATACATTGTACGTTATACTGAAGATTATTAAAAATAATTGTAAAACATGGAGATTTTTGAGAAGAAATTGGTTTTAAAACTTGTGACTAGGTTAAACTTTATTTTTATAATACTTTACTTTAAATTTATTTAATTCAACTAGTTATTAGATATTATGGGAGTTTAGTTGTATTAAGTAAGATATCATGAGATCACTAAAGGTTACTTAAAAACCTAGTATTCAAAATGTTAGGTAGGTACGAAATTTGAAGTATTAGAAAGGAGTAAAAGCTTCAAAGGAGTGCAACAATAACGGCTTCTGATTTATACAAAAAAATAAAGTTAAAAGTTGAATATCAAGTAGATAGCACCCCCTGCGTTGCTTGAAGCAATTATCTTTTAATGCATCCCCTGCCAGGCATTAAAACAGTACAACCAAAACAAACGGTGAACGCATAACGCAAACAAATCATGCAGGGGTTAGTTATCTTATCGCCGAACCCTAAAAACATGAAGGGACGTTCGCACCGCCCGCGGCCCTGCACGTATATAATAATTATTGTTAGACAAGCATCGCATTCAAAAACGCCGACAAATCAACACACGCACACCCACTAACTCGTGAATGCACACATCAGCCAAAATTATACACACCCACATATATTTGTTACGTATACACACGCGAAAGTAAATTAAAACACACCGCGGCGCGTACGCACTCACTCACACTTATAAACGTTTTATTCGCGTTATTTAGGGCCGTTACACACATACGGTTTAACATCATAATTACGAGGGCCAGTGGCGTGCGTCGAGATGTAACGAGCTTAAGCAAAATGGCCGCCAATTTTTGTTTTTATACAAAAGGTGTAGCTTTAATAAGTTGAGTTTGACTGATGGATATTGAAATTATGTGTTGACTTCACAGTTGTCTGTTATTTGTGATATAGGTGTGTTGTTATCTATGGATTTTATTGTAAATTTTGTACCAGAACAGCTTTTAGAAGTTATCTTCTATGATTATTCATAGAGAAAATTTGAATTCAGAAACCTTTGATGTCTAAATAAAAGCCTTATTACCTATGTTATATTTAGTTCAGATATAAATGTAAGTGTCATAATTTTGACTAAAATTTGTAAATAAATATATATATCTGTATATTTTTAATTTACTTATTAGTAAGTACTACCAACCTTTAAAAAATTTAATAGGATTACAAATTTCAGGTGTTAAATTACCAATCTATCTTAACAAGTCCCGTCAGAATCATTTCAAGCGTCCATGATGAGTCAAGCATTAAAACCCTTTTGACGTATGATCAAATCATCAGAGAATAAATACAAGATGATCATCGTGATAAAAATCACACGAATGTCCAATTATCTCAAGCAAGAAGACCAAGAATAATCAGTCACATGAATTCGGTTATATGGTAATCAAGTTCACGAATTAAATTCGTTGCGACCACGACAGTAGCAGGAAACACTTAAGCATGAGTTAGTAAGTGATTATCATTTATTAGTCAACTAAGCAGCGTTGTATAAGTACGGGGTAAGAAAATGTAAATTTTATGAATACATTTCATTGAAACTAGTTTTGAAATATCCTCTGAGTCCTTCTTATTTAGGGCGTTGGTTTATTGTTTATCTGTATTTAAACATCATGTATAGAGTATAAACGCGAAAATTACTCCAATAAAGCTAAGTACCAAACGAAAAAGTACGGAAAAAATCATAGGTCATAAAAGTGTAGACTCACTTGAATTTTTTTAAATCGTAATTTTTCCGAGCATAGCTTAACAAGCATTAACGTCACCATTAACGCTTTCACTGTTCTATTTTCAACAATAAACTAATAGTACATTTTTCCAAAATACAAATATTAAAAACAGAATCCATTCAAATTGAAATCTATTTAAAGCTTCAACTATATCACAATAATGATGCAAGAAGTTTTATGAATAAAAAAATACACCGCCCGTTCAAGGCAACGAAGACAAATGTGGTAGTCTACAAAAAAAAAACAGTAACGAACATTCCTTAGAATACGCCCCGATCCATGATAACGTCAACGAGGAAATATAACCAGAATTAAGTTGACTAAAAGAGTTGTTACCGAATTAAGTTCACCAAGAAATATAACATACAAATAGACGATCAAGATTGTGGGAAGAATGAGTGAGTAATTATTAAAACAAGATTATTATCAGAATCGCCAAGTCCAAAACAAGTTTTGTACAGATTAATACTAGCGTCAGTCATTAACGCTATACACGGTAATTGCCTGGCACCATTATGATGAATAGTCCGGTGTTTGTGGGTACATTCTCACCAGCTACTTTTTAACGCTCCGAGGGATTTTGACATTAACATTGTTACGTCATTAGGATCGATTAAGCAATGGGCTTTCTACAGTTGTGTATGTATAGATATGTATGGTC
Organism: Hyphantria cunea; assembly: GCA_003709505.1. Lineage (NCBI taxonomy): Eukaryota > Metazoa > Arthropoda > Insecta > Lepidoptera > Erebidae > Hyphantria > Hyphantria cunea. The sequence continues at coordinate 447,722 of PKRV01001119.1, forward strand.
TGTAGAGAGTGAAGATTTATTTTATTTCAGTATGTGTCTACGAACCTACCAACCCGTCTACCCAGCGGTAAGCCAAAATCTCCGTCCTTAGGAAAGGGTCTGTGTTCAGTAAGGAACTGTTAAATGCTGTTGATATCTATAAGGTTGCACTAAGATTAGTAATATTTTCTCCTGACCATGGGGTATGGCAGAACATAATGCCTATACATTATCAGCAACCATATTCCAGCTGGGAAACAGTTTTATTGATTTCTTTAAAATTCAAGAATAATTTTGACACAACCTGACACGAAAAAAACTAAATTGGTGTTATTTTTATTAGCTCGTTTCTATCTCAGTATAACAACTCTTTATGATCTCCAACAATCCTACAGAATATGATAATGTCCAGAATGAAAATATCCCATTCTTTGTAACTAATTCGTTTACAAATGCCGACGAAGTCACCAAAGAACTCAAGCCCTGTCTTATTTAAATTAGGCTCTAAAATAAATACAGCATCCTAGGAAAGTTAGGTTTGAGGTACACTTGGAACAAGAAAATTTAACATGAGTTCAGACGACAAAGCAGAAAGCTGACAATAGTATAATGGTGGTGTCTTCATATGTAATCCTTTTCGGAAAATCATTCTCATCTGCTTGCCAATGCCGGTCAGGAGACCGAATTTCGCCTTAACTATTTTCCCCAAAAAAAAAGATATCGCAGTCTTCCAAACATCGGAAACAAAATATATTAAAATGTTGTGGTATAAAATTACAAAAACAATTGCCTTCACAATGTTACCATAATCACATTTATGTTATTGAAATGATACTTATAAATCACAGCAATAATAAAAAAAAAACTTCTGTATTAATAAGCGTACGTGCCTGCAATGTACATCACATGAAAACTCGAAACACATTAAATCGCGTGGGTGGAATGGAGTATTTAAAACATTTATAAATCTATTACATATTTCATTAAATGTAACTATTTTGGAATATTAAAATAGTTTCTGATCTCCATAGCAATACATTTTGTTTAAATAACATTTATTTAATATTTAAAAAACGACTCAGGCAAATCATTCAAATAGTGATGGTCACAAATAAATTTGGGTATTAAATTTGACCTAGAATCCTAAAATAAACTGTACTATTTCTTGCCTTGCTCTCAGTCTGTATTCCTCTTTTAGAGTTTTTACAATCTGTGCCACCGCTCGCGAACGCTCTCATCCAAATTGTATTATTTTGCATTTATTTTTGACAAAGCATACTTCGAAGTGCGTTGGTTGGGTTTTTTAATTTTAATTACCTTTTTTCAAGATAATATAAAATATTATGTGTTTTTTGACACACTATCGAGAAATTCAGATTTGAACTTGACAGAAGAGAAATCACAAGATATAAGATAGAGATAAATAAGTCTTCAAATACAAGATATCTGTTTTTCATTCAACATATTTTTACCAGTCATAGTTTTTATATACCACCGGAGTTATAATTCAGATAGCCATGGCCTCACAGATAAACGATGTTAAGTGATCTTTTCTCTGTTTTTCACCAATCAGTAGTCTTTATGCCATCAAAAAGTCAATATCAATTTAAATCTCACGTTAAAGATAAGATAATAGCTAGTTAAGATCACGTAGCATTAATAAACACATCAAAACACCACCCAACCAAATCGAACACCATCCGTATCAGGCCATTTGACATACAAATGAGGCATCAGCGAATAACACATCATACGATCTCCCGGATTACACATCATTAATTGAGACGTCAGCTGAAGAAAAAAAAGATAGGACTTACTAATTTAGATATCATACGTTGCACGACTAATCGCCAAGACAGTTCTTAGAATTGAGACAAGCCGGCAGCTTTGTACGAAGTTATTTTGGCTCAGACGGTTCGAGTGTTAAAGGGCCATTTGTCGCGTATACGCGTTTATGTAAAGTGGTAAAAATAAAGTTTTATAGTATATTTGGCATTGATTTTGACGAGTATGTGATGTATTGTGAATAGATTTAAATGAACAATATTATTTGTGTTATTATTTATTTTAAAATATTTAACATAATTATCTCCAGTGTCGCTATCAGCATAATCTACGTAAATACGCAAATAAGAGCCGCAATGTTGTTTGTATTTTCAGCATTAGTAATCAGCTTTTTACATTCGTTCATTGTCATCCAAATGCAATAACTCCACGGGCAAAATTGGACACAATAAATTCTATTATTTCATTTTTGTTTATTAGTATTTAAATTGTTCCAAATACAAAAAGTTTTTTTTTAATTGAAATAGACAATAATAAACTTGGCGACCACAATAACGAGGACAGCGGGAGATCGTTTTTTGTTTTTGCGAAAGACGGTCCCCATTTCATGTCATCCACATTTTTTATATTTTTTATCATTAATTCCATCACGACGAAGACTTGAAGACTCGAAGACTTAGAATTGAAGACTTGAAATACTTGACATTGGCAGAAATAGCTGATCCGGCTGATTGCCATTCATCAAAAGAAGAACGAGGACAGCGACAAGTCCTCAATATAACAGCGCGCGTCATCTAAATTTCGATCTTTTCAAAAGGTGACAGCCGCACCTCGTTAACTACTTAACCAAAAAGGTTTTAAATAAAAAGTATAATAACTTCAAAAAGTATTAATTGAATCAGTCTCTATTTCCATACCCATAAAAAAGACGTCCATACTGAAACGATCGTAATTTATGATCTCAAAACATATTAATATGTTAATGTAACTCACGTACAAGGGTTAATTGATGTTAATAATAAATAAGAAAAAAAATACAAGCCACAGATTATAAAAATATATTTTACACCTGTAGTAACGGAATCGAAATCGATTCAGTTCGATGTTGAAATAGTTTCTATCGATTAATAATCGTTGGAAATGGATATCCGAATGAGGTTCTTTTTGTAATCAAGTCGCGATAGTGTGACGATTTACAACTAATTTAATGTTGGAAACGTGTTTCAAATGATTTTATAAAAATGTTCTGAAGAGCTTATTGACAGATTCACATGAGCAGGTGATTAATCGTGGAAACTTATGGTGTTAAAGATTAATTGAGATTCTTGCATATTGATGCGGCTTTGGTAATATATTAGCTCTTTATCTAATGCTACAAAGCTTTAAAATGAAAGCATCACAATTTATGTATATATCTAAACAAGTTAACCAGACAAGAAAAATCATTTGAATAATTCTTTGGCCTTTTGATTTGATTTTGTAATGTAATAGGCTTTCTTATTCGATACTTCGTAATTATAATTCTTAAGATACTCTGCGTGAAGCTATTAGCTCTAACCAGGCCTTTTCCCTTCGTTCCCTTTCAGTAAGTCTTAGCCGAATAATCCTAAAAAAACACAAGATTCAAATGCTTATGTTTTGTAATATATATCAAAAACATCGTTTACCTGCATAATTTGACGTAATACAACTGCAAAAATCATGTTATTACTATTCTGTTTATTCTGGCTTCATGAAATGTCACATATAATAATGAAAGGTCAACTCGTGATGAAAACCTGTCACCGCAATATAATTCTCTGCATAAACAGTCATTATTTTATTATAATAGGATTTTGTATAACTGTGGATATTTGTTGCAGGTACTGTTATACACTGTATAAACATGAAATACTATATTGGAACTGATATTGTTTGCGTGCAGGATTGACCTGAGACCTTCCGTGCATTAAACTTTATCAATTGACATTACATTGCATTTAAAACCTATGTACAATTTCGTTATAGCCAACTTTTGAGCAATTATATTTTTAATTCTCTTTAAAAAGTGTTATGGTCTACTCATTATTTCTTATTTCACAGTTAAACAAAAGGGGTGCCCAAATATTTGTTAAACGCAATAGTCGAGATAGTACCAAAATTATTAAATCCTGAATCATTTCATGTTCACCAAATAAATTGTGGTTCAGGATACTTGATCTAGGAACATAGTTGAAAAGTATTTTGTTTACCTTTACAGTCCTAGCTATTCTTAAGCCTAATGAGTGAAAGACCGGCAGCCCATTGTGCCCTTTGATTTATTATATATATTCGATGCCTAAGCTATTACTCTGCCACCATCTATTATTAATTAAAACGGTGATAGAAAAACTTCATCAGCCTCTGGCAGTTTAAGCATAGGCCTCTTCCATTTAGTGCGCATATTGTGCCTGTCCCGAAAAGGCCTAAATCCATTGAAGATAGAAACACATTCAAAGTTATTAGTAGATTGAATTAAGCGTAGCCAATACAAGCAATATTATTGTCACAATGTGTATTTTTAGTTCATCCATTCAAAGGTCGTAAATTTTTATTATTGCTGGTGCGTGGTTACGCATTCATATCAACAGATAATCTTTAAATTATGTATCGATGGTAGAATGTATATTTGTTACTATATTCACATGTGTATTAATTTTATTTGATTGGTCGTCAATTGTGATTTGAAGTGATTTCTAGCAGTGATAGTTCTAATGTTATCGTGTTCTGCTTCACTTAAATGTGAAAACATTTCACTATGGTTTTCTTTCTTAATTTGTTGAAATGAAATGAAATTTTGTGATATAATTATTTCTTTATATATAATGCGCACAAGGCTTGACTTTTTGTTCAACCGTTTATATAAAATCATGAACTCAGGTACAAATAACACTTTATAAACATTAGCCTACAATACTTAACTCTCATTCAGTTTAGAATATGTCTATTTAGCAATCTTCAGATAAATTTAAATATTGCATCACAAGACTAAAAACAAGAAATAGAAGCCACTGTTTCCATGTAGGGAAATAATATCGATTACTAATACCCCACCGCTTTAATTTTGCGTGACCAATAAATTGTATGCTGATAATTTTATAAGATATTAATGTCTGTTACAGTAGCAGATAATATGTAAGGACCTGATGACGTTGCCGGCATCTCGATTGGATACACGCAACTGTTCATGTCTAACGTAACTAGAGAAATGAGAAACCGGTCTGTATTTCACACCAGGACCAATAAACTAACGGTTTCAAACAGTAAATTTTATCTTTAATGTGTTTCATTTCGCATTTTAGTTACATATAATCAAATATATATATATTTATTTATTATTCTTAGAGAAACTTACAGCAATATACTTAACATGTATGGTTATAAAAATAGCAACAAAACGCCATTAACAAGTCCTCACAGATAGAAACTAAATATTTAGAAAAAAGAAAACCCTGTAACAAAAATGAGAAAATAATAATTTATTTTTAAGAATAATCGAAGCTGATTCCATTTTTTAAAAATGATACCTGCCTTATTCTCTGCTTAGTTTGGGACTAGATGGCGTTGTGTGTTAAGATGTCTGAAAATATTTATTTATATATTTAAATTCAATAAGATTTCAATTAAAAATTCTAGATTTTAAAACGACTATGAGTATAGTCTGCTCCTCATAGTTGACATACTTGACATACACATATCCGATATTGTATCATTAACATTATGGTGTGCAATAAAAAGTAGCCATCTTTCTATTTATGACATGATCTTCAAACCTTCAAGAAAAGAACATAATCGTTTCCTTGAAATCCAGTGACGTGCTTGTACCACTTGAGTTGGTGAAAGTTGATTAAATTTAGATTTTGCTTCAATGTATATTAGTAACCGATGATTAGTTTGTTTTCTTGACAAAAACGAAGAATTTCATCAAGAATACAAACTAACAAGCAATCGAACTACTAAGATGCATCAATTCTCCATGACACTGCTTTTACAGAAGCTGAATTTTCAATAAAACATGTAATTCAAAATATTCTAAAAATACAAAATAGCTCCATCATCAATTTTTTTATTTACATTTATTACTGTTCGTGTAACTGAATCCCCTTAAACATCTGCATCAAAGTAATTTACAGGTGCGCTTTAATCGTAATCGAAATTTCTTTTTTAAAAATACATTCCTAAGTCGATACATCAATGACATAACTTATGAGGGAAACAAACTAACCAATAAAACGTACATAATTATATCACCTTTCTACTTGACACCTTATTTATAGCTTCGTAACGCTTAATAAGGCTAATTAATTGTTTTACAATCAATTAGTACTCTCAAATTTGTTATTATCTCTTGATAAAATGTGGCATAAATAAAAAAATTGATAGACAGCATACCTATCATCAAAACGAGTTAAACAAGAAACTTGAAGAAACATAATTATGATATCAAAAAGTGAGTAAATGTTGAATTTCGAATAAAATTGATATCAATATTAAATATATAGATAGGTTATCCAAATAAAGGTGTAGAGACATTAATGTGCTGTCACTTTTGAGGCGTACTAAGATCTATTAATCTTTAGGAGGCCAATAAAAAATGAACCAGATATGTATGTAGAAAATATTTTGTTTCAACTTGATTTACATCTGGTAGATTTATACAAGGCTATTACGATTATACGTACAAGATTATTTTAATCCAATTCCACAAAAAATTACCCAGTCCAGATTTACCAATTAGTGAAATATAAAAACTATTGTCAAATGTAAGGATCAACAGGATAAATAAATAAATATTTCGGACATCTAACACACAACGCCATCTAGTCCCAAACTAAGCAGAGCTTATAATATGGGTACTAGACAGCTGATATGAATACATAAATACTTTTTTTACATATGTTAGCTTTAAATACTACACTATCCATGAAGTCATTAATTATATCAATAATATATCTAATAGCTAGCTAAGTATATAACGAAGTAATAAACAACTTCCTAATATTAAAGATATTAAAAGTAGTAACCATTAATTCAAGTAGAATATCGTGAAGGATCACATAAGTGACTATAACGAGAATTCTGGTCAAGCAGGCTTCAACATAATTAAGACATTAAATAGTAAGCAGGTGGGACGTCAGACCTTATTTATCTCGAGTTTGAACTACGGTAAAGTATTTTTAGTACGATGAAACTACGCAACTTGAATCTCGAATTCATATCGTATCTTATATCCTATTTTAATTATGAAGCCTGCTTGAATAATATAAAGGAAGGAGCGAAGAAATGTAAACTTGTACACGATAAACAAGTCGTTCTTGAACACTTTTTGTCAAAAAAAGATGAGAATAATAACAACGCGACGTTTTATATAAATTGTATAAAATCAGCAGTTCTTTGTACTTATCATAAAATCACATTAATTTCGATTTTATATGAAATTGGTTTTAATAAATGTGATCATTGAATTGATGAAGAGACCAGGTTATAAGAAAGCATACCGAAATAAATTGTAATAGCAAACAAAGATGAAAATATTTTAATTTTGGCAACAATTCTAATTATTTCATTGATGGAACGGTTTAATTAAGTAACAACATAAATGAAGAAAATTAAAAGTAAACGAAGAAATAAGAAATTTTATATGTTCCTTTTCACAAAGATAAATTAAATTAATATATCAAATCCAAACCCAAGAATAAATGTCGGGAAAATTAAGTGCTTGAAACACGACCAGGGTATGGTGATAATGTGTTTATAAAAATAATAAAACTCTGCATACACGATAAAGACGACTGCGATCCTCGTATAAATAAAGCACGATCTCAACTTACCATGACTTGGCGACGTGTAAAATATTGTTATCGATAATAAAACTACCATAATTCAAAGACAAGAACGACTTTATACTGAACCCTGTCACGTATTGAGAAATTTGAGAACAACATGTAAAATAATCTCGTCCGTTATAAAATAAGATCGCTTTTATGAATAAATTATAGCAATGTAAAGTATGATAAACGATGGTAAGGATCGTAATGAAACGGCATGAGGTGTACAATCCACCAAACAGAGACGTACCGATGAATTTGAATTTTATCATACAGTTGATAAGGTCTTTAATATTAAGGGGGTAACAAATGATGGCGGAACTTGTGTGAACGGTTATACGCCTCACATCAAGCACAGCGGGTGGTTCCGACAAGTAAACTAGTATCTTGCAGTGAGGGTAACGTAATAATCAAAGTATTAACAACCAAGATAACAAGGTACTTATTAGTGAAGGAGATTGGACCAATGATTTGAATAAAAGAGGTCAAGATAGAATAGCCAACTGCTATTAATACCTATGTTCACTGAACACTCACGATTCAAATGATTATGTTGTTACGAATAATTAAAGTTCTGACGTTTTTGGAACAGGTCATCGAGTTGGTGAAGAGATTCTTGCCAGTCGTGTAGTTCCGAGTTATGATAAAGGCTCCATTGTAGACATTAAAATCTTGGATGATTTCGTTTTGGCATTTATAATAACAAAGCAAAAATGATTTAATATTAAATATGCAAACATGTCTATTGTTTTACAACCTCACGTAATTCTTTTTCTAATATTTTCAATAAATTCTCAATTTATTTCTCAAGGTCATCTCAATGTATAATTTAACTATATATTCTAGAATATTCCCATTGCTAAATAAATAATTCAAAAATGTTTGTACACCATCATGACTGACGGGTGATGGCTATTCTGTGTTCAGGCGTGGACCCTGTGACCGAATATCACGTGGTATAGTCGGTTCGAGTTACCTTTTTATTAATATAGTACGGGGTTTTTCCATTAGCAAATGAGTTTAAATATTTAATAGAATGAAATTAACAAAAAACATTCCACTTGCCCGATAATAGACAGAGTATAATTGCTTGCTAATTGTTTTCTCTCTCTCTAAAAATTCCAGTGACCTTACTCACTAACATGGAAGTGCAAGACTGTCTAAATAATTTTTTTTAATAGACTACTAAAACAAACAAAACAACAACCCATAATGTCCCACTGCTGGGCTCGGGTCTCCTCTCAGGAGAGGGTTAAGGCCATACGTCCCCACGCTGGCCAAGTGCGGGTTGGGGACTGGCAAGAATACGTTGTGGCTACGTAAATCTTGCCGTTGGATGTTTTTAAGCCGCCCGAAGGCCTCCAACTAAGCTTCACGACTGTTATCGTATGATAACAACCGGGACCGACTGCTTAACGTGACCTCCGAATCACGGAGACGCTCATGGTAACATGCCACCAGCGGTCACCNACCCTCGATGATTGTTTCTAATCACCGAGTGCAACTGGGCTATGAGCGCCAACTAGACTACTAGGACAACTTAAATTAAGATTGGCATTAGAAACCTTTTAGCCCTATGTCCTTATAAATTTCAATTGGTTTTTAATTTAAAAAAACTCGTTGGATTCCAGACGCACACAGCATGCAGGTATTATTATAAATATAATACCCGGAGGTTGGCGACAGGTGACAAAAACTGTTATGAATGCCAGAGCGAGCTTCGTTTTTGCGTCAAACCCGTCTTGAATGCACGGCCACACTTAAGAATGCAGTAGCTGAGCCGATGAGATGTCGGGCTATCGACAACACTTGGGCTGTAAAACCATCGATTCAATAGTATTTTCCCCTGATCTAGCGATTAATATTTTATTTTTGTTCTAACATGTCGTACATAATTAATCCATTGCTTAAATTCTTAGCTCATCCAACATTATAGCATATTTTATTCTTTTCTGATTACAAACAAAATTAAAGTTCGTTTAAAATTCTACGAATTGAATCTTGATAGATGTCATTTAGAGGGATTAACGCAGAGACGATATACTTTCATCCTTTTTCTTTCGTTTTCGTGGCTCTACACTAGTGTCAACGCGGACGGTTTATTTAACCCTTCATAATACTTGCAGTAAACTACTACAGTACTACAGATTTCTAAATAACAATATTTTTAATGTTACTATGTAAAAATATTTCGCCTTTTTTGTATTTTTTTATGGAATAGGGGGCAAACGTATAGGGGGTAGACGGATCATGATGGTAAGCGATTACCACCGCCCATGGACACCCGTGACACCAGAGGCGTCACAAGTGCATTGCCGGCCTTGGGGAATGGGGAGGGGGATGACGGGAAGGGTTGGATTATGGAATGTATAATTATTATTTGTTTTTCTGATCAATATGTAAAATAATACGTTTTTGAAAATTCATGATTTGAAATTTAATATACTAATAATCATAATGGATAAATGTAATAAAAAACTTTACACTCTATTTATAACAAAAACACTAGGAACTAAATTCCTAGCACAGCAATTTATACCTTGTGGTTGCCAGGACAATTTAGAAAGCTTCGTGACTTTATTAAAAAGTAGCTGTGTCTTGTCATACTGAGAAATACACAATAAAACGCTAAACTAAAACGAGCATAGCAAGGGTATTGTACAGCATGTACAATACTACAATTTTGACTGCCTCGGTGGCGCAGTGGTAGCGTACGCGACTGCTGTCCATGAGGTCTCGAGTTTGAATCCTGGGTCGGACCAAATGTTTGTATGATCTGCAAATATTTGTTTCGGAGTTTGTATTTGTATTTACAAAAAAAAATGTATTTATGTATTCATATCAGTTGTCTATTACCCATAATACAAGCTCTGCTTAGTTTGGGACTAGATGGCGTTGTGTGTTAGATGTCCGAAATATTTATTCATTTAATTATTTTAAACCCCCCATTTATATCAGTACTTACTTTTGGTATGTTATACGATATCTATGACGTTTGTGAATCATTTATAATAATTATTTTCATAATTGAATTGGTTCAGTTCCTTCTCTATCAGTTATTTCAACAAGGGGAAATTATAACAACTTATAATAAGTAATGTTCATCTAAATTTATGATACTTTTATTAAAATTTAATCATAAAGATGAGAATAAAAGTATGATTTTTTAAAATTAAAATATAAGATAGTAAAGAACTCTATTAATGTATGTAAGTGATACTAACTTCTTAGCTATTACGTTTCAAAATTCATAATTATTTTAACAGTCACTAACAAACTCATATGTTTGTACTAAGTACCTTTGAATTGCCTAACTTTTCGAACAGTTTCAATTGATTGAGGTAACAAGCTCAGTCAGCCTGCTTACCGACTTAATACCTTTGGTGATATAATATTTTATAAATTAAATGCTATTCTACTAATTCTACTCATATAATAATTGCATAAGTAAGATGTGAGAAAGAGTAACAAGCATCAATATGTTTGTTTTAAGCAAAGACTACTGAACGGATTTAGATGGAATCTTACGGTACCTGAGCATCAGAATAACACGCTACTATTTACCGTGATAATCGACAAATATGCGGGCGGATCTGCAAGCAAAAGTGAGTGATGTATGCAACTGCTGTGCTTGAGGTTTCAGATTCGAATCCCGGATGAAAAAGTTGCATGATCTGCATATATTTAATTCGGAATTTGGGTATTTCCTTTGAATAATATTTCAGTTGTCTGATACCCACAATACAAGTTCTACTTAGTTTAGGACAAGATGGCGTTGTGTGTTGAATTTCCATAATGTTTATTTAAATATTATATACATTAAAATACATAAATCAACCATCAACTTTATTAAACCATCAACCGAACGACAACAACCACACCCATTTTATGGATTAATATTCATTCGAAATTTAATATTAACACAATCCGATTACGATCGTGCCGTATAGTGCAATTAAGCATATTGTATACATTCAGATCTTAAATTCAGATATTCGACTCGATGACTCGAGATAAACATTTGTTTGCTATCAAGATTAATGTTCTTTCTTCTATCATAAACGATTATTAGAACGTAAGTAATATTGTTCAACATTTCGTATGTGATTACTTGCATTTTCATGTGGCGATGAGTCTTTAATATATGAGGTAGATAGTACCGTTACTTAATGAAGTTATTTTTGGTTATCATATCAAAGCAAGAAATAATAAAATTAAACTCTTTGGTGAAGATCACAGATTATAAAATGCAATATAAAATATTCCTAAATAAGGTAGACAAATACTCTAACAGAAAACGACAATGTGTACCTTATGCATACTACTTTCAATATAATTTCTTGGGAGTTACTAATGAACGCCTATGTTTGTCTATTGGTCGATAGGTCATTAGCCATTGGATTTTGAGAAATAACAGTGATAAAGTTTCTTGCGGACAGAATATTGTAATGAGACTACACAAATATAGATGTACATTAAAGGTATTTCATCGTCTAAATACTTGGTACTAATAATATATATTTTGATGATAGAGTTAGAAAGCGTAAATAAACAAAACTAGTAAAATCGTTTTTCGGAAGTCTCAATAAGTTACTACTAAAATAAACGCAACCCTTTGAAGTTAAGTGTTTACTATGCCATCAAAGTCACCCCTCGTAAGTTTAACAGTCAAAATAAATTCTCAAGTAACACTGACTACGAAATCATCATCCACATTTGTTCCCAATTATATTGCTGATATACCGTGAGTAAGGATGTCTGTCTGTAATTAATTTCTCCTGAACGGGCCTTCAACACATGTGGTTTGAAACGGATTTATTGCATAACTTGGTTTTTTGTTCAACCGCTCTCAAAGCAGTTTATAAAGAGGAATGGTTTGTTTGTGTTCTTCATTGGAATTTTTACTAAGAAACGGATTGATTGATTTGAAACCTGTGTGTTGGCGCTAGAGTTCTAACTGTTTCCAATCCTTCTTGGTAAATCATTCATAAATGTAGCTCGAGCAACGGAAGTATTTGTATTCTTTTTTTCATTTTCTTGTATTTTTGACAAGAAATCATTTTTTATAAATATTTGTTTTACTGTCCTTTTAAAAAGAACATTCGTATGTTGTCAGTAAAACTACGTTTAGAGGTTAAATGTTGTTGATAAATACCAGCCAAAATCTGTAATGAACTGTCTCTGTCTACTGGTTTCGGACGATTCAAAGATTTTGAAAAATCTTAATGTTTATTAGCGTAATTAATTTCTATTCGATAGACCAGTAACTTTTCGTTCTCATCCGTACTATTTATAACTATAGTCGGAGGACACACGCCTTACTTGTCCAATTCAGAATATAAGGCATAAAAATTTAAGATAATTTTTAAGTGTTGAACAAGTGGTTCCACTCTTTCTAAAGTGTCTTCTAACTATAGTGGATTTTTGTTAATTATAGAGAGTTTATCAGTAACTTTTATGGTGCATGATAAAAGATTAATAAAAGTATCTTTCCTTCCTTTGGGAACTAATAAAGTTGTTTTAGACAAGATTTCCAAAACGGGTTCTAATGAGATAGATTTGGAAAGCGTAACAATAATGAACAAAAACAGTTGCAGTAATTTACTTTTCATCAAGTTATATTTTTGCTACTTTAACCTGTATATTATTGAATAAAAACTGGTTATTTCCAACAACGTGGCGCTCATAGCCCAGTTGTACTCGGTGATTAGGAACAATCACCGAGGGTAAGCAACGACGGCGCGGTCGGTACCTTTAATAATGGTGACCGCTGGCGGTGGTGATCGGAGGTCACGTTAAGCAGTCGGTTCCGGTTGTTATCATTGGATAACAGTCGTGGAGCTTAGTTAGAGGCCTTTGGGTAGTTTAAAAACATTCAATGGCAAGATTATGTAGCTACAAAGTAGTCTTGCCATTCCCAAACCCGCACTCGGCCGGGGACATATGGGAGGATTTTCAACAATTACTATGATAAAGGTTGCTGATGATTTTATATACCTAATATTCACCATATTATACTACTACCAAAAACCTTCATGTAATATCTATTGCAAACACAGACGGATAGCAAACATGTTTTTTTAAGCCGTGACACACCAAGCGTTATCAACGATGCGTTAGGACGCCAGCACACTCACCCAGATAATGGCTAACCCGGTCAATATTTGAAAATCCATCAGTGACAACGACAAAATGACTTCTTCGCTTTACTAAGACAATTTCAAAGTCATTGTTCATTACATCAAAAGGAACCCAGTGACCTTGATGATAGAGTTGTTTTTGTAACGGTTGAGACAAAAGTGAGCATGTGTGCTCGACTACTTGATCCATTAGGCATCGTTTTGAGTATTAAAAATAAAAAAAGACAAGGTAAAAAATGTAGTAGGTAATGATTTGGGAGTTGATAATATAGACATTTCTACCTGAGTAGCTTAAGGATATGCTACAAGCATCTGTGTCAAACTTAGCTAATGCATCATACCGTTGGACAGTTTTCAAAATGAAAATAAACTTTTCGCATATGATTTAAATTGTCACAAGGGAAACACTTAGCGGTACATTTAGGCCGTCCGGCTCGAATGGCGCCAAAACACGACTTTACAGTACACAAAGAAAATTTAACAAACAGATTTAGGTAAGTGAGCTTACAGAAGGATCGCCCCTTTTTCTACTATAAGAGAGAAAGAGGGGGGATACTCATTCTTAAGCTGCTTGAGTTACAAGCGTCTATAAGCGGTCAGTGAACACTCAATATCAGTATGTTTCTTTTACACTCTATTTTATTGAAAACGAAGACATTTTTACTTCATTTTATAACCACCTAATATATTTATGGAAAGAGCACTATTGAATAGTACCTATGATTCGACTTAGGATCCCACGAATATTAGTCATCAGTCATTTATAACACAAATTATTTGTGGTTCAGAATACAACATATATCTTATGTTAATTAAAATTGTTTAAAACTTGCAGCGACAAATTTTCAGTACAAAAACACAGTTTAATACCCAAGAACTTGTACAATAAATTTTAAAACAAAACAGACGCACAGTAAATAAAGATTAAAGTATTTAATCAGTTTGTTCCCGTTGTTTAAAAAGTTTCGACATGACTTATATCTTGTGAACTTTCAGTTAAATTAGAAATGTTAAGAAATAAAGGGATTTTAAGAGGAAAATAAAATCTTAGAGACTTTGACCACGAATACTGAGAAACTAGACGTTTATTGGGTATACAGTATTTTGAGTGTAAAGTAAGAATTAATTATTTAACAGGGGCATATATTACAGTAGATCTAATTATTAATTTCATCAACAACCCATAATGTCCCACTGCTGGGCTCCTCTCAGGAGAGGGTTAAGGCCATACGTCCCCACGCTGGCCAAGTGCGGGTTGGGGGTTACTTTCAAGTTGTTAATATTAGTATGGAATACTCATTAAATGGCTCTGACCAGTATCTGATGACTGAGCTTCAGGTTGCTAGCTCAGACGAGTGCTTTCAAAATCTCCTATGAAACACTCTTTCTTACATTACCCACAGACTTCCAGGAAATAACGTCCAAACATACCTGTAACAAAGTTTAAATATACATTTAACAAACAGTTTTAAGAAACCATCAAATCCTATCGGATCCATTAAAAAATTGACAGTGCATCAGTATTTATAGGATTTAGAGCGTAGGTGTGAGATCAAAGAGAACATTATGCGTCCCTTATGCTCTGATAGTGGTGTTACAGACGGCGATGCTATACGGTTATAGATTACAATTTTATTTACTACTCAAAAACGTTTGATAATCTATGTCTTAATTAACTAAGCGAGAGAGGTGCCCTTACTACAACACTCACTCATTTCGACCCACGAATTCACATACTCATTTAGAGACATTCTAAATTTCATCCTTTACCCTAAACAATAAAGTAAAGAGTTCTTTGTAGCGTTGTTGAGTTTCAATCAAATATAGCTATCGTTTCAGATACATTAGTACCGGCCCTTTTACATGTGTTGCGACGGCAACCAATATCCATTTGCTTCGGACCGATTTGATTAGAGCATATTTTTATAAATAACACCAGAACATACTTTATTGTAATAAGTGTTGAATTAAAATTCCAAAAAAATAAACCATTCTCCTCGGTGTAGAACAATCGTTAAATTCACATTAATACTGAAAGGCGGAATAAATTTTATTTTGATAAGTTCCTTTATCTGAGATGATCAACCATAAATTTGATCGAAGCTCTCCAATCCGAAATTTAACACAGGAGCGTAAAACAAACAGATTGACAAAGTACTGTAGTTGTAATCCTCTAGGAAATTTATTAAGAGGAATTCGTATCAATCACAAAACGTAATCCTGTTTGATCGTAAACAATCTTTGGACGTTAAGGTCCCATTACAAGCGGGAGAAGGACATTGATCACCTTGTTCTACACCATAATATACTTATTAATTTGACTCTCTCTTATTATTTCAAAGTATAGAAAGTAAAGATAAAAGCAAACAAGTGCAGTATTGGGAATCGGTGATGTGATCCGATCTACATACATTTTACCGTGGGAGAGCCACGCTTCGGCATGCATGGGCCGGCTCGACCGGAGTGATACAACGGCCTGACAGAAAACCGGTGTGGAACAGCGCCTCCGCTGTATTTCACCAAGTGAGTGAGGATACCGGAGGCTCATAATGCAACCCTTCCCCTCATCCCCCTCTCCATCCCCCAAGGCTGGAAACGCACTTTTGATGCCTCTGGTGTTACGGGTGTCCATGGGCGGCGGTAATTGCTTACCATCGGGCGATACGTATGCTCGATTGCCCCCTGTTCCATAAAAAAAACATACTTTGAACATGTGAACGCGTCATTACCGTCCTTACATAAATTCCTATTTATGTTTTGGATAAATTTAATAGTACATACATTAATGAAAATGTGTCGTATTTATATAAAGTCTTTAATAGAAGATATATAGAAGAATAAACATAAATTCAAATCTTTTTTTTGACTTTGGTAACTTTACATACATTTATAAAATCTCGCCTATTAAGTACGAACTTTTCTTCAGTTTTCTGGTTACTTTAGTTGCGACGAATACACTAAATCAAAATGTACCTAAATTAAGACGCAGATAATGGAACTTGTTTTAATTTTGAATTTAGTAAGTATGGCTATTTTTTTGTTAACATCAGAATAATCAGCAACATAATAACAACACTTGTTTGAGGTTTTAAACAAAATTTGTTTTCTTAAGCATATTAAAACAAAAACGACTTCCCTTAATTAAAGCCATAAACAAATCCGACAGAAGACTACAATTACTTTCAATAGGTCCCCTAAGACTACCTTTTAATGTAAGTACTTTTTAAACACAAGAGTAATTGAAACTTTGGCTGCCTGAAGTATGAACTCTCTTCGTTCTTAGGCAATACTCGTCTCTTAGGCAATATTATTTGAGTTTAAACTCTTATCGCTACCGCTTATACTTTCCTAAACCGCTATTACTGAAGCCACTCTTCTTAAACAAAGACTCTTTACGACCTGCCACCTCGTTTATTACTAAAAGCGTTGCAGTGACACAAAATTTAGGATGTGAGATTAATGCGTGGAGTGAGCTATTGTATTAGATACGACTGTATATCAATGAGTTCAATATACAGTTTCTATGTAAAATTAAAAGGTTTTTTTTTAATTTACAAAAGAAAAAGATCTATAACGATTTATGTTTGGTTGATCTTGATCTGTAAAGTTTGTTGTATAAAGAATTGTGGACCTTTATGTAGTCGTTTGTTTTAGTCAGTTTGTTATTCGTGAGGTTAGGTAAGAATCACTTAAACCAAATTAGATTCAATTATTTTAATAAAAAAACGTGGGGTCATATGGCCTTAACCCTCTCCTGAGAAAAGAACCGAGCCCAGCAGTGGGACATTATGGGTTGTTGATGATGAATGATGATTTTAAATAAGTAGAGGGTTTTTGGAGATTCTTTTCATGGAAATTTGAAGAGGATGATTATCTATTATCAGCAGCCTAGCCCAAATAATCTTGGGAATAATAAATATTCCCAAGATTATATGGGGTCGGCTACTAGTTCAACTGGTTTTACCTGAAAATCAGTTTTTTCACAGAGTGACTGGCACCAAACCTTCACAGCCGTGAGGATGAACTGAATTCGAAGATTGAATTAGTTTCAGTATACTTGAAGCCACTGACTTCTCATTAACGATTGCCATAGATGTTCATGACATCTGAGACCGATGGCTTAACGTGCTCTTCGAGGCATGGGCGGGAAACATCGCCATCTACTATACAGGTTACTGTTAAGAGGTTTTTGCAAGTAAAACTCAACAGCGGTCTTATGAGGGATTCAAATCCAAGACCTCTTGAATGGTAGTCTCTTATGGTAACCACTGGACCAACGAGGCATATCTATACTAGTAGAAATGTATAAAATTAACAATCAATCAATCAATCAACAACCCATAACGTCCCACTTGCTGGGCTCGGGTCTCCTCTCAGGAGAGGGTTAAGGCCATACGTACGTACGGCCAAAATTAACAGTTCACCTAGAAACAAGAATATATAGCTAGAAGAATACAAATGTTATATTTAGAATAGCTTTAAATATCCCTAGGCTCTAATTAAGACTCGATAATATTTTTTCCTGTTATTTTTTCTTTGATTTATTTAAAATAATATTCATAGTTTATAAACCTTAATTTGTCATTTTAATATCTAAATTATTTACGACAAATACCTGATTTCATGGGCATCAAATAGCAATTTAAAGGTTTCACAATATGCTCATATATATTAGTGATGCGCGTCCGCATAAGTGTTTTGGCAGTATGATTAAAGTTGATGCATGTCGTTAACGGAATAGTGCGATTTTCGTATATGAGATTTACAAAGTAAATCATTTAAAATTGCTTAGGAGAACCTAAGAATGAATGAACTTTTTAATGAAACATGCTGCCACAATGTTGTGTAGCGGGAAAAACGAGAAGATGTAAATGATTCTTGATTGCAATTATACGAAAATATGGTAGGTCTGATGATTTAGTGGTCTTGACAGGTAAGCCATAGGTCATGAGTTAACTTTCCATATAGAACAAATAGTGTTAGTTGAGCACCACCATTTCTTTTGTTTCTGGATGTAGCTCATCTACAATAATCATAACTGTTTATTGATATTTAATCAATGGTGTTTTAGAACTGGCTTTCGATCAAATAATGTGACTTTCTATTCGTATTTTTTTTCTCTACATCCAGTGATCGGTCCGTAGCACATACTGTCGAAATAAAATCTTCTTTCTTTCTCTTTTTTCGTTCATCATGAAATTGTTGTTTTCTGCAGTCTGCAGATGTGCTGAATAGAAAACAAAATAACGCTTTTAGGCTTTTCACGTAGCCTAATAATACCAGTTTATTACAACAATATCTCAGCAACAAGAGAAGAAATAAATTTCCAACAAATTTCTGTGAAAATAATTTTCAAACACAATTTGTTCTTTTTCACTGAAAATACAAACAAACTTTGGATTACCAATCATTATTTTCCATTATACAAAAATCTTTGGTATGCTTTTTCTAATAAGGTGGTTTAAAAATCCCGAACTTTTTATCATAAAACAATCCAAATAGGATTGCATTTCAGTTACAAAAAGCAGAACATAAAAAAACGTTTTCGTTTTTTAAAAGCAACGCGAAATACGTAAATTCAAAATAAGCTAAAGCATCAGGGAGTCGGCCAATGTAACGTATATTATCATAATATCTAAGCAGGCAAAGGTGACCTACCAGTCGGCCTGAATTCATGAATAATATTCAACTCAAAGAGATGGATATCCGACATTACGAATTCAAATGCATTAACACCTCGGTAAATTGTTTTATGTGAAATTATCATTGAAATATATTTGTATCATAGAAGAATAGAAAGTAACAAAGATGTTAGTGTGAATGAAAGAAAATGGACTTCTAATCAATGGAAAGCATGAATAGAATCCAAGACATGACAATACAGCATGTGATCCATACCATACTGGCTTAGTGAGATCTTTTCCACGCCTCGTCTAAAGGACCCGCTGAGAGAGAAGGAGAAATACCTGTGCTGGTAATGGCTTCCAGGTTTTGACTGTTTGATAAAGGAAGAATAATCCGAACTGTATAGTTCGGAGTATTTGTCTTTAACTTTCTTTTTCATATTAAATGGAGCACATTTACAAGTGTAATCACAATGATTTATTTACAGACCGCATACTACCTACCCTGCCTAGTTTATATACAACCATTATATTGTCACAAGTTATTATTATTAAAATACCATTAAAGACAATTCAACTGAGTTCAGTAAAGCCTTAAGAAAGGGATAGGTTTAGCAATAAATGCATGTATATTCCACCGTTGTATCTAAACTAGTGAATCGATTGTAATTAATGAGGTGACAATAGATTCGTAATAATGACATAGGCTATATTAATTCTATCAAAAGTTTTAACGTAGTCGAGTTATAGTTGTTATTACCTTTTATCTTGTAATAAAGGTTCTTATAACTATTTGAACCAGATCCCTGTCCTGCACAGTTTTATGGTAAATTGACCCGTACATTACAATGACCCTGTCATGTTACAGTCGTTGACGGCCTCGGATTCCATCCAATCGTGAGTCGGATGTCATTCTTATCTCAGGAATTCGTGTAGATTTTTTATAACATTGTTACGAATACTATTTTTATAACTCACATGTACAATGAAAAGTTAGATAAGCTCATCAAATGGTAAACCTTAGTTGTGTAGTAGATTAAATAATACTACTGAGCGGCTTGTTCAGAAGGACTTCGTACGTGACTTGGCACGTGACTTGCATGCACACGTCTGGTTTAAGAAGCGAAAGACCAATCTCGTCACCTGATGGAAAGCGGTTACCATTGCCTGTAAAGGAATCATCAGCGCATTGTAGACCTTTAATGTAGGAGTATGCTCTTCTAAAAGTTTGAAGGTCGTATTGGTTCTTAAATACTGCAACGATAATTTGTTACACAGATTTTCTGTTTCTGTCTTAAAGACAACTCCTACATTTAAAATATATTCAGTTTTGCGGAGAACTTTATGAACATACATGAAATGGACACAAAGAACACCCTGACTCAGAATAATAATTTGTGGATCACACAAAATGATGCCCCATGTGAGCTTTGAACCCACAGCGCTGTAGAAAGCAGATTGACTTTGTAAGACCCGTATACCTCTAACTTTTGTCTTAAAGAAATTCAATCTCGAAAAGGATAATTATTCTAGTGCTGCATTCTAAACTATACGATAAATTCTTTTGTGTCTGATAGTAACTAAATTGTTGCTATGCTTAACACACTTTATCGAGTTCTGAACAGTTTTTTTTATTATTGAATTCCACAGTATTTATCTTCCTATATATTATTACAATGTAAAGAAATAATAGTTTATACTTTGTTGCTAAGTATAAAGAAGAAACTAATTAGAACGTAAGTATGAACTAAACCGACCGACAGTTGATTGGAGAAGGAATTCTTTAGATTGAACGCACACATAGCCTCACTTCTCGCTAGTTGTTTATGTTCAAAGGCCAATCATTTCAAATGCTTTACAGCAGATACACATATCAAACTTAACTATTTAAGTTTCAGATTGTACGTTATTCGTATATTGTATATCCAGAGTTTTATATTTACTAATATTTTTAAAAAGTCAATTCTCGCATTACGAATAAATATCCTGTGTTGTGGGAGACTGAATAAAAATACATGAAACGGGCATATAGAACTGCTAGACCCAGAACAAAAATTTATAGAATCGTCCTAATAGCGTTTGAACCTACAACACTCTGTAGAAAGTGGCGTGGCGACAGCTTAAACAGCTAGATCAACCGTGTAGTCTATGTCATATCACTAATGTAATGTGCTAAGTCTGGGTGTACTTTGTGTCCGTTTCATGTATGTTTGTAAAGATCCCCGCGACACAGGAATTTCTATTCCTAATGCGGGAGTTGTAAAAAAAAAATCAAAAAAAAAATGTATCGATATACCGAAAATAAGAGTAGTAAATAATTTTAGTATAACTATAGTAAATAAATACAATTCCAATTCGATGAATTCGTCAAATAAACAAAAAATAATTTTTTTTTAACAACATTTCAACCAATAAACGTTAACAAATCTCTATCAAACGTAAAAATGCCTACTCCTATATCCGAAGCTCCACAAAGCGAAGTGTTCAATCGATCAAATGGTGGACAATTAGAAAAATTGCCCGTTACATTTCAGACGGCAGTTAAAAAACTACATAAAAAAGATACGAAGGCGAAACAAAATGAAGAAATTAACTCGAAATTGGTAAAACCGACGGCAGATAACTTAATCGTGGGGAAACCGGTTGGGGTCACGACGAGTTGTTTGTAATACCGACCCACGGTGATTGTTTTTGATGCTCGGACCATAAAACACGCTTGCTCCTTTGTGATTATCCCATCATTAGTTTTGGATGTGAATGTTTTTGATCGTTCGATTTTTAAAGTGTCTTTGTATTAATTATTGAATGACGTTCTGTTTTTGATTATGTTTTATTTAATTTCTGAACTTAAAAAAAAACTAAATTCTATTGTCTTTAGCCAACTCGTGGCTGTAGTCATTACTGACTATTATTTTTTGTATTTTATATATTAATATAAAACAAAACAATAACTTTCTTAACTTCCAATATCGATAAAATCTAATCGTATATAAATAATTGTTCTAGGAAAACATACCTGAAGTATAATATAATATTTCACTTTCAGTGATATTAATATCGAGTCTTGGGGAATCTTAGAATATTCCAAAAATTCTAAAAGTGTGGGCTTAAATCAATACATCCTCAGATTTTTAAATCCTCTCTCTTTCGGAGTAATGTCCAATACTTACGGTAAATCACCTTCAGTTGATTTAAGATCGTCTGAAGAGCATACGTGACTCGACTGGTGGATTGCCATACATTGATTTGAGAGCTTTATAACATTTTAAGTTTTACATGAAATGTTAACATTTATTGATCAAAGCTTACTTTATATAGATTAAAAATTATATTACAATGTCATTGAATTAAGATTGCAAATATTGTAAATGATTTTTATTGGAAAGGTGCCTAAAATAGACTTAGTAAGAACTGAGCATTAAGCGATACGTCTGCTCGTTTGCCTCTTATACCATAAAAGAAAAAATATATGTAGTCATACTTAGAAGAACTTAAGAATTGTTATACCTAGTACTAATCAGTTTTTAATTATTGTTTTTATCAATACACTCCTCGAGCATCATTTTCTGGTCCTCATTTTACTTCAAAATATTGAATTTGATCGAAACTTTGCTTCGGTGAGATATAAATAGATTTTTCCTTGTAGTTAACACCGTAATTAAGTCGTTTGGATTCAAATTTGCGATTGATTACACATTTTTATTTTTGATTAGCTGAAGGCTTAATTTGATGAAATGAGTATCTTTTGCCAGAAGCTCGACTTAGGTGGATGTCACTTAATGCGGTATAGATTAATTACTGTCCTTCCTCAAGGATCGAAATTTCACCATGTCAAAGTTTATTGAAATCGATGCAGCAGTATAGCCATGAAGGTGTGACAGACATACAAACAGATAAACAGACAGAATTACTTTGGAATTTATAATATTAGTATATAACTAGTGTAAGTTAATTCGTCTTCGTGACTTTCAGTTCAAATAACGGGGGTGTAAAACTGCAGCTATGATTTATGCCACGTACATAAGTACAGTAAGTCGTTCTCCCACACCGATATTAGATCAAGCCACCCGCTCTCAGGATCACGAGTTGCTTTAAGTGTGTGGTATAAGGCATAAGAGATTCACTAATGCACGTCTGATTCAGATAATTGATAGAAATTACACTTTGATATTCACTTTGTCTGAGATTGTAATTTAAATCAATAATGTAGAGTTATGTAATTATTTTTGATTCAAGTATATGCAATGTTTATGTGAAATGTCTTGTGTATTATGAACAAAAATATTATGTTATTATGTAATTAGGTCTGTGGTGGCTTCCAT
Source organism: Hyphantria cunea (assembly GCA_003709505.1). Lineage (NCBI taxonomy): Eukaryota > Metazoa > Arthropoda > Insecta > Lepidoptera > Erebidae > Hyphantria > Hyphantria cunea. Next base: position 471,418 of record PKRV01001119.1, read on the forward strand.
ATACAGGGGCGACATAAACATATGTCAACGCCATCTACCAAAATAAACTGAACTACGGAGTAATTTAGTGTACGAAGAAGCTACAAATCCTGCATTGCGCATTAGAAGTTCTCGCACTGATTAACATATATACAATTTTCCAACATCAGTTGGGCGGTGGCCCGCCAGGCATTCTCACCTCACCTGGTCGGAGGATGCTCCCTTTGTGTTGGAGAAACATGTGACCCGTTCCACCACAGGTCAAAATTTTTTTTTCTAAGGAGGTCTATGTCCAGCACTGAACTATTATAGGATGTGGTTGTTCACTCACATGATATTAATTTTTCATAGCAGTAAAATTTCGTCCCGTCTCGAAATCGCACATGAATTAACAGTCACGATCGGTTATTTGAAATCTACAAGTAAAAATATTAAGCAAAGTTAACCTGCTGGTAAAATTTCGATCAAGTTTTGGATTTAAATTTTCTTTTTGTTACGATGCCTTTTGTTCTGATGATAATGCAATTGTTTAGAATCGGTATCATTATCAATCCAAAACAGCCGACGTAGCAAAATGGCGGCGCATATATTCTGAACAACCCACCCAATATAGGTATTAAATGAAAGGACTTAAAGTTATTGTTTCCAAAATAAGTCATAAAAGCTTGTTTTTGAAAAAGCTTTATAAATTATTTACTTGTTTTCACTTTTAATTTATAACTTTTCTAACTTTATTTACTTTAAATGTTAGTTTATAGTACTTCTCTATATAAACATTAAGAATTGAAAGTATTGGGTATCGTAGGTTAAAATACTATAAAAATAAATATTTTTAAACATTCAACACACTAAGTCCCAAACTAAGCAGAGAACTATGGATATTAAACAACTGATATTTATACATAATATACGTTTTTGTGAATGTATACATACCCAAACTCTGAAACAAATACCCGAGACCTGAAGCACAGCAGTCGCGTACACTACCACTGTGTCACCGAGGCAGTCAGTACTTTTATTAAATTCATACAAGGCCTCTCAGAGTCTCAGTTTCTGTCAAGTAAAACCATGTGTTATGGTATCAGTTAGTAGCTGACAATGGACTAATAAAATATAAGATTTTACCAATTAGATGAGTCTAGTCTAAATTATTAGTAGACGACCCAAAATAATATTCAGTGTATCTCATGAACCGTGATAGGCATATTTAGAGATGATATATTTCTTTTGCCGTTATAATGACAAATACTAAAAAACAGAATGAAAAAGAAATTTAAGGCCACCCATACAACAAACACGTGATTTTTGCTCGTTTCTGCTTGATATTGATAACGGGAACGGGTAGACGCTTGAAATATATAGATAATAGTACCATTTTTTTACATGGGGTTTCCACATGTAACCGACCGATGTTCCACCGAGGGGTGAACCCCAGCGGGGCTTGCAGCGAGGCGGTGCGTTGTCTGCGCCTGAGACGGGAGTGATCCGTGAACCGCGTTATTACGACATCCAGACTACGATATCCAGACATAGATAATAATAACTAACCCTGACTCTTCTTGTACGAGGCCGACTCGCACACAGTTTTTACAGTCAACGCCGGCCACTTATTAATCAGGCCCTACCGTGAAACCGAATTATTATTTTTATAGTCCGTGGTTCTCAGACAGATTGCTCGTGATTTGAAGCTATGATTTGAAGCTTTTACAGATCGCGTCGGCAACTTCATAAATGCCAGGCTATAGATTCCTGGACGTTTTCTTCAAATGTTATCGATGGGAACTCATGATTAATGTTATATTTTGTCAATATACCTTTTGAAAAAAAAGTTTGTATAAAAATATAAACGGTTTTTTTGGTCGCCTCTGTATACTACCTATGAGTAAAAGTACCAACACGTAAAAGATTAGTTTAAAATTATGTTTGAAAAGACTTACATGTATACAGTGGTATCTATGAATTAGAAATATAGTACCTGGATGAGCGCTTTGTTCGGTAATTATTTTCGATAAATTTTCTAAAAATGAACCCTTGTTGTTTCGATATATCATGTCCGAAACCCCTGCATATTCAATATCATAGCATTCGTAGGAGCCGTTTTCGAGTAAGATTATTAATTTTAAGGTATTAGAACAAAAATTATGCGAACGGAGGAATATGAAATTTGTCACAGTTAAATTACATATGGTGGAGCAGTGCAAAAAGCTAAAAAAAATATTTTTTAATTAATAGTCAAATTTGATCCACTGGGTGACCACCAGTTTCTCTTTTATGGGACTAGTCACGTCCACATGTCCACCACAGTATCTCCTGTCCACAACAGGATCAACAGCAGTGACCCACGAACAAACCGAGTTCTCACAATTGGAAATTCCCAGGAAAAATCAAACTGTCTTAGAATCCGCAACTGAATATATCAGAGGAAAACTGAAGGTGTTGGAAATATAAGAAATCAACTTCCCTCTATAGCAAAGTGGGGGAAAAAACAAAGAGACCACTTGCTTGAAAAAAATATAATTACTTATTTTAATATTGTATATTGTACCGTTATACAGCTGAAGTAAAAGACAATATACATTTTTAATTTCAATAGAAGCCCGGAGTAGTCTGGTAATGTGATTAATCACAGTAAAAATCGAGACGGATCACCTTAGTTCGCGCCACCGCGACGCCTGCTTATCAACCCTCTTCGTAGTAGGATATCCATGCGTTAGAGTAATATATTACAATTAATATTTTATATTTTATTATTCTCTTTATTAAAGACTATCACATATTGTTTTAAATTAAATAT